>VWYH01000670.1:13532-156981 GCA_013399365.1 Pampusana beccarii | reverse complement strand
GAAAATCTCTGTATTACTATCTGCATTACCTTGAAGTTCACTTTGTTTTTTGGCCTCCGGGGGGGGGGCTTTTCCTGCAGGAATCTGGTTGCTGGAAGCGGCATCGCCCGCTCTCCCATTGCCCGCTCCTCCTCCCTCGCTCAAGCCGAGCTATTTGCTGCGGGCTCCTGGCGCTTCCCTGGCCAAGAGGGTTCGTGTGTGTGTGCGTGTGTGTGTGTGCGAGCGTGTGCGTGGTGTGGGTTGGAAGTTGCCGTGCAGCAGCCGGGACCGAGCGGATCCCTGGACCCGGCTGAGGATGGGGATTGTCTGACCAGCAGAGGCGTCTGCTGCCCGCGCCCGGGCTGGATGGATTTGCTGCCGGCGCTCCCAGCAACTCTGGTGCTGCCCAGGAGCCCCCCGAAGTGACGCGGGGTCTCGCCGAGGGGAGAGGCGCTCGGAGCCCCCGGGCTCGCCCCCTGCCCAGCCGCGCTCTGCGCCAGCCACCGGGATTTACACGCTCCTCAAACTCTTGGGTTTCCTGCGCCGCGTTATCCTCCGCGGTGGTGGCACCGTTTGGCGAAGAGATCTGTTGTTACAAAGCCTGGATCTCTGGAGGAGATGGAAGTTTTCTCCCTCATCCTGGTCGTGTCCGTCTGTTGGACTCGAACCTGGAAAGCGGCGATTGCAGATTCAATCATTCATATCGGTAAGGGGCTGCTGCGTCTGCTGGTGCTGCTGGACACTTTTCCAGTTCTCCTTTGCAACCTTCCCTCTCTTGGCAGGCTTCCCTCCCCCCGCAGCCCCTGCTCTCTTTTAGCCCCTGCTCGCTTGCCTGTTTGTTTGCTCCCCTCTTATGATTTCCACCAGGATCTTAGGCGTCCTCTTTTCCCATACCGCCCTGTGTGAAGGTTTCCTGTCGGCGGGGTATGTGCGTGCTTTAGACCTTGAGGTTTTGTGCGGCTGATCATCTGGGGGGAGGCCAGGGCTCTGGCACTTCCCCGCTGCCCTCCCCGCAGCCTCTCAGCTCCAGCTTGCCTTCCTCCAGCTCCGGCTCGCCCTCGGGCGGAGGGTACCCCAACCCTCCCCGTATTTCCCATGCCACCCTGACTGCCACGCAAAGCCCCCCCCTCTCCTTCCCTCACCCCTCCATCCCATCCCGCCTTTCTCTCCCGCGGCGGAACAGGTGGTTGGGCAACGTGAGCTTTTCCCTTTCTGCGGGGGCGGGGGGGCTCCGGGCGCCCCTTCCCGGCCCCCTACCCCTCCGGCCGGGCGGCGCCCGGGGAAGCAGAGCGGCCTCCCCCGCCGCCGGCGGCTGCTGCAGGGGGGCACTCGGGTGATGCCCGAGCACGGCGCTGCCCGCACTCCCAGCCGGGGGAGAGGCTGCCGGGCTTCCCCCCTCCCGCCCGCTCCCTCCCCGTTACCCGGAGCCCTCCCCGACCCAGCAGCGATCGCATTCCCGAGCCCGTTTTGTTCCGGCGACCGGTCGCCCCCCTGCGCCGGCGGGGGATGCGCGGGGAGGGGGAATTGGGGCGAGCGCTTCCCCCGCGGCCGCTCGCCCATCTGCAGGCACCGCACGCAGGCGGAGCGGGAGCCGGGAAAGGCGGGGGCGGGCGGGCGGCCAGCGCCTCCCTGCCCCGGGGAAGGTGCATTTGGAGGCGGGGGGCCCGCTGGGGTTCTGGGGAGGTCGGCGGGGCAGTGCCGGCCGTGGGGCAGCCGCCGCTCTCCCCAGGGCTCGCTTTGTAAACATGTCTGCCGGTGCCTGGCGTGGGGAGCCGTGGCAGGTTTCTGTGACACGGGAAGCGGGAACAGCGTTTGGAAAGCCCGGCTGCTGAGAGCTTTCCTGCAGGACACCCAGATTTGGCCGGGGATGTGCCAGCCCTTCGCGTAGCCCCCCCTGCCCGGACCCCACGGGCTCCTGTGCCCCTTGGGTACCGCAACTTCATAGGGGTCAGTCCTTAGAACTGTGCGACTGGAGCATCAAATATTGCACGGGGGAGGCAGGGCTGTACGCCCTCCTTTTAAAGGGAGAACGACTCTATAATTTTTTTCTTCCTAGTTGTAGACTTAGCGACCCTAGGAGATGGTTACATCTTAGGATTTCTTTCTTAGGAGCTTGTAACTAACCCATCGCATCTTAGCGTTTGGGGGGGAATTTTGAGTGTGTAGCAGATAAGTTCCTTTGCAATCCCCTGTCTTCCACCCTCCTGGCTAATGGAGTGTTGCTGGGCGAGCTGTGTGCCTTTGCATCAACATCAAGAGAGATGACAGCTTTTCTCTCTTCGTATTAATGACAATTTTGCTTGTTTATAGATGATGGACGCCACACATTTTACCCGTGTTTTTTTTTAATAATGCTGTTAGTGATTAAATGCATCAACACAGTAAATCCCCATTGAAAGAAAAAAAAACAAACCACAAAGTAGTTGCTTCTCACACGATTAATTTGTCTTGAGAGACAATTAGTATAGTTGACAAGGAGGTTATCTCTTTTTATAGACTGGTTTATGCTGACATGAAAATGGTAAACTGATAATTTTTTACACAGAGCTTTACATTTGCTAAAATGAATACACTGAAGATAACTGACCTGAAATTAGAACTATTTTAACACTAGATGGGCAGACAGCTAAATATTCCAATTTACACAGCTCAGAGATGAAAATTCTGCCCCTAGTAACACCACCACTGTATTTTGTGACCTGGATGTTTTGACCCCGTTTTGTTTTCTTATACCGAGTAAACTTATGTATAAAATATTTAGAGATAAATAATAAACTGTACTTATTTGCATGGGTTAGCAAAAGCAATAGCAGGGTACTCTGTGAATGAGCTAACTAGAGAAGAATTTATAAAGCCAAAGAAGACGACAAAATGCTCAGTTCAGGGGAAAAAGAATATTACCAGAGATAGTATTGATGCCATAGGCAACAAAATAAATGCATTATCTTTTTCTCATTCTGCAGTGTAAAGATATTCAAGTGGGAAATATTTTCCCCATGTTTGGGAGGGGCAGGTGGTCACAGGAAATAATGTTACCTGTGCGTACCCTTCTTCTGGTACGTGTACTTTTTCAGTGTAACTGTCTTGCTTGCCAACATGTCATTTGATGTGTCCAGGGACGCTTTCTGTATTGAATTAGGTTATCAAGCATCTCTTAGACAATGACCAAACCAGGTTATAATTTGGTGAGCAGAGATTAACAACTTGGTGATGGCAGTGGGAGGGGTGCGGTGACTGGTATTTGCAATATGCTTTTTTGTATTTCTGTCTTCTGAATGGTTACAGCTGCTGCTTGTGATCATTAGAGCAGGTCTGTGGGTATGTAAATGTTCACATTTAAAAAGAAACATTTTCCTGTATCGTATTCTAAACATTGGTAGGGCTGTTTATAGTCTGCATGTTTCTGCTGCCCTGCTATTATAAATAGGAGCTGGCAGTTCAGAAAGACTACATTAAGCCCTCGTGTGAAAATGTTGAAATGAATTGACTCCGCTGTGATTTTCCTTACCCCCATATAGAACCGAAAGGGGCAGGGTTACCATGTCAAAACTGTGCGATTCTGTATGATGCTGCTTCTCTCAGCCTGCGCATTGATTGAGTAATTTCATCAGCCCCACATTGCTTGATTGCTTAGAAGTTTCCTAATGATCTGTATGCTGTAGGAAGAATCTGGAAGTCGTGAGTGGAATGGCAATGATTTTGTGTTTTATGAGGCTATTCAAAAAGTCGCTCTGATTTATGTAGCTCGAAAGCTCCAAAGTCTTTGAGATTAGCCACGCTGCCTGATATTTTCTTCATACATCAGCCATCCCACACTCCTCACTCCCTAAACAGTAGTTTAGAACAGTGGTTTAATTAAGCAGGGATTAGGTGGCATTCCTTGTCAACTGCACAATTTGTGTATGCTTTGTATCTTCTGCAGCTGACGGTCTCATGCTTTTATATTTTTGTGCTTTGTGCTCGTTTTTTCCCTTGTCATGTACATACTAATACATCTGTATGTGCACATGGATTTCCTATTGTGCCTATAGAAACATATATGCAAATATATGTGTATTAGGTGCAGCAAAATCACCTACGGAAGTGGTCACATAGTATGGTACAAGAGTTTTTATGGAAAAATACGCTCAAGTATTTTTGAAGGCTGAATCATTGCAGCAGTATGCAGCAATAGTTCAAGTACTCTGATTACTTAAAGGTTGGTGGTTTTTTTTAATGCTTATCAGTGGTTTCTGTCGTATGCAGTCAGTTGCATATTGCCCTTAGTTTTTTTTGTTTTCAATGGCAAGTTCAGAAATACATTTATTATATAGTTACTTATATATTCTTTAAGTTATATATATGCATTACTTTTGACTTGATTTTATTTTTTTTTCTGAGGGAGAAAATGAGATTTGTATTTCCTTCGCTCCTCTCAACATTTAGGCTTTGGAGGCCAGGACCGCTGCATTCCTTATGTTAGTCATTGCCCAGGATTGCTGCGTCCTGAGTTCTTGTTCATACTTTTAAGCTCTTCTTTACCATGGATAGTAGTACGAAGGCAATTCCAACATGGGGTCTGTTGCTTAATGCTTCTGTTGATATTGGTAGTGCCCTTAAAATGTATTTTTTGGTTTTTTTCTAAGGGAAAGGAAGTCTTTTTGCTTGGTGGCATGCATGTTCATATTTCTTCTTGTAAGCTGGTATACTACGGTGCGTCTTGGCTTGTGTTGTCCATTGGTAACAGGAATTTAATTTGCTGTGCACTCGGTAAAGCCTCATTAGAAGGTACATAGTGTATGTCACTAACTGTTCATTACAGTTATTCTTGAATATATTTTGAAAATCACAGGGCGAGCAAGCGAACCAACTTGATTGAAAACAAATAAATCTTTGTGTGCCTATAGTGTGTACAGATAAGTGTTGAGGTCTCTGTTCTCCTTGCTCTGGAAGTGCCAGGGTTCCTTGCTTATTTTAAGCATACATATGAGCAAAGACCTGGACTAGAGCGTGTTGTAGCTTAGCAGCTAGTAGATGTTATTATAATTATGTTGTGTTTAAATGCGCAGCACTTGTGCTATAGTCTTTCTATGTGCACTATTTCTTCAACTCTCTCCCAGGAGCTTAAATTTGTGATAGTATTTCGGCCCCCGTTATGTGTTTTAGTCCTAGTTTCTGTGCAGCTAGAGAGGGATCATGTTCCATGCCACAGATTCCGGGTTGCTCCCCTCCAAAGGCACGTTTGCCATTAGGTGTCAGTGCTTTCTGGAGTGTTTTCGTGATCGCCAGGGTGATCCGGAGCCACTCGTAATCCACGTGAGTGGCTTAGTTGACTTCAGCTTTTTCAACTGAGCCCATGGATTGCTGACTACAGAAGGTGGCTCCTTTTCATGTTCTTAAATAATTTTTAGTGTTATTTTAAGTTCTTTGTCCTTGATAAAGGCAGAGGAAGAAGCCCAACCACCCATTTTCAAGTGGTATCGTAAGGAACGCCTGACGTGGCAATCGCTGCCTCGGTGTGCTTTCACATGGCTACTTATGGATGCACAGAGTCTTTATTCTCAAAATGTCATCTTCGAAAAAACACACTGGAGAAAAATCTTTCAAGGCTGCGACTACATAAACCTACCAACTAAGGTTCATTTAACTTAATGAACAAAGGCATTAAGTATGGTTCTCTTCCACTCCCTGGCCCTGTAAAGCAAGTGCTATTGGCAAGAGATGACTTTTGTAAGCCATTAGGTGACTCCCTAGGTATAGACTTGAACTTAAATCATCTTCTTCCGTTTGATATATAGCTATATATAATCTGCCATGACAGTCTGTTTTTTGCTGAAATTTATTGGAGGCTTTTCTCTCTTGAGATTTGTATTTTTACTCTTTGTCACTGCTGCTCTATTGCTTGATTATTTTTTTTTTTTTTTTTAGTATGCTAACAATGGGTTTAAAAATAGTTTATATGAAAGAGTAGTTGTATTTGGCTGTCAGTTTCTAGTTACTTTTCCTAATTACCTGGACTACATATGGCAGCATGGTGAAACTCTCTTCATCCACATGCTCTCCAAACATAGTTTGTGTTTTACATCTTCGGTGTTTAAAAAAAAATAAAATTAGACACGGAAAATAACTGTTGCTTGGACTTGAAAGTGAACACTAGGAAAATGAAAGTGTGTTCATAAAATCTGTATTTTGAGCAAATACAAGAAAATAATCAAACTCTGAAAACATGTTATGTAAGTGTAAATTATGATATGTGATAGCTTGGTATGTGCAAAATTATTATAGTGCATCGCTTGAGGTGATGCACTGGTAATGAGGCAAACGAGGGTCTCTGAACTCAGCTGTCACTGGGTTTTGGTGTGGGGTGTGTGTGTGTTTGTTTCTTTGTTTGTTTTTAATTTAGATTTTAATTCCAGAAGGAATAAGGTCTTATCTAAGCGGGTGAAACTGGAAAAAACCTTTGATTTCAGAGGCAGGCTTGGCATGTCTGTTAAAACCTGGATGGTTCCACATCTGTGCATCCCATAGGCCTTAAAGTCCAGTTCATGGCTCTGGTTGTGGTGACACCCACCTCTGGGAACCCCAGATAAACCCATTTGTTTGCTCTATCTAGAAGCGCCGAGAGGCAGGAACGGCAATCGCAGCCCAGCAGTAACACAGAACGTGCGGTTTGCTGCCAGACTGGGGCTGGCTGGGAACTGGGCACGCAAGCTCCCGTTTCTCTGGGGCATTTTGTACCCCAGACTGACCGGCTGGGCTTCGGGGATACAGATGCAGTTCTGTTCCTTCTGTGATGTTATTTTATCTTCCTGCACCATCTGCTATGTCCACCAGCAAGTACAAGTTGACCTGTTGCTTGCAGCAGTTACCAAAGCGTGAGCTACGTTGGCCTTTTTTAGAGTAAAGGTGCAATACTGAGCTGGTGCAGCGTGATACGTGGCACAGAATTTGTGCTAAATGCATGTTAAATAAGTGTGGTGCTGTGCTAGTTAAACTGTCCTCGACACCAGGTTGGGAAGGCCTGGGCAAAACCTTCTGGGCACAGATTTTAGCTGACTTGTGCATTTGAAGCAGCACAGGGAGGAGAGGAGGAGCTTTTGTCTCCCACTATAGAGTAGAATTTACTCGTGTAATCTTGATGCAGAGGTGGTAATTTAAAAATAAAGACTGAAATGGAAGCATGGGTGAGGAAGAAGGTGTCTGTGTTGCTGGATCTGTACTTCAGTCTCTTCCTGTGAGCACCAGCAGGGCAGTTTCCCGTGCTATTCGTCATTATAGGGGTCAGGCTTTGTTTTCTGGTTATTGTTGGCCAAGCGGTTATGTGAGAGATGGTAGAGGAAGGGAAAGATTCTCCTGTGTCTGCAACCGCTATAATTAATAGAGGTTTATGTGACTTAGAGAGTTAGAACTGATCTGTGCAACAGGGAGGACGCAGCCTGGAATTGAAGGTTAGTAGATGAAATGTGCTGGCGTTTGGATGATGGTTATGAAACTTGGCAAGGGAGCGGGCTTGAAATTGTGCAGTGCTGTAATTTTGCAAGGTTCAAAATTTATATCCTGGTTTCAGTGATAATACGCTTAATGCAGAGAAGGAGGTATTTCATATTCTGTATTGTACCACAGAGTGTAGTTCAGCTGGTTCCTGCCATCCGCTCAAGGAAGGCGATATTCTGTGGGCTCTACGTGTTGTATTAAACAAACAAAACCAATCCAAGAAGTCCCCAACCGCATGAGAAGTGACACTTGATGAGGAAGGATGATGCCGTAAGTACAGAATTCTTCTGCAGCATTAAGGTGTCAGTGGAAGAGGTGGCACAAGGACAAATGCTGGAGTTTTAGTCAACTGTAAACTGGTGGATTTGTTGGTGCAGGGTTAGGTTTAAAGTAGGTTCCCATTGCACACATTACTTGTGGAATATGGGAGGGGAGTAGGGTGGAAAAAAAGATGAAAGGGAAAAAGTTTCCTGAGAGTTGTGCTGGTTTTATCTGAAAATCTATGCTCAAGAGGAAATTGGAAAAGAAAATGAGTAAAAATGCAAGTGGCAGAGAAAAATAAGATATCAAAGGCGAGAGCCACCAGTTCTCTCAGTTTCTGTTTCTCTGGGAGCTGTATAATGTTGCTGTAAGTGCTGTGCTAAATGGAAAAGTTCTGAACCAGAAAGGCGAAAATGTGAAGACACAGAATTTAAATGAAGAATTATATGTGTATTTTAACCTATTAGATAACACTCTGTGCTGAAATGCTAATTATTCCTAATTGTTATATTTGCTTTACCCATGAATAAAATATCACATATCTAATAAAATATGCAGTGAAAATCACTGTAAAATTCCTCTTGGAGTCTTTCATGCAGATTTAAAGGATTTAATCTCTTACTTCTTCATTGCTTTTTAAATCATTAACTTTCTGTAATCAGTTGGATTGCTAAGGCCAATATCCAGTGAACCTGACAATAATTGCTTGTTTTGCAGAACAATTTTTTTGTTAGTCCAACCATATCTTTCTCAGAAGCTTAAATCGAGTTGGTGATTTCATTATAATAATTCACTTGCGATAAATCAAAATCAAATAGCACCACTCTGGTGCTGTGGAAAGTAGCTCTGGATGGGAGATACGGAGAGAGCAGACGTAGCAGCACACCCCAATGTTAGGCCTGGATTTGCTGTGCCTTATTTTAACGTATACAGATACAACGACGACCCCTTTTGCAAATCCTTTTGAAATAGAGAGTTGAAAATGTGCACAGCCCAGGCTTCCCTGCCTTGGGATTCCAACTCAAGATCTGCGTTGGGGCCCCAGGCCGATGACAAATGGAAACTTGATTTGTTTTTAAAGCGTGCGGGAGCTCAAGTCTGACTGCCTGCCAGTAGAGTTTAGGCTCCTGAGCCATGGACACGTTCTGAAGATGTCACTTGGCTTTCTCAGTGACAAGAGACTATTACAGAGTTACCTCACTGCTTGCAACCAGGATTAGAAGTTGTCTGGCAGTATACGATGGGTTGGAAGCACACGACAAGGGCTGGACCGACCAAACAGCGTTAAGCAAGGATATTTGTTGTTGTATACCCTTTGCCTTCTTGCAATCTTTATAGTCTTCAGCTTAAACATCTGAGAATATTTTTAAACCGTTTCATGTGCTAGATTGTTGATAGAAGGAAAAACACAGTAGAGAGATGTGGTTCTCGCTCGGTGAAGCCGGTGCGGAGTACGGGCTGTGTGTTAAACGACAAGTGAATGGCAATAGTATTATTGGTCATTAAAATGCACATGCTTTTCCCTTTCACTATTTTTATTAATTTCTTTCTCTCTTGTATTCCAAGTTCATGGCAAGCAGTTGTGATGGTTGCTATGTTCTATACTTTCAAATATCTGTTATTTGTTGGTGTTTTTTTGGTTTTTGTTTTTTTTTTTTTCTGTCCAGGAAGAACGAAGGTAAACATACCATAACACAAATATCTGTTATTTGGACACATAAAGCTGCTTTTTATTTCTCTGGAATTGTACTTATTTGACCTCTTTTGAGACAAATATACCCCCAAAAGTTGATTATCGTGCCTAAGGCTGGTCTTTCTTCAGCTCTCCCCTTTGTGAATGTGTAGATCCAAGCAGCATTGCAGTATATCCAGTAATATATTTGCTCTAAGTATCTTTTAAAATGTACTACTCACTGCTTAAATGTCCAGCTCCATGATACAGGTTACTAACCAGCAGTGGGGTGTGTATTTATGTATATGTATCCAACGGATAAACACGCTTTTTCAGTAATTGGAGAGATTATTCCTTTTGACTGGATTTTTCTTTAATTTGGGCTGAAATTAGTTTCTACCTTAAGTAACAACACAGATTGAGGAGGCTTTTCGCTTGCAGAAGTCATAACGCGAGTACAGATCGTGAAACGGCACCCCGCCGTGCTCGAAGCTGTACAAATAGGAAACAAAAAGTTGGCTGTCAAGATTTCAAGATGAAGTAAAAGAGAGAGCTTGGATCTCTCTGCGGCTCAGACAGTTTGCACGCTAGGAGTCGGAGCTGCAAATCTTCCGACATCTTTTGAGAGGCACGTTCATTCATCCCCGTCTGTGAATGGTCTCTGTGGGTACGAAGGAGGGAAAGCCCATAGATCCCTGTCCTGGCAGGGCAGATGTGCCGTGGCTGATGTTGGTACCTCCCTGGTTTGGGGCAGGTGATGGTAACGGGCAATGAAGGCTGGCAATGTTCGTAATCGTCTCCTACAACGCTTTATTGCCAATAACATTGGGGAAACTGGCAAAACGAAACCAGTTATTTCATCAGCCGCCGATGTGCTGGAGTCTGGCTTTACCTAGTGCTGGAACTAACGCGTGGTTATGCGAATGCTCTTGCGCTCTCTCAGTCTCTCTTGTTTGGACGAATGTTTCATAGTTTAGTTTTGGAAGGCGTCTGGGTAGAAAGCAAACAGCCCTCTTTGGTAAAGTGCAGCAGCGTATGTTGCAAAATGCCCTACTTCGATTACAAGAGAGATTTGAATGTAATCAGCGGTTCTGAAAGCATCTGCAGCCCCATTAGCTATCCTCACGGAGTTTCTGGAATGTTACTGGACAACTGTAACAATCTAGAGAAATTATTTTTCGACTCCTTGGGGTAGCTCTCCCCTTGTGGAACAGGATTGTGTCCTGCAGATACACAAGAAACACTCATCTGTTTGCAAAAGTTGTCTCATTTTTGCCGGTGCTGTAAAGAGTATAGGGGCTGCATCAAATCAGATGGCTGAGGGGAGCGAGCAGGAGAAAAGCTTGGCCTGTGCACAATATATAAGGGGCTCGCCAGAATGATAGGCTAGGCTGGCTTTGTAGAACTGTAAGATAATCTGGGAATAGCAGGTAATGTTACACTGATGTGGGCTGGAAACTGGGCTTTAAACACGTGGGACAGGCCACGTAGAGGGCGTATATGTGTATGCAGATGAAGAAAGTTGGGAAATCCAAGGGAGTGAGGCACTGGAATGACCCAAATATTACTGAAAAGAATAATAATAAAATGCAAATGATGAGAACAATATATCTAGAGGATAATGTTAAGTTTTAAAGAAACTAAATTATAGATTAGAAAATGGGATTGTTTCTCCCTGTCCAGCCTCCATAGATTTACTGCAAAGTGCTTGATTTGTGTGGTAGATTTTTTTTGTTTTTTTTTTTTTTTTAATGTGGCTGATGATTGTATCCGGTTACTCTTCAGAAAAGCGAGATGCACTTTATCTTTGTATTGCCTGGTCCTGCAGTACACAAACAATGGGTACTCAAGTGTCCTCTTCCACCCTCTGTTCCCAGGATAACCGAGCTGCTTGCATGTCCCTGTGCCTCAGCGTTATCCCTCGGATGAAATAATCTTCCTTTGCTCCTCTGAGCAGCGGTTTATTGCCGGTCTGTGCCGTGGCTGGTGAGTGGGAGGAAGGGACGCGCGCAGCCTCAGCTTCTGCTCCACTGACTTTTGACCTAATTTAGGAAGGTTGGAAGGAAAGAGAAAATAATGCGGCGTGCTTCTGGATTCGTAGCCTGCGGTGTCTCGTGTGGAGGGAGAGCTCTAGCGTTTTCCTCCTTTTTTTGAATAGCTGCAGAGCTTGTGTTAAAAGTTAAGGCTCTCTTCGTTGGAGCTCCGGAGTGGTGAGCGGATCTGCTTTCACACTTACCTTGCGGGACATGTCCTCGTTGGGGCTGTTGAGGCCAAAGTCTGGTTTTCTGTCGACACCAGGCTTATCCAGCTCCCGTTCCGAGCCACTGCCTTGGGTTTGCTCCAAATGAGACACAATTAGAGTTGGGGATAGTAGGTTTTAAAATATTTTTCTGTTTGAGATCCATGGTCTCTAATAACAGGGCTCAGTGATGTATGGGAGGAGGAGGTAAATACTTCCTTAGGGGAAGGTAGATAATGATAGCATTTGCAAACTGCTATTGCTGAAAATTATCTTCTGTAGGATTTAGGAGTTTAAACAACAACAAAAAAAAGGCTGTTCAGTAAAGTACCTTTTTTTAAAGCTTTATTTTTTTTTTTTCTCCCATTTTTTGTAAGACTGCCAAGTGTCCCGGAGGCTAGAATTAATTGGCTCTTTGTGTTGTGTCGAGTAAGGAGTACAACTGTTTTCAGAAAATACTAGGTTTATACGCTCCCATCCAGAACATGAAAGGGAGAGAGAGTCTATCTACATAAAGAAGGTCCTTGCATCACTTTGTACCGCTAGCTTGGGGTAACAAATAGAATATTGGAGTCGTTGGTGTCTGTGCTTTGGACGCTGTTGAAGTTGTCCCCATAACCTCTGTCTGTTTTGGCTTTGGAGGTGTTTTATCACTTTTAGTATTCCTGTTTCCAAGGCCGCTGCTCCTGATGGTCGGAAGCCGGTGGACAGCAGCAGGTGTAGGCGCAAGATTGGAAACGGCTCTTTTATGGAGGGGTTTGAGGAGTACGTCTTGGAGCCGTCGCACTGAAATTCCAAAGTGTTTACTTAGATGTAAGAATGCTCTGACAAAGTGCTGCTACCATCTGCTAGTGAGGATTAGTACTATTTAATAATCTCCGTAATTCCCAGAAAGAGCAGGGGAGTCATGGCGTGAAGAAAAGTTTCACTCTAAATAAGGATTTTAGTTCAAGGAGTTGCCAACTCTTTGTGGAGACCACTGCCTGCTAGAGATGTGTGTGTTGTACTCTTAGCACGAGTAAGGGAGTAAATATTTGTGGTGTATGACTAGAGGGATGCCTGTTTGTAACAGTTCTCAGCTTGGCCCCCAGTTTTGCAGTAGAATCCTTTCTCTTTCCAACACTTCTCATTCACATCACGGTACCAATTCAGTGGTGACTAAAAATACAGTTTGTATGGCAAAATAACAAGGGAGTGTGCTCACCATGGGTACTTAAAAAGCTTTATTCCTTATCATTTATAGTGAGTGAGCAGAGGGTCAGACCACTTTCCTGCCTATTTCAAAAGCCAGCATAACTTACTGATATCTGTTAGGAAATGCTTTCTGCACCAGTATTAAGGCTGTTTTACTCAAATTAACAAGCAGTTAAACCTTGCGTGATACTTAAAGAGGGGAGCAAGAAGAGAAGTCTAGTAATGACAGACACATGTAGCTGTTGGTCACCTAGTTTAAGGAGGACTTTTCCATATGAAAAGATGCACATTTTTATAAAAAAAATTCCAGTTGAGAAGAAGAGGAACGATGTGGCCAACTAGAAGCATTTTTGATGTCTTTTTCTCTCCTCTCCTGAAAATGATTCATTGAGTCTTATTTATTCACAGTCTTGCATGGACTGTAACTAATGCTCTTAACTGGCTCTGCAGAGTAGATCACATCCCTCGCATGCCTTTAGCCCAAATCATTTTCCTTGCTTTGTCCTCAAACTTAAAAGTTTCTCTTCCCTCTTGAAAACTGTTTTATTCCTGACAGATTCAAACCACATATGAGCAGGAACTGAACTTTATGAAGAGGGAACTCGTGATGGGGCTAGGGAGGGCAACTTCCACGTCATTAACTTATTTCTAGCAGCTACATTTTGGCTGATCCCTCTTGTTCCCCGCACCTTGACAAAGAATGGGATGAATTTCAGCAGGAGCCAAGGGAAGGAAGTGCTTGTTCCAGTAACACCAAAAGTAAGAGACATGGAAGGGAAGAGGTGGTTTGGTTGAAGATCGTGAAATTCTCGCCTCCAATATAGAAATAGTGAAATGTTGTATAGTGCACCTATTCAGTATCTGTTTCTTCCTTTAGAATCGTGGGGTCTAAACATTTTTAAAAACGGTGCGGAAAGATGACTTGTGAGAATTTTTTAAAAATTATTTTTATTTTTAGAAGACCTTAGAAGCCAAGCAAGCAGAGTTTTCTGCCACTTGGCAGGTGCTTATTGCAAGCACTCGTCTGTCCGTCTCACCTTGTTTTGGCCTAGTCCTTCCAGACTGAATTTGATATCTGCAATAACATTTGTCATCACCGTATTTATATTGCAAGCGATACTCTTGGCTGTTTTGGAGATCCAGACCTTTAAGATAACGTGGCTGTGTGTTTATTGGCATGTGAGTATTTACCTTGGAGTCTGGCATGGTGGTAGGAAGGAAAAGGAGAAATTTGAGGCAAGAGCCGCCACTGAAATTCATGGCAAAAAAAGCGTACCTTGTGTTCCCTGGCGCTATTCATCTAATAGCGTTGCTTAGTATCAACGTTGCATTGATAGTACCTGAGAACATGGCCCTGTTTTACATGCTGTGTGCGTAGTAAAAAGCAGCCCGTGGTGAAGTTGCTGTAATCCTGCGATCTTGTTGTTGCTTGTCAGCTTCATTTACTTGGTCTCATGCCCCAGGACAATGCTCTTGTGTTCATGTTACCAGAAAGGCGAGGGAAAGCTTCAATGGGAGTTTTAGCCTAAAACTATGTGGGAAATGTTTCTGCTTTTATTACCTCTTACTTCTCCCCATCTGTGCAGACAGATTGTATTTATTAGCACAATATAATTTTTGGAGCCAAAACACTTATTAAAATTCTCTTTAAATTGCTTATTTATCAGTTTGCTTCTTTTAAAATAGGATTTTGGGTGTAAAAATTGTGGCTGATGTCATTTCCATAGCACACTACAGTGCCTTTAAATGGCACTGGTTTGGGTCCTAGGGCGAACTTGCCTGGGCAGAGCACCAAACTCACTTTCCCTGGGTCTTCTGTTCGGTATATGGTCTGTATGCAGCTGCTTTTGTACACGACCAGAAGTGAAGAGCAGATAGCTGTTTTCTAAACAATAACCGTAAATCGTGCAGCCAAGGAGTTTATGCGGTGGCACAACAAAGGGTTTTGCATGCATTTGTTTTTATGTCATGCAGAACAATGTTTTTGCCTTCAGCTGCTGACCGCTGAGGCTGCTGACTTCAATACGGCTTTGAGATATTCTCGGACTTCAAGTTTTTCCTATTCTTTAAAGATCTAAAAGAACTCATCGTCTCATCTCAGCTGCTGAGCAACCCAGACCATAGTGTGCATTTGAATGTGTTGCTGAATTTGGATGGAACTTTATTCCTGTGTTATTTGTTTTTTGGGTAATACCACCTACTGAAATGGTCATCAGGATAAAGACTGCTGGCCATGCTCCTTCTTCTCTTTCCTAAGTGGGATGTGACGAAGAGCTAACAGCATTTTCAAAGTGGTCACTGACTGCTGCTTCTTCAGGCAGGGCATGTAATTCATAGCTCACGTTATTTTCATGATCCCTGAGGGTTGCGGTTGTGTGGCCACTAACACAGTCTGATAGATATGAGTATGTGTGGATAGTATATTTTTTTTAGGAGAGATGATGGGGGAAAAAAAGAAAAAAATATTTCCCATATCACACATCAGAAAAAGCTGCCAGAGCCATTGAAAAGGAAAAGAAATGGCTTATAACTCTCTTCTTACAGATGATTATTTTAGAGTAAACATCATGTCCTCTGTTGCAGAACATTTGGAGAAATAACATCTCTGCCATTAGGCTTGAAATCTGTTTTCTGCCTTTTCAGACTCCGTCTCGCATGACTTCTGAAGTCAGTATGAATCATTACGTTGGATTTATTGGACTTTGGATCACATCTACGTTTATCTGAATCTATCTTGTCCTTTTATCCTTCCCCATTCTCTCCCATCAACTACTTCCTTGCCTTTTTTGTTAATTCCAAGTCATTAGTAGCTGCCAATACTCATAAGCAGCCTTTCAGTAAAGCATGTGTAGTCTCCATGCGTGTGAGAACTGAGGGACACTGATGAGGGAAATCTCCACGTGTCCAGATTTAAACATAGGTGGAAATCCCGCTGACACATTATTCATATTATTGTCATAGTATTTTATATTGCTTTAAGTATTTCTGTCTTGAGATACAAAAACTTTCTTCAGAAGCTGGTTAATGTTCGGTGAGCTTAATGCCTTTCTGATGTATCAGTCACTGCCGACTGCTAAAGACAGGACAAGATGCACCACTGGTCTACACTGATGTCAGTCCAGTCCATACTTTGTTCCTATATCCACCAATAGGAAAGGAGACAAAAACCAGTTTAATAGTTTAGGAGTAAGACTAGAACTTGTAAACGGTGGATTCAATTTTGGTCTCTCTTCTGACCCTGAGGAAGACAAACAATGACTGGAGCATGTATGCGAATCAGTGATTAGAACAAGCCATTCTGTTTCAGGAATGCGAAGTTTGGGTGCAAGCAATGAGCCTATTCTGTGTTACCCTTCCAAGACGGTTGTTGTAAGCGATGGAGCAGGACTGTTTGCTCACTTACACTGGAGGGTGGGAAGTGCTGGTGTGGATTGTTACTGTTATGGGCAGGAATTGGGGCTTTAGCTGCAGGTTTCAGATATAGATGTGTATTTATGAAAGCAGTCAAGCTCTAGCTTATGTGAAGGTAGCTTCGACTGTTTCAAATGACACTGTAAATGCATTTCCGTAGGTACACGAAACCTGCCTGTTTTGGTTTTACATTTATCTGCTGTTGCAGACAAACTTGTGTTATCTCAAGGAATTGCTCTATTTTGCATTTGCTGCAATATTTTTAATTAGATTCTGGAATATCCAGTTTGAAAGCCTAAAACTGAAAATTGCAAATGATTTCCTGAGTTTAATTTTTTTTTTCTTTGACATACAGTACTCTAGCGTTGTAAATCTACCGAATAGTGAGCTAATTAAAACCCTGTCTTATTTTCTGCACTACAAAGCAAGTTATTAGCACAGGGAAGTGCCCATCTGGTTTTGAACTTCTGGTTATATTTCAGATGGCCTTTATAAGCTTCTTTTGTTTCACCTTTTCCTTTCTTCTTATCAAGGTGCTGCAAAAGTGTTTTTGAGAACTACACACCCACTGGAAATATTAAGAGAAGACATATTTACTACCTCATGGCAATGTCTGTACACTGAAATTCATGGGGTTTGCAGCATCGTATACTTATAATATTTGAAGGGATTAAGTTCGAATAAGCTTGCAAAAGTTGATGTACTTCACAGCTTATTTTAAAGTAGTTCAGAGTCTCCATCTGGAAGTCTTGTTAAAATAATGGATATTTTTATGGTATTTTATGTCAGGCCAAGTAGTGTCAAAATAGGATTTTTTTTTAAAGTTATCCAGCAATTCGAAGTCTTAAATATTAAGCATGAATTCCCGTTTTAGGAAGATTTGGATTGTTTATTATGCTGGCTGGATTAGTCAAATCCTATTTAAAATACTCGTAGGAAGAAATGCTGGCACTCAGTGTAGAGCTTTAGGAACATCTTCTGAGCAACCAAGGTCAGATGAGTAGCGTGCCTGAGACGTCAGAGTAATGCTGCGGATGGAACACTTGGGAGATTCCCATGGGGAATGGTGGTTTTTACTTTTTTTTCCCAAATTTTTGGGTGACGTTGGGCAAGTATCTCATTGTGTGGATACCACTGTCTTCAGAATATTATTTTGCATTTATTGGAATTTCTAAGGGAACTTGGAAGAGTTGTGGATCCTGAACAGGTACCCAGGAGCCAGAGCTGCAGAACAAAACCCTTTTCCTTCAGTTTTCTGTGTCGTTTTGAGGCACATTTAGAATGTTCTGTTCCCTCTGAATGATGTGATCTGCAATACATAACTAATGTGGTATTGCCAGATCCTGACAAGGTGATGACAGCATATGTGTAAAATGTTTTAGTGTGGCGATGGCAATACTTTCTAGGCTATTCATACACATATTTACTGATGTAGCCACATGCAACTGCATTTTTTTACTATTTAGTTCCCCCAACAATATTCAGAGGGACAATTTACCCGCACCATTATTGAAAATGGACTATTGCTCTTATTTCAACAGTTGATTGAAAACAATTATGTGAAGAATTTCCCCATTTCTGATTGCAAGTTTGGTAGAGAACCATGGCCGATCCACATGCTGGTATCCAAACTGAGGGGAGTTATATGTAAAGAAAAAAAATCCCATACCTTACTCTTTTTATTAAAGACAAAGAAATTACACTGGCAGGCATTGGTTACTTTTATAGCTGAATGAAAACTTCCTTGTAAGATGCGTGTTTTCCTCTCTCTCTCCTTTTTTTTTTAATTCTGTTTAAATATGATACCTCAACTCAGCCTAAGACTTGAGTGCTTGGCTCTATGGATATCTGCTGTCCAAAATTCCAAAATGTTAAGAGTGTTGCTGTTGTAGAGGATAAACAATTCTTTCTGGTTATTGGTGTTTATTTATTTTTCCTGCATACCAAGTCATTTTCATTTTCTTCTGTTCCAATATGCGTATGTAGCTCTTCTTCTGTGAATAGTTCTGTATTTGTTTGCATAATCCTACAGTGTTTTCTGATAGATTAAGGAATTAATTTGTCTTCTAATTTTCCTCTTCCCTTATTTATCGTTCGTAACTACATAGAACAATAATTAAGACGAGGGAAGAAATGTAGTGTGTTGGTTGTTGTTTAAATCTATAGCTGCCTATTAAAAGGGACGGTCAGCTATAAACTTTATTAGTGATATGTAGTTTTTATTTTTGGAGGGGGGTGTACATGTGTGATATCAACAGGTAGATGTTAGCATTAGCTGGTAGCTTGGCTTTCTGTATGCGAATATTGTTATTTTTTGTGTATTCTGCTGGTGTCAGAAATGTTTTGCTGATATTTTCAAAGTAGCTCTAGTGCAATATCCAGTTCTGTAGAAAGCAAGTCATTTGGTTTTAGGACCACAACAGTTCTCAAAACTTCTTGCAAGACTGTCAGCTTTGCCCATTAACTTTGCTCTGAAGGGAAAAGAAATGAATTTTTTGCTCTGTGAAAAGGCGGAAGAAATACATTGCCTGAGCTCTGAAGGGGAAGCAAACGAGTGTCCTAGGTAGGATTAGACGATATGTTTTACCATTGTAGACTGTTCTGGAGTTCCTGTGGGTTGTTGGATGAGCTGGCCAGAGCTTTGCTGGAGGGTGATGAATTTTAGCCATTAGCACATTAGCAATGCGAAAAAGGGAGAAACATCCTTCTATTAAGAGGGCTGATGGGCCAGTCAAAGTAGCTGGAAGCTCGTTAGGTGATGTATTTCCATCAACACCTATGTCTGCAGCAATTGAAAAATGCTTAAGGAGCTGGAGACTGGAGATTATGGTTCAGACACTTGCCTCCAGTGAAACATTTGGTTTCGTGCTAGTGTTCTGTTTAGGAATATTTCTTAGAATGCTGGGACCTCCTCTGCGGTTTCCTAATCCCCACGCCATGGCGCAGCTATCTGATGTCTGCAGAGCGGGAAACAACGGAACGTTACCAAGAGTGAAAAATAAATACGATTTGCAGAATTGTTTGCTCGATTTGCGTGGTTTACCACACGTGAGGTTGGCGTGGAAAACTAATGATGTGACTGTATGACAAGTAGCACTTTTATTCAAGATGTAGTTTCAGAATATGAATATAATTGCACTCTAGCAGTTGTTTGCAGCAGCGGTTGCTGCCTGTGATAGCGCCTGGGCTGCTGGCAGTCAAATGGCAGCAAAATCTGGTTTTCATGGCATCTAATTCCATCTCCATGGCCCCTTGACTTCTGACTGCTGGCTCACATACCTTCTGCTCTAAGTCATTTGTGGGTTTTGTTTTCTAGTAGAGAAACACCTTTTTTTTCTGCCCTGGCTGGCAAGCCATGGCCTTCAAAAGATTTCTCTTGAGCAGAAACAAAGCAAAGCCATAAGCCCTCTAGTTATTCTTTCCCTCCTATGTACAGCCTTCTGTAAAATAATCTATTCTTTTTAATCACAGATGCCAGGGCGCTGTGTTTTCTCTCTGGTGTGATGATTGCCAAGGAGATGTGTTGCTCTTGGAGTAAATGGTAGCAGAGGATAGAGGGAGCAGGTTATTTCCACGTGTTCTTGGGCTAAGGACAGGCTTGGCTCGGTTCCTTTGAGGACAAGAGCTCGGAGGTAACTTGCTACACAATCAGTGGAATCTTGGACTTTTTGAAAATCAAGTTAAACTCTTCATGCATTTTTCATGGATGCCTCTGTAAAGAAACAGCTTCAGTGTCCCCAGCATGGGCCAAGTTACCAAGTGTCTCTGTGTATTTGTAGAAAGTCACTGAATAATTACTGGAGTAGTCGCTGAACAGTAACGGCGCTTTAGGATGAAGGCACCTGGCCCAGCTACTCAGGAAAGAGCTTGGTATCCCATTAACCTCCAGGTATCTCACATGAATCTGGGTTCCCCCCTCATTCTCTTTCCAGTTGCTACTGGTACTGTCAATCTTTATGCAAGAAGTTGTGGTCGTATCGCTGATGGGGAAGGAAGATGGGTTAATTCAGCTTGGATGACTTGCTAGCCCAGTCCCTCGGAAGTGAATGCAGCTCTAGTAAAATGAACTTACAAGAAGTCAAAATATAAATAATATTATTAATTTTATAGTTAAAAATAATAATAGCTTTAGTAAACTAGTATATTTACTAATCCAAGAAACACGAGGAACCACACCGAAAATGGCTTTGCTTAAATTACCTGCTGGTGATGAGTATCTTGCTGAGGTTGGTCCTTTTCCACTGGTGCCTTATTGACTGAGCTGGTGTTGATCTAATGGCCTGGGAACTAAGTTTATTTTGTGGCAGGGAGGTTTGGGCTGATTCCTTGGGATCGTCTCTGGCCTTGGAAAAGATTATTCAGCTGTGTCTTTCACAGTACTCACGGAAAAGAATCTGTGAGACAGAATTTTTCCTGCGATTCCAATAACATAAAACTGTAAGAAACTTCCTTATATTTTCCGCATTAAAGTAATTTGGGTGAATGAAAAGAGCAATAGGGCAAAGTTAGACAAACAAGTCACTACAGCGTAGGAAATACGCAGAACAAGTTGTATTTGGCTTTGGACACTAGGTTGTAGCTGAGGGTTTGGGAAAGGCCGTGGGTTGCCTGTTGTCGAACAGGCCCTTTCTGTGTCGTTTTCATTGGTTTAAGAAATGGGGCCTCTCTTTTTCTCTCAACTTAATGTTCAGCTTTATTGATTTTGGAACAGACTGGGTGTGCATACCTGTGCAGAACACTTTTCAGAGAACTTCAAAGATTCCTTCAATTTGCTGACATGCAAATTGAATTTAATATGATTATGAATTTTAACACGTAACCAAATTAAATAACTTTTCTATAATTGTGTATGTTGTAAAAAAAAAAAAGCTTTATATGCATCAAGTTACTTTTGTCTTTAAGCTGCAGACTCTAGGTGCGTTCCAAGTGTCATGAATTGACAAAGCGCTTGAGAAGAAAGCAAACGAATTCTGCTGAATTAAACAGGAAATTAAATGTGCTATGTATAAAAAGCAGAAAGTGTATGAAGACAATTGATTTTCAGTCAGCGAGGCTGTGTTTTGCTTTGTTTCTATACAGGGCTGTTTGTTTCCAGGTGGGAAATAAACTCCACTTGAGAGGACGAAAAGTAGCGTGCAGCTGTTTTATCTCTTTGTGCCGCATTTGCTGATGTAGAGTAAAAGCAAAATACTGCCAGCAAGCGAAAATTCCTGGCAGAAGCAAGAAAGTGTTGGGTGTGGAGAATAGTACGGAAGACAACAGACAACTTTAAATTGCCTTTTTTTCAGAAATTTGCTGATCAAGGATTGCTTAAGAACTTCTTCCATGTCTGTAAGTGAACAAACCATGATCTATGAATTTCAGTGAGCAGTTGGTGTAAAGGAAGCTTCAGAGGAACGGTGACATTTACAATTGTCACCGCACAAATGTGACCACTTTGAGCTCTCCGCACTTGAAACTGGCCGAACCCTAGAAATATAAAAAACAGCCTAGGAATATAAGTGATACATGAAAAAGAAAGAAGTTAAGAAGAACTAAGAATGTAAATCATAGATTCAAAAGAAAAATTATGGACTCCGTAATAAGGAATTGGGGTCTGGCATAAATGGACACCCCTATAAATTGGTGGGTTTAGGGATCTGAGGAGAAAAATAAGTGCAATGTGTTCGTTAGTTACAGAGCACTTAAAGCGTGCTGAATCTCACCGGTGCCGCTTAATGTAAGAATAACTTGTCACACCACTTCTGATGATCTGCGGCTTGAGTCTGTGGGTTTCCTGGTGAAAGGAACCGGATCTCTTGCACGCACGCTGGCTTGGGATTAGCAGTAACCTATGATCAGCAGATAACAAGTGTTCCGTACCGAGCAGTGACAAATTCCCGAGCCCGTGGTCTCGACCCCCGTGCTCTCAGTGCTGCGGAAAGCGGCCTTTTCCAGCGGCAGGAGGTGACTGTGTGCTGGGGCGATGGGAGCCCCTCCGGCGCAGCCCCCAGCAGGCTCTTGCCGGCCCGAAGGGTTTGCAGGGCAAACTCGCATTTATTGCTGGTTTCCCGGCAGGCAGCGCAGTTCGCACCACGAGCTGGTGTTCTTCGTAGCAGGCAACGATTTCTTAGAGGATTCCGTATCTCGGCTTGTCCGGTTTGAGGAGAGGAGCTTTCGGGGTTGCTGGGTTTGGGCAGCGTTCAAGGCTCAAGCTTTGACAAGGTTCAAGGCCAAAAGCACAGCCACCCTTGTACAATTTTGCTTTTTTTTTTTTTTGTATTGCATGTATCTCTCAGGGCGACAGCTTGAGGCAGCTGTGATTAAAGCTTAAATATTTCACTAAGCATCCTGTCTCTTGATGTGGGGTTTTGCTGGCCCCACTGGAACACCACAGTAAATTGCTACTTAGCATTCTGTGTGAGAGCGGGGAGCTGGTGGAGGGCTGGGTACATGTAATCAATTGATAGCTAAGGAAATCAAATGCTATTATAACATTTATTTGACGCTGCTTAAAACAAGGCTCTCTATAGATTAGGAAGTATAAAGCATATAACTTTCCCACGTGCCATATTGATTTATATCAACCCAGAGTAATGCATATTGATTCATATATGCAATTCTGTTGGTGTCTGACAGTCCCTTCAACAGCATCTCCCGATTTGGTTGGATTTTCTTGTAGTGATATTAAACAGCTCACAGTAAATCCACTTGCACAGGTCTCCAAAACCTGGCAGCGGTGCCCCAGGACTTGGCTATAGGGCAGTTTGCAAACCAAGGTAAACTGTCTGTTATGTTTTGCCCACTCCCAGAAGTATGCAGAGTATTGAGAAACACTCATGTAAATGTGCAGTTTTATTGTTTCTGTCCACAGGAATAGAATAGTCTATATTTGAACTTCAGAAGTGGAGGCCATATGGGCTTGTGCAGAAATGATATCTGTTACACATTACAAGAGTCAGAATCTTCTGCTTTCTGGCGAGTACTCATGTAGCATCTGCTTAAAAACATATCATCCCGCTTTATTTCAGAGCTCTGCATTTTGCTTTAATGAGAAGTGGCTTGCATGGCAGTGGACAGTAAAATGGATGAAGTTACCTTTACTAGAGGTGTTTATAAGAACTAGGCATCTTCTCCAGTTTCACCTTAACAAGCCTTTTAATTTGTAAACCTTCTATATACATTACTCTGTTCTTTTCATCTAATTTGTTTATGTAGCTATCTTCCCTATGCCACAATTCCTTCCATTTGAATACCACACCTTTGACCTTTATCCTGGAGTTTCAAAGGGATATGCACAACCTCACGGAAACCTTAACTTCTGTATGCCCTTTTTAATGAAAACAAACTTTGTATAATGAAAACCAACTTATTTTACTTCCTCTCCTACAATCAATGAGTTAAGTGGGTGCTGCCCAGATGAAGTCAGTTTGTCCTTGCTGAATTTATTTGACCCCCTTCTTGACAAACACCAACTGCCTTGAGTTTGTAACACAGATCAGAGAACTGCTATCTCCCCTTTGTTTCCTTCTAGAGAGTCATTTCTTAATGAGATCAGGGACTGGGTAATTTATAATCCCACAGCTGAGGGGGTTGCAGTTTATTGCATTAATAGAATAAGTGTTTGCTGCTAAACCACTGAGATCTGCTTAATAAAATAGGTGATCTCACTCAAGAAGGAAGAAACTTTTCCAACCGTTTGAAAGAATATATTCAAAATAGTGATTGTGGGTGGGAACCTAGGGATCGGATGCAATCCGAGCACCTTTGTCGGAACTTAAAGGAGTAGCCAAAGATGAGTTTATGGGTTTGAATTGAAATCAGGGAGGCTGCTGCCTTGAGAACACTAAGGTTTAATGCTACCAGAGCTGTATAACCCTTCAGAATTTTTCTGAGCCTTATTTTCCTGCTTTGTTAACTGTGGATGGAGTCAAACTCAGTCTTTGAAAAAGTCTTAGAGCTTATCATCCATAGAGTAAAGTTATTAGCTGTCTTGATTTTTTGACAGAAAATATAGTATTATCAGTGCATCTGCCAGTTAAGAAAACAGCCGAGGAATGTAAGTAATACATGAAAAAGGAAGAAGTTAAGAAGAATTAAGAATGTAAATCCTAGCTTAGAAAGAGAACAATTATGGACTCCATAATAAGGAATTGGGGTCTGGCATAAACAAACCTTCCTATACATGGATGGATTTTGAGGGATCTGAGGAGGAAAATAAGTGCACTGTGTTCATTAGTTACAAATGCGGCTGTTTGGTTATTGCTGATACCAGTAGCTTTACTGTTCTTAGGTGCATATTGCAAATAAGAATAATATATACATGTTCTATAGAATAGAAGTTGAAAGTATTTGTTTCTTTCTAGTTGTCACTCGTATTTGTTCAAGTCTCTGTGAGGTGATTATATTGTTCAGCAGAAACAGCCGAATTTTTAAATCTTAATTTGAAAAGTTCATTACTGTTTGCTTGTTTGAGGTAAATCTGGCTAGAAGTTAATCTACAAATGACATGGTTTTCTGAATCGCTGACCCATTTTATAGTACAGTCAGAGCAGCTCAGACAAAGCGATTGAAGTGTTGTATTAATGTAGAGGATACCTGATTATTTAGTCTTGCAGTGTTAGAAGTCTGGATGAACTCCATAGAATGCCCTTAAACCAGTGAACAGTTGTAGGTACTGGAATTAGTAGTAGTACTGTAGCACTTGGAGACTCTGTTTTTTACCAGAGATTCTACTGTGTCACTACTAAACTGATGCAGAATGAAGATGACTTCAAGTTCTAAAGTGCCCGCGGTGTAAACGCAAGCTGAGCCAACAGCTGGATGTAGGCACTCACATCTGGCCAGATACTGTGGGCCTGGATCAGTCGGCATTGCAGGCAGTCGCAGAAACGCTACTGGTGAGAGGGGAGAGGAGAAACAGTCCAGACTTTCTGGGGAAAAAAAAAAAGATAAAATGGACAAGTGGGGCTTTTTATTAGCTGAGCATCCATGACGCATCAGAACTGACATGAGTTGCTAATACCGCTTGGATTATTGGTAGCAAAGGATGAGTAAGTGGGAAAGATGACACCACAGTGCTGTCTTCTTACAGAGCAAACGGAGTTGTGTTTGACTCCCAATGACGTTATGACGCTTTATGTGATTGCCAGTACCAAGTGAGCCCCACTGATGGTGCGCATTGCTTCTCCCTGCTGTCATCTGGCCCATCAGACATTGTGAACAGACGTGTTCGCATGTAGGGGACTGGACACTTGCTCATTGAGAGATCCTGTTTTCTCAACAACTTATCCATCAAAAAACATCTCAAAAGTCATTTTAAACCGTCCATCAGCGCTCCCCAAATGAAACCAAAGCAGTTTTATAATGGTGCTGAGCATCAGGCTCCTCTTAATTTCACTGCTGTGGAAGGTTATTGTGCTCTTCGGGTTTTGCCAGATATGCCCACCCAGTCCAGTCCCTCTCCCAAGCACGTGTCTGCATCTGTCTGCGTCTGTTTGCCTTTTGTTTTTTCCTCAAGAATGTTTTCCAGAATGTCAGCGTCAAATAACAGAGATTATTTTGACAGAAGCTCGGGGATGCTGTGGCTGGAAGGGCCACGTCCTTCACAGTCAAATCATGGGGACTTTACCTTCAGCCCGATGTTCTCCTGGAGCCAGGCCAAGGACAGGGCGGCGCTTTGCGAGCCGCTGGGACAAAGGAATGAAATAGCGGGGAAGCAGGGACTTGGGAAAATAGAGTTGTGTAACTATCTAGATGTGTTTTGTGTATTACTGTTTTTTTTTAAATCTGATTTCACTGTTTTAGGTTTTAAACCATTTGCCAGTTGAAAAACCGGGAGATAATTACTGTTAGCAGTATTTATAATAACAGCAGGATTTTGTTTTAATTTGATAAACCTGAGTTGGCTGGAGTGACTGATTTTAAGCAATTCTTTAAGCTTCGATGAGTCTGTTAGTCTACTGTATCAGTTTCTCAAAAAAAAAAGGAAAGGATGCTAATCCTGTGGTCTGTGTCAATAACCTTCCTTCTGATACAGCTGCTGGGTTCACGTGGAACAGCGCCACGGAGAATGGGGCATGGCTTTATCGCTGCACGATGGTTTTCTGTGTGCAGCAAGAAAGAAGGGACAAGCACAGGAACTTGAGATGGAGTGATGTCTTTTCTTCATTGTTCACTAGGTAAACAGCCCTTGTGGAGCCGTCGATAGGTAGCGCTGAAGCATTCATTTGGGTTATCTTGTCCTACTTCCCTTCACCTGGGGCTGAGGAGCCTTTCAGACCTACTCAGACTGTAAAGTTGAGTCCTCCAGCTGAATTCTCCTTTCTGGTGGCATTTGGTGTGATACTGGCTTATCTTTATTATCAGCTAGTAACCTAACTGCATCCACAAGGTAGGATGAAGTTACTATCCTTAAAAGAGTTCAGTAATCTAAAGGATGAGCAAAGCCATACTCACACCTGGTTTAGGTCTAGATTAGGGTGTCCTGCCCACTCAGCTCAGGGGCCTTGGCAGGTGGGAATTCACGTTCTTAGTTTGGGCATATTCCTGCTGATTTACATTATACATGCTCTGGTGCTGCGGAGTGAATTGGTTTTTTGCCACCAATGAATTTCTTCAGTGTTTGGGTCTGTGATGCGCAAGAAAGGTCTGAGTTCCTTTTTAAGATTTATTCTGTTTTTTAATTAAAAATTCAGACCTTGATGTACTGTGGAACTGATTGACTGTGGAGCTCTGAGATACCATTTGTGGTTCTGTACTTTAATTACACCCGGCTGTTATCTGTAGTTTTATCCTTCATAAGCTTCTTGGAGGAAAGGTCTTTGTTACATATTTGCACTGTAAGTAGTACAATTGGCTAACAAAGCACTGACATAAAGATGTTATTCAAGTATCACTTGAATAACTGCGGAAGGAATCAAATTTTCATCTTTTGAAGTTTTTCTTATTGTTTGATTAGAGTGCTAGGGTTGGAAATAAAAAAGCTGTCGCTGTTATGAATTCACTACTTTGTCTCCATTTGGAGGAATGAAACAGGATTTTGGTCACATCTCTGAAATATCCAGCAAATGAAATAAAACCAAATCATAAAAACTTTTATAATCAGGAAGATCTAAGTCTCCAATTAAACTTGGTGTTTTAGAATAATTCAGTGTCTCAGGCCGCCTTTGCAGGCGGTGAAACAAACCCATAAATTGTCGATCTGCGGATTCCTCTTTGCTGTTGGTTCTAATTTTCCTTCCTCCATTCCCGTTGTCTTCCTCACCACAAGCTGCTAATGCAGGTGCAGTCGGGTGATGATTTCTATTAGAAATGTTATTCGCCACCGCTCTACTGCTTTTTTGGAGCAAATGAAAGGCTCCGCTCGGTCTCAAAACTCTGTGATCCGGTCAGAGCAGTGTCCTCCACAGCTACGGCGGGGTTGGCATCTAAAAGAAAATATCAGCAGCTTCAAAGCAAACGATACTGAAGTACTTGGAATCAAAGCTGATGCAGGAGGTGGGCACTGACACTAGAGGCTTCTGGCTTGAACAATGAAGCAACGAGAATTACACGTAGCACCTAATTGGAAGAATTGTGCAAGGAAGAGAGGCTGGGCTGTTCTGGTAGCTTTCTAGGCTCTGTGTTGATGGATTTTATCCAGCTAAAACTTCCTAGTATGAGTCTGAGTAAGTTGAACAGGATGCCTAGACTTAAGCCTGAGGTTTTCTTCTGTCTATGTCCTCTCATTCACTCTAAAGAAAAATACTGATGGGTAGTTTTGGGGTTTTGTGACCTGGGGGCTACTTGGAAGAGGCAGGATCCACCTTACAACTGTTTTTTAAGCAGTCACGTCCGAGATTGTAGTTTTGTGGGGGTTTAGGAGTGACTGGTTGTACGGATGCGTACGGAATATTTCCATTCCGCACAATAATATAGAATTGTCTGAACACCAGAGTTGGAAGCTGGTGTTAATGTAGTGTAGGTGTGATTGCTGTTCTCCGGACTGCTGCAAGTCTTCTGAACAGTTTTCTTTGGGCTTTATTTTTCTAAGGCGTGTTGGGTTTTGGGGTTGGTTTGGGTTTGGTGTTTTATTATTATTATTATTATTATTATTATTATTGCCTTTTATTTTCCCCTCCCTGTTCTGTGTGTAACTTGGGGGTAACACTTCAGTACTGGAAAGAAGCTGCAAAGAGATTAAGTAGATAACCCTAGAAAGCCACTTTGGTTTTAGCTAATAGCTGTCTATATATATCTGATATGTAAAACTTCCTGAGAGTGAGGATCTAAAGAAAGTACTGTAAACCTCTGTATTTTGATTAATTCAAAATTTGAGGGAAAAGCAAAAGCGAGAGGAAGATGCAGAGGCTGAACAGACTGGTTTAACACAGGGGCAAAGCAAACAGAATAACACAGTTGCATAGGCAAGCAGGGAGATATAGGAAGGACTTTAGTCTGTGCTGCACAACGGGCGGCCCATGGAAGGGGCGGATGAGAGCCACGGCCACATCAGCGGAATTGAGGAGATGGTATCTCTCAGTGCAAGAGTTTGTGGGGAGGCAAATGGTCACACGCAAAATAACGTTTTCTCAAGAAACAAAGTTAACAGGAACTTTCTAAAGCGGAATGTAGAAAGCGGTTGGCTTTTGTTTGGTTTGGTTTGGTTTTTTTAGCTTGTCTGCACAACCTGCGCCATGAAGCCCTTGGAGCTGTAGATCTGCCTTTGCTGAAGGAGCAGCAGGATTTGAACCTCAGCCTGTCAGACTGTGGAGAGATCATTAGTCATTTATTTGGTGTGGTGACTCACGAGGTGACCCAGTCTTACCTTTTCATGCTCGTCTTGCACAACAAATTAAAACTGAGTCTGTTACCCAGCAGCAAAATGAGACTGAAAGCTACTGACAGGCTTTCTTTTCAATTAAGCCTTAAAGTTTATCAGCTGACTTCAGTCCTGGCTTTCTGACGGCAGATTTGAAGATGCAAATCTGGACTGATTCTCCTCCTGATAGCTGCAAACCAGAGCTATAGTCAGCTTTGGGGTGAAGAAAATAAATGTTTATGGTTTTTTTCCACATACTTGTTGAAATACTCTTCAGTTCTGCCGTAGAAACTTTTGAATTACTGTGCAACACGCTTCCCTTACACGTAATGAACTTAATTAGAATAGCCCCAGTGCTGGTATCTCTCTCTAAGGGTAACCTAATGATACGGAGATGCAGTGAGTGCTGTTGATAGGGTGGTTGGTATTAGTCTGTGTTCTGCTCAGTGGCGCAGCAGCTCCCTGGTGCTGTGCTACTCAAGGTTGTTTAACCAGGTGATAAATAACTGTGAAATTCTGAATGCTGATCCCTTCTAATGCAGCAGATTAAAATGGGAAGCAAACAAATTGTGGTAAATCCTGTTGATTTTTAAATTCTAATTTAAGTTTTATCTTGCTTTTCAGCCGGGGCCTCCTTTCTCCACCAGGAGTGAAAATATATTTATTTAGTTATAATTTTGCAAATGTTTTCTGTTCTGTTCCTTTTGTGATTTGAGGGGTGACTGTAGACCTTTTTTGTTTTAAGCATTTCTTCATGACTTGCTTCCTTTTTGAATTCCATGTGGAGACTTAAGAAAATCTTGGGGGACACGGTTAGCTAAAACGTATTTTGTGTTTCAACTGTTTTTTCCAGCTCTCAACAGATGGAATAAAGCCGCAGGTCAGATGCAAATAACATGGTATTGCTGTGTAAATCATTAAATATCTTCAGAACAGCATCCCTTTTACCCGTTTCATCCTGTCCATTCTGATGTCCGACCCTAACAAGGAGAAAAACCCAGACGTAGAGCACTTCCATGAGAGCCTTTCTCTTTGTTGTACTTAAAGAAAAACATACAAACCATCAAGTATGGATGTAATGGCTGCTGTGTTAGGCAACAGCACCCTGTAAAGTTCTGAACAAAACCTTCTATCCAGGAGCAGGAAATTTTGCTTCTTGGAAGTAAGAGGAAGACCCTTCTCTTCTAGGTCTGCTTGACCGTATTCAGATGCTATATAAACATTTAGGAAAATGGCATTTGTTCAGTGTCGTTGATCATCACAAGAGTTCGGATTGTTTTCTAAGGTGTCCCGTATGTGTAAATACAAAATTTCAGTGCTGTACAAACAGCATGGGACTTAGTGCTATTACAGGAACATTTGATGTAACTAGTCTTGTCAAACAGATAAAAAATTATCCAATAACATGAAAAACTAATAGGCCTTGACTGTAGCTTGAAAAAATGCTGATCCTGTTAAGAATCTAAATCATTCATGATTCAGTTGGATCAACAGTGAATGTTTTTGTGCATCTTTGGCTCCATTCCAAATGAAAGGATTGGATTTTTGAAAGTGAAGGAATTGGATTTACTTGTGGCTTACATTCCATCTTATTTGTGTTTGAGGAGTCGGACGGAGATTTTTCCTAAGCTGGTAAATGTTTGGGTTGCCCAAGTGAACACATCCTGCTTTTTGGGAGTGTGACTGTCTGCCTTCTGGGTTTGGGCAGAGGCAGTGGTCCCTTCCAGAAATCTCAAATTTAATCGTTTACTTAGTTCTTCACCCAGCTGACTTTTATTTACGGGAAAACCGCTATGTAACAGTAATTGTACCAGTATTTGAAAACCAGAATGGTAAACTGACTGTAAACCACAAAGAAAATAACTTTAGCAGTGAAGAAGGTAAAATTTAAACTAACCTGAATGCCAGTCTAGCAAACAAATAAGGGAGAAACTGTATGGAACTGTGGGTATGATGCTGGCCTAGTTAGCTGGTCAAACTGAGAGTGGTGAGAAGAGGAACGAGGTAGTAACAAGCAGAATCAACCCCCTCCAACACCCTTAAAACTATCACTTCATTGTTTTAGGATGCTGTAGTAATTGTTTACTTCATTTCTTTATTGTGTATGAGGTTGTAATGGGCCAATAAACACTCTTTTCCAGGGCGTTTATGAATTTGACAGAAGCATTTTGTATTACTACTTTAAGTGGAACTAATCATGGAATTGAAGTCATGTTGATGGACGTCCTCGCCAAACCTTCAGTGTGTGTCACCCATAGTAATGCGTCTGCAAGACAGGAACTGCGTTTTAGATGTAGCTTTATGTTAAGGTCATAGCAGTTACATGTCTATGCAAGTAGAATATAGAGCTTTAAAATCTCTCCTCTTCATTGTGTGGGTCAGTCTTTTTTTTCATTTCCCCCCCCCAGTTTTTTCAGTTCTCATTATGAGATTCCAGTTCCATTCTCCTTGTCCTCTGGATTCCAATGGCAACTTTATCTCCTTTGTCTTCTGTTGTCCCATTCCACCACCACCTCAGCTCCCTGACAGTTCTAGGTTTAGTTTAGATCTTTGGTGTTTTTCTTTATATAAATTCCATTTCTTTCTCCTTATTCTCAGATTTCTTGCAAAGCAAATCCAGACTCCCACTCTCCAAATTTTCTACATCTTCTTACCTTCTACCATTCATATTTCTGTTTGTCCTAGTCCTCATCCAAAGTGTTATTTCATTCCTACTTCCTGTGTCTCTAATAAAGCCCCAGTTTCCCCCCAGGGCCATTCTGGATGTCTTTCCCAAGCATATTTTCCTTGAATTTTATACAAACCCCTCCCCTGTCCATTCCCCTCAACCTCTCGTTTGCAGTTTCCTTCTCTAATCACTCTTTTTTACCTACCTAGAACCCTCGCTCACTTTTCCCCCTGTGAAAGGATGCTGAGACGGTAACATCAGGAACACTCTCTTCTACAACACCAGTTCAATTGCCTTTGATTAAAAAGGATAAATTAGACTTAGATACTCAATGGAGGAAAAAAAAAGTGCTCAGGTGGTTATAACAACGATAAGGAATTTCTAATTGTCATATCAGAATACATTTGCCTGAGTGAAAAATTGACACTATCTTGCCCCACCTGCCCCCCCTTTATTTTTCAACAGCCACAGGTAGATGAGGCACATTCACATTGGGAAATCAACTTTTGGATGGATGCTGTTGTGTCACTGCGCTTTGACTTGGCACATCATTGGTTTTGTTCGTACGCAACTAATCGACTTCTGTGTGCAGAGAGAACTATTCCATGTGTTGGTGCACACAAAAGTGGAAGCATTTCCTAAGTTCTCAGTATTTTGGTTGATTTATACAAGTGTAAGAAAATAGGAGATGTTCATTTTTTTCCCCTTTTCTGTTGAATAGTCACAGCAATTTTATACTGGCTGCTGGGAGGGGTGAATGATTTTAAATATGCATTCCTTGAAGACAGAATTTTAGGGAAATAGTTTTTACTTTTGATGTGTTGTTACGAAGTATAAAGAAAAGTGGAAATGTAGGCCTGGAATGGGCCTCAAGAGGTGTTCTTCTTGCCCCAAGTAATTTTCCGTGTATCGTTCCAAGCAGATATCTGTCTTGCCTGTTCTAATTACAGACTTTGCACATCCTCGCCAGGCAATTTGTCACAGTCTGTTACTCTTTTCACTGTTTGAAAGTTTCCATTGTGTTTAATATGCATTGTTCTCGCTGCAAGTTGAATCCATTACTGAACACGGCAAACAGGCTATTCCCATCCTCTTTGTTAGCTGCCTTTTATGTACCTGCGGATTATCATCCTGCATCTCCTCGAGCTTATCTATAGCCTGCCCTTGATGCTGCTACACGTTATTTTGCTAATCGCTGAGATCTCAGATGAGAGAATTTTATCCCGGCTTCTTAAGTACTATTTGTTGGAGCTTATCTGAAATTCTGAAAAGACAGATACTGTATCCAGGCAGGCAGATGGGTAGATTTAAAGGGCTGAAAAAAGCCCTTTTTGTTTACCTGGAAGAAAATTTCTCTACTACGTTTCTTTCAGATCCCTGTGCGCTATTTTCATGCCCTATGTATTGTCCCTACCAGACTTTTTTCCACTGCGTTGTAGATTTTTCAGTGACTTTGCCTTAAATTCAGACCACCGAGGTGCTCCTGCTTTTGTAAATACACAATGAGTTCGATGGTTTGTTCTTCACTTCCGTTTTCTTGGCTGCCCTGTCTTTGTTTTGAGTGCTTGGCAGACAACTCAAGAAGCATGAGGTTGGGTGTATGCGGGAGAGGAGAAGAGGAGTAAACTGGGAGTACAGTGGGAGAGCAGTTGGACTTGTAGNGAGAAGAGGAGTAAACTGGGAGTATAGTTGGACTTGTAGGTCTTGCTCGCCAGAGCTTGGGCTTGAACTTGTTCACCATGTGAATCAATGAGACCTGATGGTAGAGTAGATGTCTCATGTTCTTCTACAGACTGTCTACACAGAGGATCACAGTGTGCTTATTAACCATCATTTCCTAAGTTTATTGTATTGATCTAGTTATATGATCGGGTGGGGTTTGGTCTGTTGTTTTCCTTTTTTAACTGCTATATACATGACAGCCTGTGCTATGGGAATCAAACAGAAGCTGCATAAATTGTCCTTTGTTTTCTTTATTTGACACAAGGAACATGCAAAAAGAGGCAATAGAAAGCAAAATAGTCTGTAAAACTTTGCTGTAGAGAACCGGCATCTGCTGAACATGCAGCAAGTGACAGAGACTGTGCTTGTTCCTTTCTGGCTCCTTTGCTGGATACACGTGGTATTTCACTTGAGGAAGTTCTGAGTGGTTATAGCTTTAATCATATCATTGGAAATGTGCTTCAGAGATACGTAGTGCGTTCTAAGATATTGTTTTGTAATTAGCCAGCTACAATTAATTGATTCATGGACGATTTTACCTTTAATTGCTTTCCTTCAGTTCCTCGTGTCTAATATGGACCACCTTGTTTTACAGGAGGGTTATGAAGCTAGATTAATGATGTTTGTTTAAAAGAGGAGCACACTAAGATAATACAATAAGAGAACCCTAGAAAACCCATGAGGAAAGTAATAATTCTGTATTCAGCACAGGGTTTGGATCGTGTCCAGTAAATTCACTGTGGGATTACACTCCGGGTAGCGAATGTGAAAAGAAACGATGAATAACTATCAATTGAGTACTATCCGTACCCTGCTTCGAACAAAACAGATGTCCTGTAGAAATATAGTATTTGAATTTAAATAGAGAAGATGCCATATGCATACAAGGATGTCAGCGAGAGTTTATTAAAGAGACTTGTTTCTGGAATCTGGAATGAGGTATTGAGTTTGCCAGTGTTGTATTCTTTAGATACCAAGAGCTTTGGGGGTGGAAAATTCGTAACACCTGCATTTTATAGGATGCCTAGCTTTAATTTAGTCTATTGCTATAAAAAGCATACTGGGAGTTTTCTGGAAGGAAAACAAGTACTGGGATAATAACAAGGTAACACATGAAAGAGTAGGTCATGCATGTGGAGAAATAGTGCGGTGTGGTAAATGAAATGCAGGGTCGTATTAGATAAACAAATTAACTATGTCGGGGAGTAATTAAGAATCCCCATTGAATTTCCAAGCCTAAATTTAGTATCAGTAATAAGACGATGTTGGTAAGTGCTTGATCAGTAGAGACAATGAATGTGGCGTATGAGGAGAGGGCAGAGACGCCTGTCAGGAACACGGGAGAAATGGGTTATCGCAGCTGCCTGCTCGTGGCAGTGGCCTTGGAGGTGTCAAGGCAGATCAAACCGAACTTTCAGACACCGTAAAGGACTCTTCACTGAGGAAACTAATCAGAGAATCAACAGGGGCGGTTTGTTGATAGAATGTTATTACCAAACTACATTGTTTATCAACATCCTTAAATTCAACATCCTCACAGAAACAACGGCAGGCAGAAGAAGCAATGCAGCAGTGCTTAATTCCACACATGGGAGTTTTATTGAAATCAGGGTGTTTGTTCTGAAGACACTAAGAAAAGCAGCTAAAAATTACCTTTACAGGTGACATGGATATCGTTTCAAGCCACTGCATTAGAAGTTAAAAAAAGAATGGGTTAAAGTATTTTAGACCAAATTTAAAAAGCACTTCTGTTAAACACCACGATTAGAGAGGTTACTAAATATGCAAATGTTCTTCAAAATTGAATCCCCATTTGCTCTATAGTTCTAGAAGACCTTTTAGGGTGAAATAGTTAAATTGAACTGTATTCCCTGTGTTGCCTCTTGCCTGACACTTCCTTGGTACCAAAGAATTGGAGTAAGATTAATGGGATGTCAAACTACAAAATGGTTTCTTGAGAAGTATCCAGGGAGCTACTAACAAGTAAGCCTGCGTTCAGCAGAAAATATAAAAAGGAATAATTCTTGGCCATATAAATACATATGCTATGTTGGGGAAGACTCGATATGGCTTATTTTGTCATTCCTCACTCTTAGAACTCACTTTGGGGGCTAGACTAGTCCTGTTGTGATCTGCTTGGGTTTCCAGAAAGTATTTGGAAGGTTTTCTTACCAAAAAATGAACGCTTAGAGGAAAGGAAAGGAAAGGTAGTCAGTGGCTGCGGGTGAGTGATTCAGGGTCCTGCTCGCTGCAGGGCGCTGTTTAGGTCACTTAAAGAAAAGTGTGGCTTGACAGAGGTCGATGGCGAAGTTCATTCTATCACTGCATGGAGGAAGTGTGCCAAAGCGAATTGTTTGAGAGTGATTTATACAGGGACAGGAAATAGAAAAGGGTGGAGGGAGACCCTCCTGTGGAGTCAGCAGGTTCAGAATGAACCCGCTTGCTTTCTAAACTCCTTCTCAGAGAGGAGTCTTGGTGCAGCTAGATCCAAACTTAGTCCCAGACTTGGTCAGCGGTTTGCCTCAGAGACATCAGGGTTAAGAAAAAGCCGGTAAGGGATTATATGTGTTCATTGCCAAAGAATTATATGTGCACACCCTTTTCTTTGTATCGCTTGGCTAAGATTTCGGAAGTTTGATCACGCTGCATCCCAAGCTCCTCTCTCGGAGTCTGGGCCAGGTCACCCTGACATCTGGGTCCCGGGTCTCTCAAAGCAAACTCTGAGGCATTGAAATTCACAGAAATAATTTAACGGAGTAGTAGAGCAGTAGAGCCTGCTCGAGTTGGGTGCCTTTGAACGGATGCCGAACTGAACACGGGAGTTCCGTGGTAATTACACCCTTGCAGACTCTTCACCTGCCTCTGCGCAGTGCTTCTGTCTAACAGGGATCTTTGAGTCCGGGGTCGTCTTGCTTCTCGTTGGATTCTTTCCCTGACTTCAGGCAGGCCCTGGTCATGTTTAGCTGCAGACATGGCTGGTGGTTCATAGCTGCTTTGTGCTGGCCTTGAAGGTTTTATTTTGCCCAGGTGGATCCTGTTTTGTTTAATAAGGTACAAAATGGCCCTTATCTTGGCACTGATGTCATTTAGAAAAGGAGTGGCGTGAAAACCACAAGGGAATAGCAAAGGAAGGGTGTTGAAAATGCATATATTTGTGTGTATAGCAATATTTCTCTCTTGCATTGGGTGTTAGAAAGCCTGTTGGTCCTGATCTAATAGCGGGTTAGTTGATTTCAAATCTTAGATTGATTTAATATGTTTAAAGAGCAAGAATCACATTTAAGATATGTTTGTAGGCTATTGTGTTTAAAGAAAATAATGAAGTTTCAGAATCAGAACTGTGATGAGATGTGAATTCAAGTAAAGTGAGAGTTTCTTTAGTACGTGTTTTCTCACATGCCTGATAATGAAGAAGGGATCATCAGCTAGCTCAGTAGATTTGCAGAGCCCGTACTGTAATTCCATTCCTGGTATTTTCAGAGATCTCTTTTGTATCAGTAGTACATCCTGAATATAGTAATTTCTAATGTCTCGTTCGTTCAGACGTGCAAAATACTTCCCAATTACGTGTTTCATACAAATCAGAAACTATCCAGCAAAATGTCTGCTCCAGGAACGTTACTAAACCACGTTGGTTGCTCCCTAACATCTGCTAGTGGAAGACAAAGATTTTGCGGGATACAGTTTTGCTGGATTTATTTGTCTTGTTCAGATTTCAAAGAGGATTAGCTTCCCTTTGCAAGCTGATTCATTTGATTACTAGCATGCACGGTTTCATTTCCAGCCTAATATGCTATGCAGAATGCGTTGCACATGACTCCTGAGCAGTTCTGTTATTTATTTGTCCCGCTGCAGCGGGAGCTGCTTGGGAATTAAGATCTTGTATTATGTAGTGAACAAATATTTAAGGCAAAGTGTGAAACCACAAGCTTTACCTGATGATTGTGTTGGTGTTTTTTTTTTTTACTGCAGCTAACTTAGTCTCAGTGTTACTAATCAAATTACGTGTGAAAATGCAAGTAATCCTGGGTTTTCAAGGTTTGAATGAGGAATAACCATTTTGCAATAAATTTTCACACTAAAGGGAGTTCTCTCTGAGGTTTAGGTCTTACCCGTCATTCAAATAGACTGTAATTGTGATTTTTTTGGCTCATCTGACAAGGTTGGCTGGTGGTTTTCTGCCTATAGAAAGACCTGCAGCTCTTGTAGGGTCTGGGGAGGTTCAATGGGTTGGAGTTTTCCTTGAGAGGTGCATTAAGACAACTCTCCGTTCTTCACTTGTTGTTTGAAGATTGTTTCTTGTTTCAGAGCTGGCATGTGATACGGAGATGATCTGTTCCTTTATTTCACGATGAGATGAGGAGAATCTTCCTGTTGACTTTAAGGTGTCTGTGGGGTTGTCAATGAAAGTTGATGCCACGTTGTTTGGTTTGCAGGTACCTAATTCTGTGTCATACCGAACCCTTCACAAGACCATTTGGTGACTCTTCCTTCCTCTGGTAGAACTTCATAACAGTCCCAACTTTTAGATCTGGTTTTATGGCCAACTCTGGTGAGTTGATTTGACCCTGTTAGAGAGCTTAGGTCTTGCCTGACTGAGTTTTCTTATATTGTATTTTTAAAAGCATTCTGATTCAAAGCAGAATGCTGTTTTTCTACAGATGGAGCATTTTCTGTCTGTCATTTATTGGTATTTTTTTCACATTTTCTGTGTAAAGTGAAGGCAATTACTCTACCCACTCATTGTGTTTAGAGGTTTTTCACTGGGCTTTGTGGTGTTACTCCTGTTATCGTTCATTTTTAGAAACCTTTTTATTTGTCGTTCTGTGAAATGCTCGAACTGCTTATCTGCATCAGTTGGATCTGTCTGGCGTAGTCCGTCTGTCTACAAGTACTTATCAGTGGTGAAGGAACATTGCCTGTCAAAGAGCAGTTATCAGTGATAAAAGGACTTCTGCAGGAAAAAAAAAGGGATATTTTACAATGACTCGTAGAGATATTCAGGAGTACGTCTTGTATTTGTGATTCTGGGGGCCTGATGCAATTTTTATTGAAATGGTGACTGGAGATGGATCGTGCTTTGTTTTCAGGCTTAAAGGGTTTGTGGGGAAATAGAGAACTGGGTTGCATTTTAGGGCGGAATTTTAAGATTCCTTAGACTGATCCGCCGTTTCTAGTACACGCTGGACCTCCACTTATGTCACTCTGAGACGCCTGAAGAATAACCAGGTTGTTTCATCCGCTTCAGATTGGTTTTTTTCTTCTTCATTTGAAGTGATTTGTTGTAGTGAACTGTCACTGGGCAAAGGGAGCAGGAGAAAGCTCAGCGAGGTCATCAAAACACGACTTTTGGGAGGAGAATAATTGGAAAGGATGTGGCTGGAGATATTACTGTTACCAGGTAACCTAAACATTTAATTTGAGCGCTCTAAGTGTGTTTTGAGCGACCTCTTGGCAATCTTTGTTACCAGTATGAGACAAATGCACTTCAAAACCCGTTAAGACAAATGATAACCATGTGAATGATATTAGAAATTACTAGACCAGAAGCGCTGGCACTGCTCTTTTATACTGCCCGAAACTGTACTACTTGTACCTGTATACATGTGTAATGTTAGACGAATCACAGATTTTTAGATATATTTTTTTTGCGTAAGAACAGAGTCAGTTTCAACCGAGAAAAGGAGTATTTTTATTATAGGATTTTAAAGCATGGCAAGTAACAAGAAACATTGCACTGATATTTCCAGCGGGAATCTTAAGTCCTTTGGAGATCTATAGACACCATGCCAAAAAGAGTGACAAAACCTAATTACAGCTGCCTCATAGTTAAACTTTCAGCTGTGTACTGAATAATAAAAGTATTTTTTCTGTATTTTATTCATCATCCCTTCTTACTTGAAGGCCTAAACTTGAAAGATTCATTAATGTTTTCTGTAATTATGTGTGCTTTCAATAAAAATTTGTTTTTACTTGATATAATTACCATTTGCATGTAGTAATTGAAATAAATTTGCTTATGTAAATCAGAATACTTCTTAGCATATAAGCTACTTTTAATAGCCATGTAATTTTATGAAGTTCTTTATTCCTTTAAACCAGATCTTGTTTTCTAATTTGCATATGCCTAACATGCAAATTACTCATGTTCCCCACATCTCACTAATGGTTTACTTAGTTTTAATTGCTAAACTTATTTTCAAGTATTTTGGGAGAGTTACATTGTCTTCCACACTTCTGCCAAATAGGATTTTATTTTATGAGCCTTTACATAACCAACTTCCATTGAATCATGATACGAAAAGTAGATTAAGTAGCAAATCTTGTGCTGTTCTTCTTTTCTTCTAACAGTCCGTGCGGTAGCAGAGACCACAAATTCAGGTGTAATCCGCACATCTTCTCACTCCAGTGGTTCTTCTAATTGCACAGAGGAAGATGTAAAAAAATACAATTTTGAAAAGTTGCTGCTTTGTTTCCTATGTCTTCTACACGTGGAACTTGTCAACTTTTTGCTTTGTTTTTCCTTTGTTTTTCCTACTAATAGAGTCACCCAGCGTAGTTGGTTGTAGATGGAATTTGTTGGTTGGTGGAGCTGTAGGAAGCGAAACTGGGAGAAGACCTTTGCTGAAGACAAATTTTGAGTATTTCATCATCACCAGGCCCTCGCTAATTCTTTCTTACTCAATTCTATTTTTTATGGTCCTGTTTGACGTTTTTGGCAGCTCTGTTAATTAAGCAGAAGTTATCCCTGATTAATGTACTGTAAGCTGCTTCTGAAGTGCTATAAATAACGTGGTGATTAATTGCGGTATCCAAACGCAGTCATCCCTGAGCACACTTCACAGATGGATTGTTTTGGTGAAACCGTGTCCCATTCTCATACATATTACAGTGACTGCAGAAAAACGCAACGCTCAGTTTTTCTACTTCTCCCCAATAATTGAAGGCTTTTGATCATTAGGGTCATCGGTATAGAGAAGCCATTTTATAAATGCAATTGTAATATTCCTGTGGATTCTGTACAAGACCATGCATTGCAGTTGGAGGAGAATAACATAAAATGGAATTTCTAACTTTGTCCAGCTCTTAAAAGAAAGTTTACTAATGGTGCACAAAGAAAATACACTCTTGGGGGGATAAGGAAAGGATTTAAATCTCAGCAGAACTGCTGTGGTTTTCATGTTGTTTTTTTTTTTAATGCAAGACAGGCACAAAATACTCAGAAGTGTGGGGGGTTTATTGTTTGTTAAGTTGGTAATGTTCAATTTGTGTCAGAGAAAAGGCCGAGTATAATGAAGTATTAATATTTCTGAATAAATCATCTCTATTTGAGATTCTGATTTTAAGGGTATTAACTGGGAGGAGACTAGTAGTGCTAAAATCAGCGAAATTTTTCAGAATTTGTCTCTTTGAGAAAAGGAATTCCCTGTACCACAACAGCACAACTGTTCTACTTGCTTTTTAGGTCTGCTTAACTGTTTTGCTCCTACTAACGTGGACAGAAAGCCAATTATCGCCTCCCACACCTGTGAACAGAGCACTTTAAATTGCATGTGTGCGTATCCAGGCAATATAGACCCAGGCAATAGAGCCCGAGCCCTGGTGAAGGACAAGTTTGTGGGTTTATTCTAGAGGAGGGGTACGGGTGGCTGCGATTTGTAGGACATTTCTAGACTCAAGTGCTTTGAATATCACTTTGCAATTGATTTTTACTTCCCACTTGTTAGCCAGGACTGACCATGAACAATTTGTAGTAATAGAATAAAATCAAACTTACACCATGACCCCACTCAACAAATCTTTTGTTTAGTTTGTTTAGGAATAATTTAGGATTATTATATTATTAGGATTATTATCCCATCATTTTAGAGAAGTTTTTGAAAATTCTTGATCTCTTAACCTCAGTTTCCTCCTAATTTTTTCTAGAAACCCAGCTGGTAAATGTAAGTGCGATCTCAGTTAAGATCCTTGCTCATTCAGCATGAAATCTCCTCATCCCTGGTCCAGACTGAGGGTTGCTTTGTTTCTACATGGTCTTAATGTTGACAGTGGGGTTCTTTGCTGATAGGAAGAAACGGCTGAGAGTCTCAGACCGTTGTGTTTAAGCATGATGTTTAAATAGTATGGCTTGGTTTAGTCTCTTGATTCTAATGTAAATCGGTGTTGAACTCTCTCACTGTCTCAAAAAAAAGAAAATTACCCCCCCCGACCTTTCTTTATGACTCGGTAGCAAGAATCTTGCAGATGATTGTCTCTCAATTTGGAGACCCATCTTCACAGTCCAAATTTGTGTTGTAATCATCTTTCCCAAGAAGAGAGGAGAAATGTATTTCTGTAATGTCCTGGTAATTTAAAGAGCAGAGGAAAATGAACTGCTGGAACTGCTGGCATGTCCCTTTTTTTCTTTTTTTGATAAGCGGTGATGTTTATTTTCTTGACTGTCTTGGTATTGTGTTTGTATTGATGCACAAAATGCATTACTTGAAAACAGAGAAGTTAAAACTTCCTGCATTTGCAAAAAAAACCAAAAATCAGGGAGAAAAGGTGATGTGGAAAGCTGGGGAATTCTCAGCTTAATGATTTGTGTGAAAATATAGGTGGTGTGGCACTTAAAATAGCGCAGTTATTATTGTTACTTCTAGCCCATCTCTTCTTATCTGTAGTCTAATTATGTTAACATGCTTTTCGTTAAATAATATATGCTGAAGCATAAACTAATTCCCATTGAAGTCAGTAGGAGCTGGAAAAGATCCCAATCCTGCAAAGACTCGCATCTCACGCTTATGTCCAAGTATGTAAGAAGCTCAGGAATCTAGGTAGGAATTGCACTTGGATAGAAAATGATACACGTACCTAAATCTTTACAGAATGGGAAATTGAAAGTATTAATATAATCATGCAATGTTTTTTGTAGATGTTTATAGTGGACTAATGTACTTCTGTTCATAAAGTGCAAGCGTGAAACCCTGAGAGCACTATGAACAAAATATTTAAGAAAAGTCTTGTGTGTATTATAGCGTATTTATTTATGTGCTTATGTATGCCTCGGAAATCTCTTCCAGTGCTTATCATATGCACTATTTAGATCACTAATTTATGAAAACATCAGGCGTAGCATACATCCCAACTGCAAACATAGCTGCCGATAAGGAAGGAAGTACATTTGCAGAGAGCAAATTGTGCTCAGCCAAAAAAAATCTTCTTGTCTTCACAGATGCCCCGCTCTTCCTAATAGGAATTAAAGAACAACTTCATAGGAGTTCAACTGGCAGGTATTTTTCACCAGGCTGTTGCTATTGATGTTTTTTTCCCCAATTAGTGCTTTCCTTGTGACCACAGGACAAAACGCTCTTGCTTTTGTCAGCCTATATATGAGAAAGGAGAGAAAAATCCCAAATATTAAGGCGAGGGCTTCTCTTGCCCTCCCCAAGAGAGAGACCTTGTCAGGTGCGTCCCAGAAGTGAGCCATGGAGATCGAAGTCTCAAATCACTTCAGTCGTTTTGCAAGCTCTGGTTCTCACTAATGACGTTCCGTGCTCCCAAAAGTTTGAAAGGACTGATATGTGAAAAAACTTAGTGAATTACGATGTCTTTCGGCTCAGGACAAAGCCATGAGAGCAATTACTAAACTGAGGGTGTAAAGTGTCACATTTAGTGGGTAGGGAGATAACAGATGAACGATGAAAAATGACTTAGTGGTTTGTGAGACTGTAGCAAGGAGAAAAGGGCAGGGGAGGACTTGAGGTACATTAGATGTAATTTCTGTGCTGAAATGCACAGAAAGAAATGGTGTGAGTGCAGCTGATGGCTGCTAACTGTGAAATAACATGGGAAAGGTGAAAAGTCTGAGAACCCTTCAGAGCGGGGTAATAAAGAATGTCGTATTATGAAGATGCTCACTTAGATTTGCCAGTTGATCTCTGTTTCAAGAGCTATGTGCCATAAGAAGTTTATTTATTTTAAAGGATTGATTGATTGATTATTTTTATTAAGCTACTATTTGATGATCGTAGCTTTGTTACTTCATGTTGATATGTACCTTATAAATTTCCTTGCAAGATCAGGGTTAATCTCCTCTTGAAGGGATTCAGATCCTTCCCCTTAATTGGCATAATTATATAAAATAATTGGTTTGTCTTCTGCCATCTTGGGAAGGCAGAAATGCAAATCTGTCAAGCTTTTTCATTAACTGTTTAAAAAATGCAGTTGTTTTAAGTGAACGGCTGTAGAACGCTCCAAACTACACCGTGTACTTCCCTAAAAGCCAAGCATCCTAATTTGTGGTCTAAATTGCAGTAGATACACTGTCAATTATCTCTTTCTAAAAGGTTGTCCAGGAAGAAGTGTTATATACTCACCTTTCGGAAATTTAGAATTCAAGGTCGAATTAATTTTAAAATATAGCACGGGAGTAAAGCTTTATTGAAACAGCTTTTGTAAAGGTGACAGCTTTTACAGCGGCCTTTTTAAATGGAAAGAATGTAAATTACACATTTCTGAGGGCATAAAAGTTACGGCCAAACTGCATTTCCTGGAATAAGGACACTCACTTTCTCTTGCAGACGAGAATTTATATTGTGCAGTACAGTGTCAGAGTCAGTAAAACTCCAGTTCAAGTCATATTTAACTCTTCTGTTCATTTTTTTCTACCTAATGGGCAGGTTATTAGAGCCTTTAGGAGAATGAAAATCCAATGGCACTTGGTAAGACACATGTAGAATCGTTCCGTTGTGGTGGAAGAAATTGACTTTCCAGAGTCAGCGAAGAAAACAGAAATGTTCCTCATTTTAAGCATTCATATAGAACAGGGAATGAAATCAAATCTTGCAGAGCATTATTTGACAACAGTGAAAGCAAGCTGATAGTGTGGTAAAAAAATACATGTCTATATTTACTCTGTATTTGGTTTTTTTTGCATAATCATGTGTTGGTAAATGGGGAAAAAAGCTGGAATTTTTTTAGGTGTTTGGATGTTGGGAAGGCAACCAGAGAATATTGTTGAGAGAGGGTAAAAAGATTTTCCTCATTTTTGCAAGGGAAAAACCAATATTAAGTTGTGTCTCTCGAGTGCCCCTGGCTTGTCTGAGTGATGGACAGTGAATTGACCCAAGCAGTAAGAATCACACATGTATATTTGAGGTAAGATTTCCAAGTGCAACCAATACTGTTGTGAAGCTGTTGTGAAGACTGAGATACTACGCTGATATTTATTTACAGGGGAAAAAATCAGGGCTACCACTCCAACAACTGCTTTATGACCAGCAGATGAAGAGCTGCAGATAGATGGTGTCAATAGGACACAGTCACATTTTGAAGCTACATGCTTCAATGCCGGTCATCCTGGCATGATATTGGGTATTTCTCCACAAGAAAATGATATTGAGGGTTTTATGTGGGGGAACATTTGCAAACATTAATGACCTGGGGTTATGAATACAGCAAAATTGTTATTTCTTGAACTAACCTGATTCCTAAGTAATTGGCAATAATCGTTAGCTCTAGAAATTGACTTTTTTCCCTCCACTGAAAGCACTGATAGCATTGTGAAACACAGTAAGATTCAAAAGTTTTACCTTAAAATAAATGCAGTTATCAAAACAATATTTAATTTTGCCTGACATTTGGGATACTACTAATGGAGTTCTAGTCCGTCATTTCTTCTAGTAGTCTTGAACACGAACTTCCTGTGAGAGGTAGTGAGATTTCTCTCCCCAGCTTTGGACCAGTGGGATATTAAAAAAAACCCACGGTATTATTATGAAAAAGTAATCCTATATAACAGACCAGTCTATCAGTGATCATTATGCTGGCTGAAAAACAGACTATAAACAACATATATTTTATATGCATGTGTTTATGTGTATATTCTGTAACAATCTTTATGATGATTAGAACTCATCTGCATTACACGTTTAAAATTAATATATACATTAAGTGCACTGCAGTCCTGCATTTCTAGATGTATTTGCATGTAGGTTGTTTATAATATTAGTAGGGGAGGTAACAGTTTTGAGGAAAAAAGAAAGATATCTGGAGAATTTTGGTTATTTGCTTTTTTCTTTTAAATCAGGATATGTAATTAATATAAAGCATTGGCATTTTTGTTTCCCGTATTAATAGAAAAAAATAGTTTCGTATAAAAGATTTCAAAACAATTATAACAAGGTAGTTTGTAAAAGCTTATGGATAAATCACTAAAAGCGCTTGGTGATGTGTCCTTGACATGGAGCTGCTTTCAGGGTCAAGACTTGATGCAAAATGTTGCAGGCTGTGTTAGAATTTTTCATTTCCTACTCTAATGAAGATACAGAATTCGTGACTGAAACGTTGAATTATTTCCATTAGTCTCCTCTTTCTTTTTTTGGACTGGAAGCTCTTCCTCACAATCTGGAGGGGAAAAAAAAGTAGGTGAAACTCAACAGAGCAGTTTTGGAAAGGTTTTTGATCTGTTGAGGCAAGAATTCAGCCAGAATTTCTAGTACTTGTGTCTCTAGTGCCAAGTAATATTGACCGATAAATACAGGGGCTACTTAAACATTTGGGGCTGTGGCTCTTTGGCTTCTGGATCTTCTGTATCAGCGAAAAATCTCGGGAAAGTGAACATTTCCCAAAGACAGGATTTCATTACCTGCGTTCATGTGGAGCTTATGATTTGTATCACTTAGATATAGCCACTGAATATATGCAATATCCATGATGTAGGAACACCCAGCTCATTTTAATGTGGGGGTTTTTGTGTCTGTGGTTTTAATAGAGAACAGGAAATGCTTCCCTGTGGCTTCTTGTCTTCAGCTTCCTCTCATTTGATCTACTTGTATATTTTTTTGATTATAAACTTTTAAAAAATGTATTGCTAGCGTAAGAGGTTAATGGTATGCGTTGGTGGGAGTGCACTAAAACTGATTTAGTCAACTTCTTGTGGATTCTGTGTAATATGACATTATAATTTGATTCAGGAAACTGATCATCTGGTTAGAAAACAATGTTATGACTTGGGAAGGGCAGAATGTACTTAAGAGGTTCTTAAGATGTTGAATCCCTGTAATTAAAGTGTTTCTTTCATGATACTAGTTTTATACAGAAGATAACAGAATGAGATCTGTGATAATCATCTATTAATTATGAAGAATAAACAGATGTTCTGCAAAGTAGGCTTCATGTGAAATGTTGGATTTGCTTAAGGAAAGAAGATAGGGTCAGATCCTCATCTAATATAAATCAGTATAGCTCCATGGAGAACAGTAATATAGATGCTGAAAAATAATTATTTATCTGTAGAGGTATTTTTAGCATACAACAGAATAGCAATAGAATTAGACAATCAGAATGCAGCGTTCTTTAATACAACCTGACTTATTTTTACATAATGAAATTTTACTTATTTATATGTTTTTTGTTTTTTTTTTTTTTTAATTTGCTGTGTAGTTTCGTTTTCAATTAATTTATTTTGGCACGGGTGGAAAGAAGAGCCAGGGAAGTTAATTCTGAAATCGAGACTTACTTCAAAGTAATTGTTTGTCATTTGGTACTGGCTTGTTTTGACTTATTTATTCCCTTTTAGATATTTGCCTGCATGGTATATCTAAAGCTCACACAGCGTGACCCTTGTTTATTGTGCTGAGCCATCCTTTATTTCTAGTAGCAAGAGACAACTTGGGAGGCTTTGGTTGGGCCCTAGTTAACAAAAAGTCACGTTTGTTAGCGGTACATTTAGATTGAAAGGTTGAGTTTCCAGCACTCCTAAGCGCTTCTCTTCCTTGTATCTGGATTTTTATGTACGTAGCTCTGCGTCATTGCCACTATATGGTCCTCTAGCTGTATCGGCTGCCATTTATTAGTTGTTGGAACCAGATGATATTCTTGTAATAACTGAATAAAGAAAGCTACTTTCAGCCTGTCTCAATGTAACAGTTTTGGCTAAAATACAAGATAAATTAGTGCTGATTGAATTTAATTATGACTGTACGAGAGCCAGTCTGCAAGGGCAGAACGACTATGCAGAGGAACATGTACCGCTGCTGCTACGGCAGCTTTATGGGGATATTTTATGTATGTTGCGTAAAGCTGCGAGTATACTTGCATTAAGGGAGCTGGGCGTGACCTAAAATGTACTTCAATTTATTATGTTAGATGGGAAAGTGCAAATTTTGGTCCAAGTGCCCCAGTCAGTCAAAGCACTGCTGACTTGTTTGCCTGCTGGAATTGTACAGACCCAGAAAGTGATGGTTTTGCTGTGTCTCCATTCTTCAATTGTATAGGGTATGCATTAAATTTATAGCATTTATTTGCTTAGAGTGTTAAGAAGATTGTTTCCTTTGTATAAAGAATAAAAAACATGGCTTTTTCTTGATAGAGTGTGATAAGTTTTGTGCTTGAGAAGAGAAGTGGTACCATTTCTACGCAAATTATTTCAGTACAGCTTATGAATTTACAGACTTTAAACACGGCCATTTAATCATGTTAGTACTACAGAGGATTTTGAATGTAGCTGCCTTAATTTTGGGGTCAGGGGCGCAATTAATAGAGATCTATTGGAGTGTATTCCTGGCTGCTCTGTTCAAACACCCTTGAATTTCGGAGTGGGATGACAAAAACCCCATGGTAAATAAGTGTATTTCCACTAGGTGGGTTCCTGTTAAAGGGAGGTTCATATATTGATGGTTGCTTGTTGTGACCAGGACACAATTGTTTAGATCCCAAATGGTTGCAGGATTAAATGGGAAATTTAAATGCTAATTCAAATAAGCAGCTGTTAATCTTCCACTGGATTGCGTGTCATCTTTTTCTTCCCTTCGAAGGACAAAAGCAATTTTGTATAAACAGTGCATTAAAATATTAGTGAAAATAAGACCAAATAACTTAAAATGTAGAAATCTGTGGTAGGGCAGTGGTGATTTATGGCAGCCAAAGGGCCATGTTGAGGTAAAGTGGAAGGTTTGCATGGGCTAAATTCTGTGATGAATCAGACAAGACGATGAGTTTCAGTTTTCTTTCTGTGGTTGTTGTTCTCCTCCAAAATAAATAGATACGCTAGCTCAAATGAAAGAGATTAGGAATGGCTTTGAGTGACCAAGTGCACATGTATTCTGAATATTCTCCATATTTTCAGGACAAGGCTGCTTTCTACGGGTTTGGTGTTAAAAGGGATTTGCAGCCAGCTGTGTGGTTTGCCCCAGTGTATAAACCATGAGCTGCTGGTGGTGAAATGGTCCCTCGCTCTTAGACCTGTTGTAATGTTCCTATATCACTAGTGCAGCCAAACACGCGTTGAGTTCTTTGAAGGTACTGTAATTGGATTAACAAAATTCAGGCTTGATTAATTCGTCATTGTAATCAGCTTACTGAACAACTCACCGTGCCCTTGATAACTGAACTCTGAGGGAACGATAAATGCCTTTTTATGAAGGATTAAAGAACAGCTGACCCTGCTTTGGGCAGGAGGTTGGACCAGGTGACCTGCTGAGGTCCCTTTGAACCTGTATTATTCTATGGAAGACTCTTAGCATACATTTCCAAATGCCATGGGCAGATCTTCAGCTGGCATCATTCACAGGACTTCCTTCAGAAATAATAAGCCCAGGTCACTTCACACTTACCCTGAATTTTTATGTCACTAATGACTTTTTTTTTTAAACTAGCAAATTTTAATTGTTACACTAAGTTCCGATGAATATGCCTTTCACCTGGGGCCTTAAATTATGCTATAAACATTAGTTATGCTTCAGGATTCTTTGCAATAATATAAAGTACCAGTTGTAAAATAATGAGTGGCACAGCTAGGAAAAGAATCCAGGAGTCCTAAACCTTAATTTCCAGCTATAATGCGTTAACTACACCTTCTCAACACAAACCATCGTGCTGCTTTGCTGTGCATCAGGATATGTATGTTGCTCACAGTGTTCTGTGTAAATAACCATCTTTATTCAAAATTTGTATTAGATGTATACTGATTTAAAAAAAAACCCAACAAAAAAACCCCGACTTGATGCCACAGGCACAGCAACTTTTCCAAATGTGAAAATTATATAAGTCTGTCATGCACTAGACATTCAATATAGTGCTTCGTGACACGCAGCGTTGGCATACGTGAAAGCTCTGCAAAAAAATATGCAGGAGAAGGGCAAAGATATATTCCTTACGTTCTGCCTGCACTAGTTTTGTATTTTCTGTCTCAAAATTGTCATTGCAGGCCTAGGAAGAGCCTTTGATGTTTTAAAACACACAATGTGTCATAAGAACAGCCCGAGGTAGGAGATGCAAAGGAAGAAGGATCACTCTCTGTTTGCCCTTTGCATTCATCAGCATCTTTGTCTTGTTCCGTCTGCCCACAGAAGTTATGGGTAAAATAGCGTCGAGATGAAACAAAGCTTTTGTGAGTCCAGCTGCCATCCAAAACTGGTGTCGCCTCCTGGAAATCACTGTGAGTTTTAGGTAACCCGTCTATTGGAATACCTCGTTAGGAGCAGCACAGTGATCCAGACAGTTTTTATTTTGCCTGAAAACTACTCACAGTTCAGCCTTAATTTTTGCCCTGTTGGTCTGAAAAGTTAACGTTTACTAACTGTGGGAAATAGAGTAGGGATTTTCCAGCCTGCTAGTGATTTTTTTCTCTTGGTTCCTAATGAAATGCGCTTTCCTGTTCTCTCTGATTAAGTCGTACCATGGCTGACTTGCAAACCAGATGCAAAGTTGCCTTTGTCCTCATCGGTCCGACAGCGAAGTGACCAGGACAGAATGCTTCTCCTTGGTCCTCTCGGCATCCTTTTGTCATAATCATTATTTCTGGTCTTTTTGGGACGGCTTTTTTTGTTTTGTTTCAGTACAGACTAACTAAAATAATGCAAAACCTGAGTTGCAGTCTGCTCAAGTTGTATTTTCAAAGTAAGAAAACAAGGGGAGGTGTTATGCCCTGTGGGACTTAGTATAAGGATGCACGGGAGCGTTTGAAGGCACAGAGCTTGCTGGGAAAGTGTTGGAAAACATGGTCAGGTGTGCACGGAGGGGTCAAATGAGGTGTTATCTTGTTCCGTAGGGCATTTGCGAAATAGTATCTGGAGCAAAATTGTCTCAGAGCAATCCGGTTGACTTGCTTGTCGGTGGTTTGTAAGTGTGGAAAATTAGAGGACTGGGACTCAGGAGCTCAGTCCATGATAACAGAGTCACGATTGATAACGTAAGCTTGATTACACACTGAAAACCCAATGAGTTTACAAAACTCTGCTGAACGTGTCTTGAAAATGTAAATGGGGTAAATGTGTGGGATGGAAATCGATTGCCTCTTCCACTCAATGTGGTGAGGCTCCGAAAAAGTCAGGCTTTTTTCTGAAGGAATTAGAGACCAGTGGAAACAGGAATGGGAGCTTTTAACTCCATTGGCCAACATGGTATATTACACAGTAGGAGAAAAAAATAAAGAGGAAGAAAATTTGACAGTACATTTTTCTTCCTGCATAAAGCGTGAAGAATGTTCTTCTGTCACACTTTATTATATAAAAAGTTAAAACTGACCCTTTTTTTTTCTGATTTGTCCTTAAAGAATTCACACTAAAATCAATGAGATTTGCTTCTGTTATAGGAAACTTGGTCCTTAATGGCTTAGTTAAAACGTTCTATTATTCTTCAAATACCCATTTGCTATTTCAAAGAAAATCGTGTGTCACTAGTTTGCTAACAGCAAGCGTAGCCTTCTGGTTTTCTCACAGCATCTCTGAAAGTAGCGCTGCTTTAATTCCATTTCCATTAACTTCTTCATAGTACATTGTTGGGTCTTGTTGCTTAGAAATCTTGAGCAGGGGGGGAAGTAAAAGTAATGGTTTTTAATATTTTCCTCACCTCTTGCTTACTAAAGCTGAAAGCCGGGTGAGACAATGTGACACATCTGGAAGATCCTATTTTGTTGGGTTTGCTTTTCTGTTTTGTTCTGGTTTTCAGTGGTTAGTAAAGACTAACTATTTAATAGTAATAGAAATTTGTCTCACTTTAATGAAATATACTCTTGTTTTCAACAATAGTTACAGACCTTTCCCTGTAAAAACATTTTTCTTAGTTCTAAATATTGTTTCATAGCTCATATTTGCTGTTGTTGAAGTTTTGGAAAGTTAACTTTTACATTTATTCCCACTCTTAAATTGTTGTTGTAAATCTCACGGATGTTTTTTGTTCTGTGAGAGGGTGGGAAGGAAGTAGAAATTTGAAAAACATCATTTTCATTGTTAATAGAAGCATGCATTTTAAAAAAAATGTTATTTATTTTTCCTTCCTAGGGAATTAATTATGTCTGTTCCATTGAGGGCACTTGTCAACTTAAAGCTCTTAAAGTTTTACAGTCAATAATTAACTAGAGATTTGGATACTGTCATCTGTGTTAACAGTTTTACGATGAATGTTGCGTAGTGTAAAATTACCTTGCGCCATCCCTATCTGCACGGCTGCTGCAGGAGCGGATCCACTTTACAATCCAAGTGATCACGGCTTGTAGAACAGAAGAGTATTTGTGAGATGTGCAGATTTTCCATAACGGTTAAAATCACAGCAGCTGAGCTTCATGTTCCCCTCGATAGACGGCATGTGGTGGTGGTTTGTCATTAAGTCCCTGTAAAGCAGCTTCTGCTCTGTAGAAATAGCGGAGGGAGGATCCTTTGGGAAAAGGCTTTGGGTTTGGGTTTTGTTTGGAGGTGACTTCCCTGTGAGGACACGGTTTCTGCTGGGGTAGAAGGGAGGAAGGTGTAATGTGAAGACATCTGAGTCAGCTCATTTCTATGAGCGTTGTCACAACTTATTTATGGTAAGTGAGTTTTGTTCCCAGCTGCGATTTATTTCACTGTCTGAGAGATAAGTCCTGTGGTGAGGGCTGCAAAGGGAGACAAGTCCTGGGGAAAAAAACCAGATATCTCTGAGCCTCACTTCACTGTGTGAAATACCCTTTTGTTCCCAGGAAATGACCTTATACTACCTGTGCTGTGTATATATGAATAAAAGCGAGTTAGCCCTGCCAAAAGTGCTACCTGTTACGTTAGTGTGTATCAAGCAGATGCTTGTACATGTTTAGAGGTATTTGGGTCCGAGTCCAACTGTTTCTTGAAGTGAATTTATTGATATACAGCTTACCAATGTCTTTGCTGCAGGACGTGAATTTAGTCATTGTATCATTTCATCTCTAGTTTCACTATTATTTTTGAAGGGAAACGAGGACTTGGTGGGACAGTGGCTTTTGACTTCATGCCAAGGGCACGTAAAGGACTCCAGCCACAGGGCTGTAATCTGCGTGACAAAACCACTGTATTGATTGAATCTGAGCGCTTTGGTAAACGGCACAACTGGTGTTTAAATTAATACAAGTAGGAAAGCGCTTTCACAAAAGATGTATTTGGCCTTGGCACGTTGGAATGGTACATAAGCCAAGCTGATTTGCTTTTTCCTGCCACTGCTTCCCTGTCCTGTGCCAGAAACATTGTTCAGACGCCAAATTTGCCATTTGTGCCCGTCCTCTGACTGCTTTACCTCAGCTGTATGATTAACATCGCTATGTAGATTACAGCTGAATTAAGTTTAAGTCCTTATGGGAGTTTAAATCTCGGCTGCTTTGGCTCTTCTGATTGGTCACGTACTGATTACAGTTATCTAAAGATATGGAGAAGAAAACCTAGTCCCCTTCCAATAGTATTTTTAGATAGTGTGATATAATGCTTCCTTTTTTTCTAAATGAAACCTAAAAAACAAGTATACAGTATTTGCTATGAAATAGCTGTTACTAGAGCTGTTTGGTTGGGGTACTACCTCAGCTTAAGGAAACGTTTTGGTTAGGAGAAATGTTGACCACGAATTAAACTCTGTTCTGCTGCAGCCTGTCCTCAGAAAACACTTTGCTCAAACCTCTTCCTTTGCCTTCAGTTTTCTATACAAAATTTGCGAAATAAAGAAATCTGCCAGCAGAGTTTGAGTTGGAGTAAGGGCGGAGTTACGCTAATTTCAATGAGATTTTCTGTACTGTCGTTGTTGATCTTAATACAGTGTGGTTAGTTTGAACTTAACACCTGCTATCTTCTCAGAATAAAAACTGTGTTCTGAGCTGACTGGGACTTTCAAATGCCACTTTCGGGTCTACATTGTAGGTTTGCCTCTATTTGCCTCAATCTGACATTTTGGTCTTGTTATCAGATATTTTTTGCCTTCTTTTTTTTTTCCGCTGCTTTGTACAGAAGGAAGAAGTCACAGTTATGTGTGTATCAGGTTATTATTAGGATGATTTTTCTCTTTAATCAATACAGTTTTGTTCTTGGTAGCAGTGCTGGGCTTTGGTTTGCTTTTTGATGGAGTTTACTGGAAGTCACTTTTCTTCATTGCTTGCCCAGCAGAAGTGTGAGAAATAAATACTCTGTAGAGAAAGATGGCGCTCCTAGGTCTCTGGATAAACTTTTTCTCTGAGTAGCAGCCCCCCTAGAAATAGGTGGGCCTAACTAATATATGACCAAAGGCATTGTTCACAGAGCTGCTCCCTGCTGACATGTGGGACTCTAAAGATGCGACAGAGTCACTTAGAAAATGAGCGCTACTCTCTTGGAAAGAGAAAATCCTACCTCTAATGGCCATAGGGCTTGGCTCTCTTGCTGTATCGTAATTTCTGATTATTTGTTCCTACTTGATCTTAAGTTGTTTCTTTTCTTGATCATTTTACAAGGCACTTTGAAACCCACTCAGGAGGAGGGGAGGTGCTTTCAAATGGGCTCATAAAGGATTATGGTTTGGATCAATGTTGAGGTCAGGAGTTGATTCCGAAGCCTTAGAAGGAGATCACAATAGCCATCACCTGTAAGCCACTGTGTCCAAACGGACTTTCTGTGGTTTACAGGGCAGCCTTTTCCTGCGGGCTTTACAACGTTGTTAAGTGAGGAGGATGTGTTACTCACTCGACCGGCGCTGTATTGACTCAGCACTATTGCCCTGTGTACACAGTGGGCAGTTTCAGTCCATTATCCATAACAAACTTGTGTTTATGCTCTTCTTCCTAGTTAGGTATGTTTGTACAGATTGGCATTTACCAATGAAAAGGTCTATTCTTGACAGATTGGAAAATGTGTGTAATTTCAAAGCACTTTTGTCCCCCGCTACTTCTCCTCTGACTGCAGATTTCTTTTTATTTTTTTGCTTTTTTAAGCAAGTGGTCGTCTTTGTGTTGAAAAGGGAGACAAATGGTGGCGATGTGCATGACAGCAATTGATCACTAAACCAAAATAGAATTGATTTCAGTATCTGCTGGGGCCGTGAGGGCAGGCTGCTGGCTCCTGTTCATCTTCGTGGCTGCGAGGACTCCCGAGTCTTTCTCTTTGGACTTTTTTCTGTTTCATGTACTGTTCTCGTGTACTGGTTTCGCATAGCCGTGAATTTCTGAATCAGGCGGTGAACAGTATTGCAGTTAAGAGGCCCAAATCCCACAGGAACTGGGGGACTCAGCTCTGCAAGATGTTCTTGACTATTAGCACGTTGGGTCCTTAGAAAATGATGCTCATGCTGAACAGAAATGCCTCAGTGGGTCAGTGCCAGCAGTGCCTGCTTGAATGTCTTTCTACCTTCTGCTCTGGATTCTTTGTTGAGAAGATTTCCCTACACTTAAGGTGTGCTTGAGAAAAGCTTGGGTTGTTTCAGGAGCTGCCTCGCTGTTCAAGGTGTCCTTTTTATTTAATTTCACCAAAGCCTGAAAGTACTTCTTGATTCTTTTTGACCTGGCAGATGATCAGCTTTAGCTTAATTGAATCTTTTAAAAATCTTCAAGACGTGTTCATGTCAAATATGTATATGTGGTTCATAGAGGATTGTACTTGTATTTGATATGTGCTTCCACTTTGTCATGGTTCTAAATTGGCTGCTGTTATTAGAAATACTGAGCTTGAGAAAAGCTCATGTACAAGTTTGCCCAATTTACTACTATTTTACGCTAATGTGGAGAGCTCTAATTTTATTTCCATAGGTTTTGATTTATAGATCTACTCAGAGTTTGATGCTCAAAATGGGAAATCTCCTTGGCATGAATTGTGAATTGAGAGGGCTTGTGAAGGAAAGCTCTGTGGGAAACCCAAATACTCTAGAACAAGAAACCTGATAAACATTGAAATGAAGAAATAATTATAGAACTTCCTGTCATAAAAGTCACGATATTTTCCACCGCTCTTTATTTTACCACGGGAGTACCTCTTTTTGCTTGAGTATATATAATGTATACTCTTTCCCCTACAGACAAAGTTATTGTTCATTCACTCAGAAGGAAAATACTTTGTTTCTGTTGATTTACTGTTGGAACGTGGTTAAAACACTGGAGAAAATTCTCTTCTGTTTTTCCCCTGATTTTATTTCGTTGATTTAATTTTTATAAAACATTATTTTAATATTTGAGTTTGTAAACTATTTTATTGCATAATAAAATGCATGCCTCAGTATTATATGTAACTTCCATAAATGTTTCTAAATTCTATCTGCAAATCAAAATATTTGAAATATACACATATATATACACAAATGGAAATAGTTGAAAACTATTGAGAATTGGGCAGAGTGAATATTCTGCAAATGAAATGTGGATTGTACTGCCTTACAGTCTTTAGTGTTCTCTCATTTGTAGCTGGCAAGAGGAAAGAAAGGAAAATGATAAGTATGTTCTCATTCACATGGCATTAATTGAAATTCAAGCATATGGTGTCAGAAAGGTAACATCTTGCTGAAAGTTTAGGTTTACTTACTAACGTAAATGGAAATACTAGTATGAAAAGTGGCTGTAAAACTAGAACTTTATAAATAGTCTTGTTATACATAGTGTATCCAAAGAAATGGCAGAGGTACAAGGTTGCTGCCTACATTGTACTTTACAAGACTCTGTTTGGAATTTGGATGGTATATGTAAATTTTTTTGGGTAAAATACATTTCCATTAGTATAGTACTGATAACACTGAAAGCGCATTTCACTGTCTTAATCATAAGTCAATGCAACATTATTGTTAAATACAAGTGCTTAAAAATTGCAATGGAAGTATTTATTGAATATTTTATGGCTCATATTTGACTGGCTATTAGACTATATTATAGGAATTGTAAATATAAAGCATTTGGAGGATACCTTCGGTTTGCATAAGGGTACAGCTTCCATTACAGAAGAAAACGGTGGTGTTTTTAATCCAAGGCTATTGCTTTCTAGGGTTAGCCATATTAAAAAAAAATAATGATGTGTGATACTTTGTCTATTCCCATTTAAATTTTATCAGCCTTATGGCTATGATTGGATATGTTATACACTTAGGTTGTGCAACTTGATGCATTTTTCCATTTGCCATCTTACTCCACATTTAAGTTCTTATTGTCAACATTAATATGGCTTTAACTTGCACCGTAAATACACACCCAGCTGTGCAGATTGGAGTGTGAGCCTTCGTAAAACATGATCACCACTGCAGAGGGAGATAAGAGCTGAAACATATAGGTGGGGGTGGTGGAGTGAAAAAGATCTAGCCGAGACTGGAAAGATGGACTGATGGGTGGAAAGTGGAGCGTTCAGTGATTTAGCTGCTTATCTCTTCCTTTAATTGATATCTTTGAGTCGTGCTGACTATACAGTAAATCGATGCTTTTATGTAGGAAGCAGGTTTTCTGTTAAATGGAATTTTATGACTTCATATAGCCTGTGAATTTAACAGACTGTTAAGTCTGCAGATAAGGAAGACACTGGAGGTAGATGAGACACAGGTACAAAATGAAGTTTGTCACAAATGTGCCAATGATCGTAACTGTGAAAATAAAGGGAAGTGACCATGACTCGAACAGTTAAATGGCAAGCATGTAAGCCGCATCATTTTTATTATTGCCTCTTCATATTTTGCTTGTGTAAATTACTATGCATTTTAGTTTACTATATTAGGCACAGGATATTCCTCAAAGAACTCCTTGTATAGGTCATGACCCACTGAAAGAGATGAGTGAGACAGATGGAGGATGAAAGGTTGAGGTGACGAGAGAGCAATGAACGTAGACCTTAGCTCAGCATTGTGTTGATGTAGGTGCTTATTTAGAAAGCAAATAAGGCTTTAAAATAATTGCAAGTGATTCATTTTTGTAATATGTGCTACCTGTCAAATGGTATTTGAACTATTTCAGTATTTTTTTTTAATAAAGCATTAGGTGATTATTTTAATCCTGACTGCCAAAATACAAAAGCATCCTGTAATAGTTTTAAGTGAAGAGAATCTTTTCCATATTTGTTTAAATTTCTCTCGTCTAAGGATGTGGACAGTAGACTGTATGAAGCATCAGCCATGCCTGTATTATTACACATCACCTGAATGTGGAGTTCTGGGTACTCAGTTGTACCAGATTGTTTGAATGTATCATTAGACAGTAATAAAATCGGCAGCTTTCAAAGTGCAACAGATGCATTCTTCCTGGCTAACGGGCTAACGAACAGAGTGTGTGACGACTCATATAGGAAAGGATAAACCTACATTTTAATATGCAAAAGTTCTAATTTAGAAGAGCTTGCACAAGTTGTCAAAACTCCCACAATGGAGAGTTAACAGTTCCTACTCATCTGCAATGGAGTCTATTCTAAAGACTTCATTAAAGAAGGAAACTACAGATGGCAAATTACGGTAACTGTGAAATAAGTTTCCTCAGGGGCACTTGGAAAACTTGTAGCTTTCATTTCTTATCAGGGAAAGTGATGGTCAGTGTCAACAAAACACAATTTGGTATTTTTTGCCTTTCTCTACAAATTCCTAGGCTTGGTTGTGGGATTTATTGGGGGTGTCAGCTGTGGTGGTGTTTGTGGTTTGGTTTTTTGTTTTGTTTGTTTGGTTTTTAACTGGCATGTGCTACAAAATTGGATCCCTTCCCCACGAATATTGTCATTTTACATCTATTGAAGTTTCAAAGGAAAAGTATTTTCCGAATGGTTTACTGAAGCTCATTGGGAGAGTGAAAAGAAAGAGATCTGGAGTGAAAGAAAAGATCAAAAGGTCGTGTAGCAAAGCTCTCTATTTCTATTAGATGAGAAGGCAGAGTTTTGTCACTTATTCTTTCTGGAATTGTTATTCTGGATTGTTATTCACACTGGTTCTCTGATTTACCCAGTTCTCTCCACTCTGAGCCCTTTTGAAAGTATTTGAGAAGGGAGGAAAAGAGCTGTGACTTGTCCTTGGGTTCTCGATGGAGGATGGTGATGGTGGCTTTGCTCTTACTGCAGGGCCTGAAGGTAACAGGACAATCTTGTAGCATTCAAGTTAAATATTTTTCTGGGGGGGAAATAATTTTGAAATGAAACTGTATTTTAAGATATCTTAATAAATACTTTTTTTTTTCTGTTTAATTGTCATTTGCTGCTGAAGGATTTCGTAACGTAGATTAAAAAAGGGAAACGCAGATTGTGTTTGAAAGCGGAATGTATTAGGAAGCAGAGCAGAAATAGGAAAGCGAAGGTTGAGAACACCAGTTCATAAAGAGGAGCTCATGTATCTTGAGGGCATGATGTGATGTGTGGTGACTAACATAGAGAGCCCAAAGTCAACAAGGCTGTGTTGGAAACATCATATTTAAACCAAGCCTTTTAACTCATAAAAGGCTGAACTCAATGGAGTAGCAGCACCATAAGAGAGGCTTTAGGTCTTTTCATCTTCTGTTGAAGATGTGAGGTGTTTACCCTGTTATTAATGTGGACAGGGAACTTTTAGTATGTGGAGAATAATAACAACAAAAAAGGGAAAAAATTACATTGAGATTATAGTTGTATAGACCATTTAGTAATGGAGAAGAAATGACATAACTGGAAGGAGTAAAATAAAATAGTACTAAGTCCACAGAAGTGAAACCAACCATTTAGCAAATTGACTTCAGTATTCATTTGTTCTTAATTTAATACTTATTTACAAGCATGTTGCCATGATATTTTTGTCACAGCTTACAACTGAAACAAGCAAAATTTGGAAGAGATGAGATGCTATTAGACACTTCAAAATCTTGTGTTGAGTGCTGTAATAGGAGTTGTAATGGAAACGATAACTGAGACATTGCTGTGGGTTGCTGGATCTACAATATGTTATTGTCTTCAAAAGTCTTAAATTGTGGAAGATACCTATAAATTCCAGTTATAATTCATTAGTTCGTAGCCATGTTATTTCAGTTTTTCCCTGGGAATAGATGGAGTTTCTGTAGGTTTTTCTTAAATCACTGTGTGGTCACGGCATCACTTGAAAATGCCCACAGTTTTGGGACAGGGACAGTTTGAACTCAGCTGGCAAATATTGAGAGAAGGATTTTTGTCATTTTTCTAGGTGGGCTGTCAGAAGAAAGGGCCAAGTATTATGTAGCACTGGGTCCTTGTGCAATTCCCATGGAGTCTAAATTAAAAATCTGACATCCTTGTCTACCTGCATTCTGTGAGGTATTATCCATCGGTGAAAACTAGGTTTAAGATTTCTATAGCTCAGAGATAAGCACTACAAACATTGCCAAGAGTGAAAATTACTTTAATTTGCATGTACGAGGTACATTTTAACCTAATTTTCATGTCTTCTAATCTCTGCTTTTCAAACTATTCATGTTAACACCGTTTATTGATATAGAAAGCTTTCCATGTTTTGTTTATGTATAAATACAAATTCGTATTTGAAAAAGTGATGCTATATAGATATGTGTGCAAAACGTGCAAGCGCACTCATGTTACAAGAAAATACATAGCAAGGTAGCACATAATGGTGGTGCATCAGCTAAACTCATGTGTTCATTCTTATTGCCTCTTTGCGGATTTTTATTTAGCAGCAAGTAAACCATCTTAGTTCAGTCACAAAAATCATATAGGAGTCATTGGGGAGTTTGATGATTCAGAGAAGCGACCTTGCTTCTTTCCATTATTGTGGTTTTTAATGTCAATGTTATTGGCACGATAACAGCAATGATGGATATCCTTTCCTAAAAGAGAAAATCACTGAGGAGCGAGTATCCCTGAAGTCATTGTGCTAACCCCTTCAGCCATCTGTCTGTGGGGTTCAGCTAACAGTGCGAGATGCTCTTGTTCACTCCATGGTGGGAATTTGTCACTGTTCCCAGGTTGGTTTGGGGTTTTTTTTGGTGTGTGTTTTGTGTGGTGGTCTTGTTTTGTTTTTTTCCCCAATAAAAAAAAATATATGCATATATATATATATTTTAAAGTGCTCTGATCAGGAGCGAACAATGTTCTATGATGCGGTTGTTCTTGGGTGGCTGCTTTTCCCATTTTGGCAGCGGAAAATCAAAGAAAGCGAATGGATTAATTGCTTAGCTTAGGTTAGCTCAGCATAGTTATTTAACGGAGCATACCCTAGTATTACTGATGTTTATATAAAACTAGCGTTTTACTGATGTGTTAAATGTGTCTAGAAACAGTAGCTTGTAATAGTTTTTAGCTTGTTCTTCAAGAAGTGGGTGGAATAGAGTAAATGGAAAAGATGTGAAATTTTTCACAAGCAATTTCTTAAAGTTGGGTTGACTTTCAAATTGCAACTGAATAAGAATCTCAGTATTTCCTCTTTTCACCCTATGAAGAATATTGTTGATAATGAATAAATAAAAATAATTAGATTTTCAGTTATATCTATCTATCTTAGTGAAAATGTTTGTTGTTGTGTGTGGTTTTTTTTTCTTCCCTTCATGCTGAACAGCAGTGAATAGAGACCTGACCATTTGTGAATGTCTAAAGAATATCAGAAAATTCTGTCTCTCGTTCAGCCAGCATCGGAAATTTTTCTGGGGATGACGCATCCCAAAATTCCATTTAAAAATCTCTAAGGAATCTCACAATCTTTTGCTTTTAGGATATTTGAAATTTTGCAGCTTTGAAAAATGATAAAACCACTCTTGAAAGGTTTAAATGAACCAAAGGGACCAGTTCAGGTCTCTTTGCACCTATTGTGTCAGCTGAGGCTGGAGTTAAACACACAGTCCCATTTTTCCAGCCTTTGCTGCTGTTTCTTTTCTGCCACCTCATTATTTTGTGGTTGGGAGTAACAAATCAGTACATTCTGTATGGAGGCAAAAATGTTCTCTCCCAGTAACACAAAAAGATATTATATTGTTGACACTTAAATTTATGATCGCAGCTTAAGTATTTAACCTTCTTTCACTTTAGAAGTCCAGCTTGCAAGGCCATTAGAATGAGGTTTTCTTCTCTCTGTCAGAAAATAAGTTGTGTAGAGAATGTAACTCAGACCATTTTCAACAGCAAAATAAAAAAATCCTAATTAAGTGAGAAGCTGTATTTCAAGAAAAAGGATAGATAGTTTCCTTTGATAAAACATTTTATGTTGTAATGCCAGTAAATGTAGAATATCAATACTAAAATTAAATAGAAATGCTCCAGCAAATAACTTGTTTTTGAAATAGAGTTTGGAATGTGAGAATACTGAAATGTACCAGCCTCTCTGCTTCTTTTTGCTAATAAATAAGATCATTGGTGTAGTTTTTACGGAAGTGTTTGAATTGCACTTTTTCTCATCACGATTTTATAACTAGTTAAATGAAATAAAATACTTTTTCACACAATAGGTTGGGGGGTTAAATTTGTTTTTTGTTACGTATATGTGGAGAGAGCTAAGAACCGCAAGTTGTGGTCTGTCCAATTTTTCCAGCTGTGATTTCAGGGATACCGGTTTGTAAATATGTATGTATGGCCTTCCATCTGAGGAGATCGGTGACGTTCATCGTTATAGTTGCAGCATCAGTAAGAGACTGTTTCAGTGTCACATATTGCGTACATTTTTAAAGTGGCTGAAGTACCTAGAATTTATATGGTTCTCATTATCATTGCTGAAGACACGTTCCAGGAAAAAAATAGATATCTATAGTAAGGTTCAGTGACAAATGCTAGTCTTTTTTCTCAGTAGAAATACCGGTTTGGAAGCCAATGGCAGCAGCAGCATGATGGAAATCTGGTGGTTTGTCAAAATGCCAGCCCAGGATGGGAGAAGTGCTTTGGAACTTGCATTCTGCAGAGATATCTATGACATCTATACAGGGGTGTAAATGGATTACTAGGGATCGGAATTTGGCAATGCTGAGAAAGAAAAAGAAAGAATTGAATTCATCTGGATTGTCTCTTGTATTCTCTACTACCTGTCCAAGTTTTAAACCTTTTGGGGTTTATAAGACCTCAATAGAATTGAAAGTGTGTGTGGAGATACCGCATGTGTTTTGTGGGAAGAATTCTGTATGTTAGTGTCTAAGACAACTGGTATTTATGGTCTCGTCTATATTAATAAGTGGACCATAATAAAATGCGCTTTTAAAAGAAGACTGATCTTATAAAAAGATCTCGTATTGCATGTTTAAGCTGTTGGCTGCTTAATTTGTATGTGGATAGAGAGAACTGCTCTTTCTTTAGCTGAAAGTAACAATGCCCAAGACACCCTCCATTTTTTATTTCCTATCTTTAAAGATTGTGGGTTTTTTTCCTTCAGTTTGAAGTTTTCACGTAGGTCGGTCCAACCTGCATAAATACATTACTGGGAATAGCTTCTAAAATTATCTTTAACCTTGCAGGACAGCAGTTTGCCTTTGCGTGCAAACCGGATTCCTCTGCTCCTGTCTGCACTTCTTGCCTCTTAGTGACCCAAAATGAATACCAATGAAACTGGTGACTGACAACAGTGCCTCACTGGAGGATACAAGAGTTTTTTACTTTCAGATAGGACTTTAAATATAAATTTTTACAGACTCCTGGGCTTCTTATTCTCTGTTATTTCTCTATATTCTGTTATTTTAAAAAGTATTGCAAATTATGAACATTAACTGATAAAAAAATGGATTGTAATCCATGTGAAATTAAATATATGTTGTTGCTTTTGAATTGACTGCACAGCAAAAAAATGTAGGGTTCTGTGAGAAAGTGTTGTGGCAAGGGATCTTTTCATGCTGAAAAGATGAATAATGTGCCAGGTAGTGGATAAAAAGATGCCAAGATCTGGAGTAAAAAGGTCATAATTTCAATGGAGTTTAGGCAGAGTTTGAAGTTTTAAAAAGTGCTAATAGTTTGCAGTTGTGTGGAGATTATGGAACATAAAAAAGCAAGATGAGCTAGAAGAAAATCGGAAGAACAATCCTTGCAGAATATGAAGTTAGCTACTGGTTAGCTACTGGTTAACTACTGGTTACTGAAGTTAACTAATGGTCTTGCAGAAATCCATTGAACTACTCAGAAGTAAGATGTGACAAATGTAGTGTCTTATAGAAATACGCTCTTTAAACAAAAGAGTATTTTTGAGACGTCACTATTGATTTCTAGTTTCTAGTAGTGCCTAAGATAGATTGGATTCAAATCTAGTCACACAAAACAGTCTATATTGTGGGAAGAATTCAGATCTTAAAGGGGGAACCATAAAAAAGCAGGCAGTGATCAGTTGTGCTGTAAAGACAGATGATGTGCTGATAATGAGGCCTCCTAAGTATATAAAGGTTTTACTGTCTCGTGCTCCAACGTGCTACATCTTGCATTATTAGTTTACCTGAAGTTTGTGATTGGGTTGGCTTTGTTTTTGAAGGTAGATTGACTGTTGAGATAAAGTTAACTGTTGTTGATGGGAATCCTTCCTATGAAGTGCAGGGAGTCGTTATAACCAGCCACACGAATAGTTTTCCTCCTTTAGAAATTACCTGTATTTCTTATGATTCCCTGACTTTTATTCTAATCTAGGTGAAAAGGATGAATGATGTTAACACACAGAGCTTGGATATCAACAGATTACTCCATCCCCGCTGTGTGTATTTAAGAAATAAATACAGAAATGAGATAGAAACGAGTCACACATACAAACAGGTAATTGTCCCAATGAGGTGGTTGTGTACAGTTAGACTTGCCTGCTCGCCTCCCCTTCAGTAATGGGTTTCCTGAACAAAAAGGCACTTTGTTAATTTGATGACTATACTTACAAACCAACTGTTGTCAGTTTTTTATTGAGCTGTTTGCAGTGAAGGATCAGGGATTGTGCTCGGTGGTTTGTCAAGTGCTTAAAAGAATGAGGGCTGCATGTGGCGAGGTATGGAAAGGATTCATGTTAGCGGCAAAACAGAGTCAAGAGTTTGGTGTTTGTTCTTTCTACATGACATGAATTCTGGAGGTGAACATCTCCTCGGGATTCCCTGCAGCTGCGGTGCTCGCAGAAGCACAAATAAAAGCAGCATGGGAATAGTTTTGTCTTCCTCCTTCCCACCTGGCTGTTCCTATTCGGTGTGGTGGTTTTCCTGCAGAAACAATGAATGCCTAGGAGCTGCATTTTTGATTTCCCACAAAAGCCCAGTGGAGACTGAAATGAATGGGGATTTTAAACTTCTTAGCTTTCTCCAAGTCTGATTATGGTTTGCTTATCCTGTTTTTTTGACCCGAGTCTTGTGGCGGGAGCTGTTACTGCTTATGTTGGCACAGGTCACCCGTGATACTAACTTGGTCTGAATGACACTAGAAAATAAGTGTAACGCCAGAATTTGGATTAGTTCTACATCCCCTCCCCTGCTACCACGCATTCATCTTGCCAAAAAACCAAACAAACAGCCCCACAACAAACCAAACCAAACAAAAAACCCAAACAAAACCAAAGCCAACCAAATAAAACCACCAAAAAACGTGAACAATCAAGGATAAGTGATGTATTTTTGTTCTCTGGCAGGAAATCAGCTCTTCTTCCATCCCAAATTGGTCAGAATTATTTTACTCTGAGTTACAGGCTGTCATTCTGAGGCCTGCTGAGATCCTGCTGCATTAAGTTTCTGATATTTTTTTCTGATGACTTTGTCTGTGCTGTAGTACACATAAAATCACTTCACTTTGATAAAGAAAATAAATTCTAAGAGTGACTTCATCTCTCTCTCTGCTCCTAAATTTGGTCTTACTGTACTGTTTTGTAGAGCACTTTCAGGAGTTAAATTATTCTAAAAGCTTTTATCCTTGCAGATTGCTCCAGATATCTTAATTGCCAAGGTAAAAATGCTAAACACAATTTCTTAATCTGTGCCTTATGTAACTACTGGCTCCTCTTGGATATCCTGCATCAAACCACGAAGATCTCAAAGCAGTTTGAAAGTCAGTGTAATTCCTCCAACACTCTCAGCTTTGATCACTGTTATCAACAGGCAGGGCCCATGGCCAAAATGGGAAAAGAATTTGCGAGCATCCCGTCCTCTGGCAATTATTATAAATAATATAAACAGACAGGAAGGCAAGTTTACTAGAGTTATGCTTGTGCTGCTGGGCTTTTTAGCAGTAGTGACCATATAACATAAATGACATGTGGAGGTGCTAGTTAGAAGCTTAATTTTTGTTCTTGGCTTTGTACTTAGGACAAGAGTAGGGAACTGAAAGGATAGGTCCTACTGTTTTACATTAGTGTGTCTTTCCTTTGATGGAAATGTTGCTGGCAGGAGAATTCCTACATTATTCATTGGTTTTCTACTATGGCATATGTGAGCGAAGAGCCTGCAGATCATTCCCCATAAGGACAGTAGAAATTCACAAGCAGTGACAAGTTAGGGTCTGTATAAACCAAAGCCAACCAAATTATTTGGAGTCTCAGAAAGCTATTTTACACCTTTTGGTGTAAAATTGACTGGGTAATGATTATGTTTTGTAATGGTAATTCCAAGTAGGAAGCTCTGATTGGATTTCCTTTGCATATCGGCCACCCCAGAGAGGAATATTCATTATAAATGTGATTGAACAGGAGAGTTCAGGCAGCTGGCTGCAAGAGCGACTTGAATGTTGAAGCCTAAGGGAACTTAAATCTTAGTCTTTCTGTTGATGATCTACAAGAGGAACAGCAGCAAAACACTTGCCATCTTGGCGATGAGACAACTTGACACATGAGTTGAAAAGCTCCTACTGCAGGAAGAACGGTTTAAAGGTTCTTAGACATCAATATTATCCTTGACTCAATGCTTTTGGCTTTTTTAGTGGTAATCGGCTGTGTCAGTTGCATGTAGAGGGTTCCTAGTGCAGCAGTCAGTAGTTTTCCAAGTGCTTGGAACCAGAAGGAGAAGAAAGCGGGTTTTCCTTAAATCCTAGTATATTTACCATGAGCGTATCCAAAGGTATGGCTTTAGTCACCTTTATTGAAGCTATTTCATAGGAGATTCTTTGAAGCTCGCTGTAAGTAGCCTATTGCGTCCCAGACCTTGTACTGGAAGCGACTGAAAAGGTTCCAATACCTGCAGTCCCCAGGCCGGGCTCTCCATCCTGGTGGGATTTCAGATGGAAGTTGTCCAGGCGTGCGGGTGTGCTGCCCCTGCCTCTCGCGCCTTGGCTTATCCGTTCAGGTTTCTGAGGTGGAAGAACAATTGAAATACCTGTTTCTAATTGGGTTTCTTCCAAGCCCGTCGTGTGTTTGAACACAGTTGCCTCTCTGATGTCAAAGCAGCTGGAAGAGGCGAGAAGGGGAGTAAAACAAAGTGTGTTCAAGGCTGGCTCCCCGGGCTCTTCTTAGTAAGAAGAAATTGTAATTTTTGTGCTACAGTTGGGCGAGCACCGGTTCTGGAGAACTGCTGAATCTGGGAAGGTAACGAAGAATCCATTTTACTAGCTATCCAGTACAGTTCTTATCAGGCTTCCACTGTGGAAAGTGTCAGCCTTTGGTAGTGTTGCCTTTAGCCTTGTTGAGAACACAGTCACAAAACTGTAAAAACAAAGATGAGCAATATTTTATTATCCTATTTTGACTATAGAACCTCAAGGTTGAGTGAAGTGTAGGTATTCAGTATAAAAGTGGGTTTAGAATGTTTCTCCTTCCCTTAATCTCAGCACAGAGGAAAACATTAACAGTTTATTTTCAGTACTGGAGGTCGTGCCAGTTTGAGACAATCCTAAGTACATGAGTTAAAGGCGCTTGTCTGCCTATACAAATTGGAAAAAGTGACCAAGTACTTGGTGCACATTGAACTAATACATGCCGATTCTACACAGGGGATGTAGAGATGGCTCTGCATCACTGCACGTGTCTAGCTTTTCTTTAGTGGCTGCCTTTTAGTTTACTTGCTAACCTAATTACCAAAAAAAAAAGTAGAAAGGAAGGAAAAAACCTCACAAATTTCCAAGTAGATATTTTGGTGCGGTGCTTCAACCGGTCACCAAAGCTTTTGCACAACTAGGTTCACTTGTTTTTTGATATTGCTGTAGGTTTTTCTTTTCCGTTAGATGAAACGTAAGTGTTGCACTTGGTTTAGATCTTATTAGTTTGCGGTGGCAGTGTTCAAGAACATTGCCAAGAGCAGTTGATTTCCTCAACCTATTATTTCCTTCTTATTTTTCAAAAGAAAGGTAAGTTAGATGGTAAATTGGTGGCAAATAGTTCCCTGAATGAGCACTGAATACCTGCCAACATATCAAATATAATTGAGCCTGCGAATACAGGTCCAACACAGGTACATTTCATAGCCTGTTTGTAGTGGTGGAGTTAGTGACAGCTAAAAAGCAGAGACAGTATCCTGGAACATATATATTGCACTTGTTACAGCGTAGGTCTGCAGTTCATTCGTTTCAGTGATCTCAGCGCTGATTTTAGACATCCGACTCAATATAATTCTATTTTTTTTTCTTGGTGTCTCTGCTCTCAGGGTGATTTTCTTTAATGTGAAAGAATCTTCCATATTCTGTGATAGGAACACATTAGGGTAAGCGTCAATGGAAATAATGTGACTCTTCCTGAGAAAGAATTAAACTAAGAAAGCAAAGAGAGGGCTTAATAAAATTGCATCTTTAATTTTAATTTTTGCTTTGCTTCCTAAGCACATTTTCTACTTTGTGCCAAAAGGAATATGTGTGTGTGAGCATGTGCACCTCTGTGTATTTGTAGTCTATATACATATGTTTCTATAAATTGAATATATGCATATATAAAACAATAATTTTGTTGGTCGAAATCTTTCTTTAGCCGAGTCGCACTGGCTAAGGGACAGATAAAAATGTAATCTGGATAGGTGACTTGTGCTGCTCACAAGAGCTCAGAAGGGCTAAGTATATGTGCTGTGTAGGGTACCTGTTGAGGAAATAATTCGTCCCTTTACCAGCTAATATATATATTCTTATCTTCCACTTCAGCAAAGCGGGGCAAAATTGTGCTTCATCTCTATTAATGCATTCTGGTGTTCAGGCCCCAAATACCAGGGAAAACCAGTGCCCTCTGCCTTCTGTCTTTTTTTGTTAGAACTGTGTCGACTCTTTCCTTGTCTGCCTTGTAGACATTTCCCAGTCTGCACCTGGGTATTTAATTCAGTATTAATCTGCGTGCATTGAGAATGCTACGTTCCATGCTAAAAAGGAGAAAGGGATACTGAAAGTAGTGGCTACTAACTTGGGTCTCAGGTGAAAAGAGTGAATTTTGCACTGCAAGTGGGAGGGAATGTTTCCAAGAACGACAGGGTTGCGATGGAGATGGATTGCTTTGGTTTAGGGGAGCAGAAGTGTTGTGCGCTTAGGATTCACGAGACCAAGAACTAATTTAAGCATTATCAACTCACCATGGAAGAGTTAGAATAAAATACATCATCTTTGAAAACAAATTTCTACAGTTTTTCTGGCAAGATGAAACTCCCAACAATTCTTTGAAATTTCCTCCCCCTTCCAAATGGGGGACTCACAGTGGCTTATTTTCCTGGGTTGTGTTGTATTTTTGTCTGCTTGTGGGGTCTCATTTTTATATCTCACCATGATCTCTGCCCATGATACTGTGTTCCTGCTTCTGTGGAAGACTTAGAAATTTGGACGGAGTAAGTATTTCAAAACTAAAAAAGCTTCTTAGCAGTAACAAGTAGCCTTTTTCTGTGAAAAATCTGTGGAAGGAAGGGCAAGAGGACCTGGCGATGCCCATATGCCCGTACCCATTTTGAGGATGTGTTAACTGCGGTTTCTGTCCGAACCTTTTTCTTTTAATATCTCGAAATGAAATAAGTGAAATCTCAAGTTCAGCATAATTAGAAAGTTCTCTGGCTCTTGGGTCAGAAGCTGCTGACCAGAAAGGAAATGAGTAACTGATGTTATCTGTGGCATTAAGGAGCGCTCTGTAAAAAAGAGGTTTAATGGGGTGTTGAGTCGAACATAGCAAGAGTGATGAATTTCACCAGTTGTGTGAAATCTCTAACCCTTGCTTCTGTTCTTCCAATTAAAACAAGAGGAGGGGGAGTTTGTGCAATGCAAATAGAAGAGGTAGTTTGGCATTTTGGGCAAAAAGGAGTAATTTTCTTGAACTGTGGCTAGATTGTTCAGTGTGCTAATAGAACTGGGTAAAAAGTTAGTACAAAAGTACTTGTGCTGCAAACATGCAGATTAAAAAAAAAAAAATTCCTATTAAATTATTTTTACAGAGGGTGGGGGTGTCACCATCTCTGGAGGGGTTTAAAAGATAGGCGAGGCTCTTAGGGATGTGGTTTAGCACTAGATTTAGGTTATGGTTGAACTCGATCTTAAGGGTGTCTTCCAACCAAAATGATTCTGTCATTTCGGTAAATTGTTCACCCCAAATGCTTTGTTCCGTTTTTGTATTGTTTATTTATGACACAGAACTACATGATTTCCAAATTCCATTATCTTAATTAAATCTTTTTTACGATTTTGGAAAGCAAACCAAACCAGATTAAGAGAAAACAACCGGTTTTGAGCTGTCAAAATAATAATCTTTAGCCTGATGCTAAATGACTTGTAATAACTCAACTTTTTGAAATTGTTAATAAAGTCCAAAATTATCAAACATGAACTTTTAACAGACTGATTGTGTCTGAAACATGGAATTTCAGCAGAGATATGGTATGAGGTGTTCAAGTTAGTGACAAGGTTGTTTATGTGGTATCTTTAGAAATTAAGTATCCTTTACTTGTCTTTGAGATTATTTTGTTGAACTCTGCATTCTCATTGACATATTTGGGAGGAGAAGGAAGAAAATGTGTTCCAAGGATGGAGGAGGAAATTGGATAGTGAAAAATACAACCTCCGGAGGTGTTTCTTTGCTTTCTTCATTTTCCCCTTGAAGGCAGAAAGAGTAGTAAAGGTTATAATACAGAAGTTAATATTCATAGAAAGATATCTAGAGCTAAACCAGAGCAATTTTATACAGGGTGTGAAACAATAGATCAGTTGCTAGTAGCAACTCCTGTAACATACTTTCCCTTGTAACTCCCACTTATCACACATCCATAGTTTTCCTTCACGTTCCCTCTCTAAAATAAATTTTTTGGAGGATTTTCCTTTTAATCATTCCTCAAAAGAAAATGTGAGAAATCTTGTCTAGATTATTTTTTCTATCTATTTTTTTTAAATATACATGAGAAAATTATTTATCGTTTGAACTAGGGGTATTACTGGTATTTGTTTTTTCCAATGTAAATCCTAGATGTCGTAATTGCAAGCTTTGAATGGTTGCATGAAAATGAAGATTAGTTCTTTTCTTAATTTGAAACCTTTTCATGGTATTGAGAATGTTACTGCTCAAGCATTGTGGAAGCTTTTTCATCTTTAATCAGATCAAATGTTAGTCTTAGATGTTTTAAGGGATCTTTAAAGCTTTAGTAGGTTTGCTATTGCTATTTGGATTGTGTCAATAAATGAATGTCTGGTGATTTCGAGTGGGAGGCAGGCTGGAAGTCACTCTGTGCCTGGGGTGCAATGTGATTCTTGTCCATTTAGGGTCCTGGGCCGTTCTGCCAATGCCCAGCAAACGGCTGTTTCGTGATCACTCTGGATCGTCCCCCAAAGTAGATTTTATTTTGTGAAATCATTATTGCCCTAACTCAGGAGTGGGGAGTTGGAAACAATCACAGACTTACAGCTTTTGGTCATAAGGAATGTTATTGTAGTGAACGTAAATTCTTAGCCAGACTTCTCAAATCTTAAATATTTTTTTCTTCGATCTTTCCTTGCAGATTAGGTCTCATTGTCCTCACCACTGTCCTGTTCTGTTTGTTCGTCCATAGTGTGGTGTTTTGTGGGGTTTTTTGTGGTTTTTTTTGGTTGTTTGGTTGGTTTTGGTGTTTTTTTTTGGTTGGTTGGGTTTTTTTTGTTGTTGTTTGTTTGTTTGTTTGTTTTAGGACAATCTTATGGTGTATCACTGGACATATATCTTTATATTTAAATGGTGTGCGTAAAGTGGAATGCGCTCCTGCGGCTTCCTTGAGAGCACTGCAGAGACTGCAAGAATTAACTGGTGCCTTTTATAGGCGAAACACTCCTTAGCACATCTCAGTGTGATGCTTATCTTCCCCTGGAAAAACAGAAGTGTTTACTTACGTTGAGTTTGTGATCCATTATCATTTGTAAATTGCGTTCTGCAAAAATATTACCTAACTCGTTGTTTCTCATCCTCTGGTATAGGAAATACGCTGCACCCACTGGGGCAATAGTCTTTTAAGAATTCATGTGTTTATCATTATGTTAAACAATTAACAGCTCAGATGACACTTGTGCTTTCAAGATGAGAGGTTTACTTTCTGTGTGCTTCCCTGTGTTATTAGAGGAGATGATGTTGTGTGTCTGTAGTGGCTCCATCCGAGACCTCAACACATTCTACAAGCGTTAACTGGGAAACCTCAGCGCTGAATTTTTTCGTAGAGATTCTAGACCCTTAAGGGAAACGGTTTCTTTAGTATGAGTGCAAATGGGTCAAACAATTTCCCGTACGTTGTCTAGCAGTAGTCAGTGATCTATAAAGTTTAGTATCATTTTTATTCCCAGTGAAGCTAACGAGATCAGTCATAGAAAACAATCCTTCTTAGCTGAAAGGATCGTACCTCGGGAAGGGCTTGTCCAGCAGTTAAAATGCAACTAGGGAGGCTTGTGTGACGATGATCTTGGTGCTGTTAATCACATTAACCATTAGTCATGTCTGGTTTTCAGAGTCCTATTTCTGAATATCTTGGATTAGCGAAGAAAATGTGGGATAACAAATGAAAAACCCCAAACCCTCTCAGAAACTGTCTTAGGGTGTTTCTTTTAGTTTCAAAGCCTGTAGGGCCACCATGTCACAGGTGGTGTGTCCAGTAACTTACATGGACTGGTCTTCATCTAGGAAAAGCAAAATATTGTTATCCTATCAGAGAGATAAAATTTCTTCTAATCTTTTTGATCCTTATTTACTGTAATCTCTCTCTACCCCAAAAACGTAGCGGGACTGTAATTTAAACACTTAGAATGCAAGTTCTGGTGACAGAGACCCAGCTAAATAGGAGTGGTAGGAAAAGCACGCCTGGTGAGACTGCATCTACTTACTTCTAATCAAGTTCTCCCATTAGGTGTATTTTCACTTTCTCTGTTTTCTTAATGTAAGGTTTAATTCAGGCCTTAATCTTTGTTCATGTTGATTTTTTTCGTACTATTGTTATTTTATGGCATAAATCCTGCACGTAGACTGCATTTTCGTTACCCTACACTCTGTTCAAGTAGCTAAGAGCACGTGCTGCCCTGCATTATCATCCCTGAAGTCCAAATGTATAATTATTTTTTTAAAAATATTTCTAAGCATTTCAGTGCCCAACTGAAAATGTTTGAGCAAACAGCAGATTAGTCCTCTTGTAGTTGGATAATAATGAGCATCTATGAGAAATGTTTTGCTGTACTCACAGGCTGAGGCACCAGAGAACAATATATTCTTTCCAGCCATATCTCAAGGCAAATTTAGGAAAAAAACGAATACTTGAGATACTGTGATCCCAGCTGCATGCAGGATTCATTAAGTGGCTACACTGAGAACATGCAGAATATGAAAATAATTTGTTTGATTCTCTCTTTCTGTGTGAAGAATTGAATGAGCTGATGTATTCATAGAACTTGCCACAATATTGTGTGCTGGGAGGTTTCATGTAGTTTTCAGTAAGAAATTATGTGGCTTTCCCCCAAATATTTTTCTATGGTTTCCTTAAATATGTGGAACTTGCTATGTCAATACCTACCTGAAAGGCAGGAGCAGAAAAAATGCATTCAGTGTGTAAATATATTTGTAGAAGCGTACTAAATACTGTCAAGTTTCACGGTAAAGCTGGCTCCATGTCGAGCAGTTTTAGGGATTGGTTTGAAAAATGAAGACACATTGAAATAATAAGTGGAAACTTATCATAATAGATTTGTACGTGAGAGGACAGTTGACAAATACTGCTGAGATCAAAGTTGGCTAAAATAATCAGTGTTTGCTAAAACACCTTGAAATAAATTTCATTTTCTCCGTGTTTCCAGCCCCAGAAAAGCAACCTGCGAAGGTGGAGAAAATAACCAAGGGAGCAACTATTTCAGACTCGATTTTAACAAATAGCGAAGACAGAGCTCAGAGTCTGACAGCACAAGGCCATTAGGATGAATCTCTTCTGAAAACATCTTAGAAACAGAACACTTCAAAGGACCACTTGGACCACTGAGTGTCATCTCTCTGACTATCAGAAAAAGAAGGAATGATAGCAGAAAATGAACGGCAATGGGGTAGACTTTAGCCAACTTATAAAATAATTAGATAGAAGAAGCCATTTAAGGGATAAAGGTCTTGGGAAGGGTTCCTTAAAGAGCCAATATCAAAAGCACAACACAAACCGATTTTGATGTAAAACAGAGAGAGGAAGTATATTAAGAGAAAAATACAGTTTAGTCAGAGCTGTACAAAATCAGAAAGAACTATCTTGTAAGTGGTAATAGCACCATCTTGCTAATGGCACATATAAAAGGGTGACACAAACATGGGCAAAATTAAAAAGATATAGAAAGTTCCAGTGACTAAAAGACATTATAAGGCCATAAAACTGTTCTGTTCATCTTATTGAGTGTTAAAAGAAAACAAATGACAACCATAAATCCATTGCTTAAGTGGGAAGAAGAGAAAATAGCGGATAGCTCAAATGAACCTTAAAATGCTCCTTTTTCTTCTTTGTTTCGGGCCTTTTAGAAAAAGTTACTTAGAACAATTTAACACAGTTAAAATCAGCAGTAGACTGAAAACACAGGCCAGGAGGGGAAAAGTACCAGTCGAAGAATATTTATCCCAGCTCGCTGTATTTAAGTCAGTTGGGTCTGATGAGGTTTTACCTCCAATCCCTGAGGAACTAAGGGAATCAATGGCTCGGAAACCAGCGGTGTGTTTATCTCGGAGAGCTCCGAGAGGATGAGTTGGCCCCAGAGAGCTGAAGAAGGGCAAACATAGTAATTAATCTTTCAAAAGAGGAAAAGCGAGTGAGACTGATCTAACAGTCTTGTCTTCTCTGACTCCAAGAGTTGAGAAAAGGCTGGAGTAAATTACTGAACAACCGGTTCTGAAGAACCCAGACAAGGAGAATAAACCAACATCATTTTACAAAGAAAACATTTCAAACTCGTGCAACTTCCATCCATGTAGGAAAGTTTGCCTGGCACATGCGATACGGTGAATTCTTTAGTAGCCTCGCACATGACTTCAAAAAGAAAATTGTAAATAACGCAAAAGCAAGATGATTCAAAGATAATTACCCCTTATTGGTAACCCTGCTCACAGTAATCATCGGTAGTTCTCTGTCATTTCATTAAGAAACAGGAATCACGGTCCCAAAGGACATAAAATTGTATTGCTATAAATTTTCAGAAATTATCTGAGATCAATAAGCTGAAATTGAATAACAGCAAATATAAAAGGTTTATTTATATACTTGGGAATAAAAAAAAAATTACTTCAAGACAGGAAAATGGAATAGCTGAGTTGAAAACGGTGTGATAGAAAATCATCTGGGACCCGGTGTTGCAAAGGAAATAGTGGAGCAGAAACTGCGTGGGAAGTTAACAGGGCAATGGCCAAAAAACCTGCACCAAAAGCCAAAACAAGTGTCAAGTTTATCTGGTCTAAAGAGTAAAATTAAACAACACAGAACATGGAAATTACTTAGGTGTTTTTTGCTCTTCTTGAGAAATCTGTTTACTGCAATCAAATAGGTATGTGTATACACACACAGGTTTGTGTCTGTATACGTATGTGTGTTTATATACACAGGCACTTTTCTGTGTGTTTGTATATATCTCTATATTTACACACAGAGTCAGAGAGGAGACAAAATACAGTAATGGTGCTTCAACACCAGTTTCCTGCAGGTAAAAATAAGGCATCTGGAAAGATCCTTCTGTAAAGTACCAGCTTGGAAAGGCAGACGATGTTACTGGGAGTTAAAATGACCTGTCAGTTCACTGGTTTGTAAGCATCTAACTCTGCAAATTAAGTAAAGCTACCGTGGAGGCTTTTTGGAAAAGTTATGAAGAACAAGGAGTTGTGTTGCCTTTTGGTAACGTTTTAGTATGACGCACATTTACACTGCAGAATAACGTATCCTTTGGTAAAGGAATTTGGTTTGGTTTGGCGCTCCTCTAAGTGATCTGTTTCTGAAAAGGGTTACATGAAACACGGTGACCTTTGTTTTGCCAACAACCTTCGTTCCCATGGTCATTCAAGTACCCCTTTTCTCCTGTTCTCTCTCAAGGACTCTTGTTTTGTCCTGCAATTAAATATTTCACCTTCTGGATACTTCAGTTCTTGTACTAAGTTGAGGCTGTGTTTAGGGCTATGGGAACCCTTTGTTTCAGTGAGCTGGAGACTAATGCTGGGTAGTTGTGATATATATATATAATATATATATTAATATTTACAGAGCCTGACATTTATTGAGCTACCTTGAAGGATTCCAAAGTAGCAATAGTAACTTGAAAGACCAAGAAGGTATCAAGAACAATAAAATATTAAAAGAATTAACACTGAAGGAAATTAACTCACATCCTGAATTAGAACTATTCCTTCTTCTTTTGTAGCCTTTGATTATCTTGGCCCTTGAATTCAAAGTGGCACCGATGCCAGCTTGATCCCACTTGAGTTCTACTCTGGAAGAGGTGTCTCTGCTAACCGTATAAATTTACCACGCTTCACTAAGATACAACCTGCCAGGCTTTCCTTAATTTACTTTGGTTCTCCTTCAGAAAGTTCATATTATTTGCATTTTAAGTTTCCTTGATAATAGGACGCTTCTGGCTTAAAGTTGCGTGGCACCTTTCCATATCGTTTGTGCCAGCGCAATTTTGTGTTTTCAGCTGCGCAGTCAAGGTTGCAGCATCCTGACGTTCCTGCCACAAAAAAGCTGGACCAGAAAACGTTGTTCTTACATAATGCAAGTGCTTTAAGGAATCGATCTTACCTGCAGCTAATGATCATCTGCCATTGCAGATCATTTGAGTTTAAATCTGCATTGGATTGCAGCGTGTATACGTATTTAAAAATAATTTTTTTTTTTAGTTGCCAAAACGAACTGTGTCTATACGTGTGCCATACTCTCAGTTCTGGGGACAAGCTGTGCTGGCTTTTGAAGAAAGCAAGTAATCAAGTACTCACATGATGTGTTTCTTCTTTTGTGCACCACACACTATTGCGAACACGTACCCAGAAGGACTGTTGTTGACTCATGGGTTTACAATGACATTGGAGCTCCTTAAATCTCTTTCCCATTGAGCCACTTATGTGTTTTATGACCTTTGGCAAATTGTTTTTCTCTCCTCCTTTTTTTTTGTTTTTAACTTTTTAAAATTTTTTTTAATTTTAGATTATCTCCTATGATGCAAGGAGAGGTTTAGCAGAGATATCTAGCAGGCAAGTGTAATATATTTCAACCTCAGAACTGTGTTTTCTCAAGCCAATGTTGCACCTAATCAATTTAGCTTTTGTTTTCTGGTGATTCTTTAAGCAACAACTGCATAACATGCACATAAAATTAATTTTATTTGTAATTTTAATGCATCGTGGACAGTGTGCTCAACTCCATGCTGTCACGCTTAGGGCTAAGTCTGTGTTTTTAAGACGCAGAACTAAGAAGTCTGAGACTTGACCAACGTAAAGAAGGGGGGGAAAAAAAAATCAAATAATGACTGCTGATCCATAGTCTGTCCTCTCAATCTAATGGATATTTTCAATCTCATGAATATATTCTTTGTAACTCTTTAATAGTACTAAATCAGTCATGAAGATTATAAATTGTGGAAATGAAATGCACTAATGTCGTGTTTTAAATTTTCATCCCAGTTTGAGTACTTGCGTGACCTTTACGAGATAAAATAAGCTTTCTCAGGTTGGTGTGCACAATTCAACACCCAGCTCAGCTTCTGGGAGAAAGACCATCGATCAATCTGGTGGATGCAGTTCACTGGTAACTTGGCATTTGTGTGCCACCTTATGCGTTGGCTCTTTTTCTGCAGATACAATGGCTATGCGTGCAGAGGAGATTTAGAATTAGAGGCTGTTTTGATATTGCCCTAAACTTTTCTGTAGCTGTTTGGTACAAAGGAAAAAAAAACCCTGTGTTTTTAAATCAGGGGAACTGACCTATAGTTCATGTGACTAAGTTCTCCTGATGGAAAAGAGGTTTCAATTTGAACATGAAATCAGGTGCTCTAGGTAATGAACCATTATCTGTGAATCATGCCAATACTTGATATCTACGGTTACATTTATGGTCTTGCTGGGCCTGTGGAAGCTGCTGGAAGCCGCAAAGTGACTGGTTAACAGTCCCCGTAACTTGCACAAGAACAGTTTATCAACCTAATGGGACCGCGTCTGCAAAATGAGTCACAGTTCTTACCCTCACATATTGGGAGATGTTATTGGTTTTAATTATGTCTTTGCTGCTCACATGCTCTCTATTTTACTTGTTTTCATGACATTCATTATCTTTTGCATAGTGCTACGGCTCCTGATAATTAAAATCCTGCCAGGATTTTGTGATGGATTTTCTTATGGACTGTCACACATGCATTGGTTATTTGTTTCTGTTTCTCTTCTTAGTTAAGGTCATAACTAAACAATACGAGCATAAGGTAACCATGCCCAGTTTTCCTAGCTGTGCATGCAGGGGCCATAAGCATGAGCACCTTGGTTTATCTGGGCGTGCGCATTTATACAACGATCTTGGTTTGTATTCTCTTCCTATGTTACATCCATTTACGTGTTAGAATATACTTGCGATTAAAAATCCAACCGACAGTGTTATTACAAAAGATGTAGAGAGTATCTTCGTTTTACATCGCTCAAAGTTACAAATTTAGTTATGGACCAGCGCAAATGTCAGAGGATCACAGAAAGTTAAAATCTGGTGATGCTGTGGCCTGTTTTGCAGTATAACTGAACTCTTGAGGGGTCAAAGTGCTGCTTAAGTATCTCTAATTGCCAAGGCAAATGGTCTGATGGGAAGTGCTGTGTACTTTGTGTCACGGATAGCCGAATATTTGCTGTTCTGGATGGTGTTTTGTGGAGAGGGCTCTAGCAATGCTGCATAACGACGTCTGTCTTGCTGCTTGGCCACCGTACGCTCAGCCCCGTGTTTATCTCCTGGGTTTTCAGCTTCAGGTTTTCAACACTGGGAGGTTTGGGAATTTTAAAACTCCGTTTTATTACAATGATGCACAGAGGTCCATATCTTCAGGACTTTCTGCACACAATAATATTCCTTTCCCATACCACTCTACAAAGACGAAGCAAGTCAAAATTTTGGCCCAAAATCTGGTTTGCTTGAGCCCTCCAAGATGTTGTCAGCAAACCCTGAGTCATTGAATTTTTATTATGGGTGTCAGGGTGGACCAAGGAATAAATCTAAGGACTATAAATAATCTACAAATCTTTTACAGTTCACCACAGTGTTTTTCCCATTCTTCTTAATACTACAGTCCCTCCAGAACAAACATACCTTAGTGTGTGAATGATTTCCATTCAGTATTAATTGTTCAGATGATAGTTGACTTACTCATACTGTGATTTGCCTTTTTTTCATTAATGTCATGAAAAAGCATCTTGACTTAAACTGGAGAGTGATTTTCATTGCCCAGGCCAATCAGCTTATCTTTTATTTTATATTTCAATGGTACCCCTTGGGTTGCATTTCTTAGTAGTACATTATCTGCAGAAGTCTGTTTTCAATGCCAATGCAATGATAAAAAAATAGGATGAGGCTCTTTAAAGTTGCAACACTATGTAAGATATATTAGGTATTCTGATCATTTTTTTCATTCTCTAGATAAGATTTCTTTAGATATTGTTTCTGATTGCTCTTCAGGTGTTCTGAAGAGCCCAGAGGCCTGAGAAATACTACATTTTGGACTGAAGTTGAAAATGGTCCTAACTGTTGCGGAATTATGTGCTGAATTTCCTATCATTGGCAGAAGCTACAGTTAAAAGTATAGTAATGAAATAAATAAATACTTTTTTAAAGGTTATTTTGAGGGAGAAACTAAAAATTGCATAAAGGTTTTTCCATGCAGTCACATACTAAATGTGAGGAGCTGTAAGGAGCTCGTTCCATTTGGGCAAACCACACTGAAGCAAAAGCCGGGTATTTAAATGACTTGTGTCTAGTGTGGCTTACAGTAAATGTTTTACTACGCTATTAAAAATGCAATAAAATGTACCTATTTAAAATCTACAGAAGACATAATTGTAGCTAAGCTAATGATCAGTGTTTATTGCTGTACTGTTTATTAATGTTTAATTTGTTCAAATTAAATTTTGCTGACAGTCTTCTTAGATTATTTCTCTGGAGTTTCATATGAAAATATCTATAACATTTTAATACACTTTTAAGGAAAGAAGTGCATATAAATATTAGTGAAAATTAGAGGAACTGTTGCCCAAAGGAGTGAGATGTGGTGTCACAGACCCTTCTTTATTTCCCTTCTCACATCACCACCTTCATCTCTGCACAATCTATGTATGTTGTGGTAATGACTGTTTACAGGAAGAAATTCTTTATATTTCAAAAATAACATGAGGGTTCATCTAGAACATGGGGCATTAGTCCAGTAATTTAGAAAGGAAAAAAAAAATCCAGACAAATAAGTGAAGTATTTACTGTCTGCTTCTACCCTGTGCCATTGTCCTTTCAGAACAAAAAGCCAGACCAAATCAAAGGTGGGCTTTTTAACATGGTAACAAAGCAACATTGCATCTGGAAGAGATTTTCAGAGCCTCCTTATGAGATATGCACTGGTCACAGTTTCCTCTGGCTGCAAGTAGTTACTGCTCCGAGATCTTTTCCTCTAATTTAAGTACAGAAAGAAGAAGATATGCTAAGGAAATACATTGAGAAGCACAGGATGGAGGGAAAAACAGTGGAGAAAGAACATGATGAACTTTGAAAGTTTGTCCAGAAAGAACTATTTTCTTTCTCAAGTATGAGTGGATTTGATTTTCTCCAAGATATTGTAGTTTCCCTCAAGGAATGAGACTGCAGCGTGCTGTTTCAGTTTTGCTGTTGTCTGTAGCCATCCTGTTTTACAGAGCACTTTGAAATCTCGGAGTGGAGCAGTCAGCTCTTAGAAGCCTATCAAGTCTAGAACTCATCTACCCAAGTGTTTTAAAGATGGCTCCAGATGGGGAAATACAAGTTGGGGAGTGAGCAGTTAAAAGCAATTCCTTGCTGCTTTCTTACAGCTACTTGGTTTTATTTATTTTTTTTATTATTAATGCGAGTAACTAGGAATGAAATTGAATTAGAGGTAGTCATGAGGTTTTGCTGAGTGCAATTTAACTAAGCTGCTGCAGCATCATCTTCATGGTCTGAAATACACCGGGCTGAAGAGTTCGGGTTCACATTGACACACAGTGTGTTTGACTGTTGACTCTGAATTTAATTTCTGACAGCCCTAAACGCCTTAATGGAATCCAGACATAAGAGCACACACTACTTGCTTTTAACAGGTCCTGTTATGAGGCTCACAACCCTTGAGTGATGCCTGTAGAAAACCACTCAAAGTTACGAGCCGGTTTTGTTTCCTGACTTGATTTGGAAGGGAAAGGAGAATTGTGTTTACCATGAACAACTGTGCCCTTAGGGCTGCACTGTTCTGTGGTGGCGTTAAGCCTGATAAGAATCCGAAGAGTGATGATAAAAATGGTTTAAAAAAAAAATATATATATATATATATATAAGAATAGATAAAGAGCTGATAAGAACTTGAAACAAAAAGAGGAAAATGTAGAGTTTCTAAGCTGTGGTGTTTTGTGTGATGTTTGGTTTTTTTCCTTTCCCCCCCCTTCTCTGCTGCTTTATTACATAGGCCTAGGAGATATATATATTTTTTTTTTCCCTTACCAGTTGGATCAGTTCTTTTGCTGGAGATCTTCCCAGTGCTCATAGCTCCTTTGGTCCTGAATCGCAAGGATTTCCTTCCAACTGCTTTGCCAAATGTCTGAGCTAAATATGTGTTCACCAAAACAGAATGTTGAAGAAAATTGAAAAAAGTCAGCTTCTTGCTTATTAAGTCAAATATTGTATCTTCACGGTTCTGAAGACAGAATTCTTACAAGATTTTTAGTGCATATTAATGTGAAGAAAGTAAATCCTAGAGATTTATTTTTTTTCAGAAGCCATTCTGTGTCTTTCCACGCATAGTCCTTATTGACTCACGTTAAAATACAGAAAGATACAAATAATTCCCTACTTCTTATTTCTGCGTATCACTCAGATGTCCGTCTGAAAAAACAGGGAGATCTTTGCCAGGAGATTTTCTCAGCTTGCACGTACTATCAAGTTTAAACCTGCACTAAGCAGACTTGGCCTCCAGAGTTCTTTAAGACAGGGTGGACAAGATTCGTGCATTTAATTCACCGAAACTTTCTTATTTTAGTATTTCAAAACGTTCTTATTGTAGTATTTAAGTCCATAGTGGAAGAAAATAAAAAATGAAAGGGAAAAGCATTTTGAGGTAACCAGTAGGAAATGCCGTGTTTGCTTGAGATGTGAAGGATCCAACTTCAACCAAGAACTGAGTCTTCAGCTCTGTCTCAACCAGACTTTTCATCCTGGGCTTCAGAAGCTTTCTTGAAGCTACGTGAAGGTTTCAAGCAGTTTCCTTGGTCTTTCGAGAACGGTGTGCTTCCCTGTCCGCTCTTAGAAGGGAAGAGCAGATCACTCCCAGCTGTGCTGGGTCTGGAAGGAATGAGCTTCAAGACGCAGCTCTATGAAGACACTATTTTATTGATTCTGCTGGTATTTTTGGAAAGCTCTCGGAAACGCGCTCACTCTTTTTCTCAACCGAACATTTATCCTGGCGGCGTGGCCATACTGAAAATGAAGGGAGGGACATCAAAAACCAAAACCAAAGAAAACAAAAGCAAAAAATGCCCCCGAACAAACAAAAACCAAAACCAAGCTAAACCACGTGAGAATAAACCCCCTGTACAGTAGAAAGGCAATGAGCATCTGTATGGAAACCACCAGAGCCCTCTTTGTTTCACACTGGCACTTTGAACTGCTCCTTGAAGAAAGGTTTAGCAACTGTCACTGTCATTTGAGTCAGTTTGCTGACATGTTGCTGGAGGAGCCGGGAAAATATAGCTCAGTTCTGACTCTCTGACTTTTATTCCCTTCTGCGATAGTAGAAGCAGCATCGTCAAGGTCGCTGGTATTGAAGATTTCCACCCCCCGCCAATAGTAGCTTTTTTCCTGATTGAAAGTTTGGATGTGATTTTTTTTTTTTTTTTTAATTTGTTTTAATAATACAGTGGTGCCCAACCATGCTAATGATTCTTTAGAAATAAGCAATCACCTCACTTCAAAGTCCAGCGCACTCTATGATTTTTTATTTTATTTTATTTTATTTTATTTTATTTTTTGCAACAGTCTTCCTTATCCCCATGAAACAATGGTGAGATCGGAAACCCAGCTAAATAGAAAACGTCCTTTCAGCTTTGCAGTTCCAGTGGTGGCGGGGCAAACGTCACCTTGTTTGGATCGGGAAGCAAGTGCAAGGGCCACATCTTCCCACTGAACAGCAGAGGAAAGGCTTTTTTCTCTTGCCAGTCCCCACGGAGGGCTTTAGTCCTTTAGCACTCCCGTGCTACACAGAGTTCCAGCTCTGCTTTTTTTACCCTCGTGGGTTTTTTTTGCACAAGGTCATTCCACAGAAAACAGCCGCAGGGAAAGATTTTACAATATTCATGCAGAATTAGTGCACGTCTATAGAAGAGTTTCTGTGCAAAGGAGAGCCTAGTTCCCTGCTCGGGGTTTTTTTTGGATCATTTATTTCTGTTCAGAAGGTGATGGTCAGGCCTCTAGATGGATTTTTTTTTTTTTTTAAACTATTCTGGTGTCCAGTGTTTGTCTTGCTGCCTAAGACTGTAAGCTGTAGTTTTGAGAATTCATTGTAGTAATATTTACTAATAGTCAGACACATAAATCACATAAACACCTAAGTTTAGACAGGACACAGGCATTGCTGCTTTATGTTGCATATCCTCGTACCAAATGAGCTTGCTTTGATTTACGTTAATACAGTTAATAAGAGAGGAATTAAATACATAGAGACTATTGTTTCTCTGTTGTTAAATATTTGTGTTTGGTGCTACAGAATCTCCTGTCGTTTAAAGTTTATAGTGCTCTTTTCTTTTGTTCTATATCTACATTTTGGGCTTCTCAGACAAATATCATTAGCTAATTCTCAGAGTTATTCCAATTTCCCTCTCTAGCTGATGCATGCAAACCACCCTTTAACAAATTTCTTTGTGACCCGTCCAACCCACCTGACCATTAACCTGAGCAGCTGTCCCGAATTTCACCCGTGATAGCAGATGGTGCTCAGCCTCAATTGCTGCCTGCTGTTGATGATGGGCCATTGTTGTTGAGGAGGAGAGAAAAGCGAAGAAGAGATCTGTCTGCTGTTTGTTAGGCTGACTATAAGATGATCTATATTACTGGAATTTTCCACCTTTTGAGTAGTTTGTTCAGAGCATGTTATCTGGTACGAGTGCAATAACTGAACAACAAGCTGGTAGAAGCCAGTTGAAGATCTGGCTTTCCCAAAGTGAGATTTCTGCTCCTACCTGAAGATGGTTTTGAGGGATGAGGATTCTTCACTTTCAGAAGGTATGTGCTAATATATACTTACAATGCAATGCTCTCATCTTGATGCCACACCTGTTTTGTTTCTTGGTAAAAATGCAGAGGAAAAAAATAAAAATCAGAGAATATCGGTGGCTTGGGGTCCCGCTGCCCGCGGCTCTACATTACCTGAAGCTGTAGGTGCCTCAGACAGAAGTACTTCTGTATTCAGTGCACTTACAAGGGCTTCTGGTTCTAACACCCCGTGGCAGGCAATTAGAAGAGAGAGCTGGCAGCAGGACTGCGTGCACGGGGAATTAAATATTAATAGCTGGTTTTATTCGAAAAGGCATGTCTGCCCCCCAGGCCCGTCTCTGGGGGTCAGCGTTGTGGTCTATGGGCTGTAGTATTAAATGCGGTACCCGTACGGGGTTGCGTTCTTGGTCCGTTCTTGGGCCAAGTGAGTGACTAAAGCGTTCAAGAGATACAGCACTGAGGACAAAAGAATTCACTGGGACCATAGCAGCCACGGCAGTGCTCTGGCTACCCAGGTTCCTTATGACTGACTCTTCTTGGTGGTGTTGGTTTTGATTTTTTTTTTAAAAATATATATGAGAAGAGACTGAAATTGTGACATTGGCTTGCTAGTGAGGTGGATCTAGGAGTATTTGTAGGGAAAGGCTATTCGTGGTCTGGGTAACCCAACCATAGCCATTCTTAAATTGTTTTATATGTTATGGTGAGGGTTTACACATTAATCCAGGCTGTAGGGTGAGAGGAAAATATACCTCATGACGTAGTGAGCACAATTCTGTAAGCCTTTTTCTGTAAGGTTTTTCTAGAAAACCTTTTTTTATTAATATGCACCTTTTGAAGAGCTCATTATGTCTGAGTGAATCCTGCAGTTTTGTTTGCGCGCGTTCTGCAGTGCAGAAGGGGACGTGAGCTGCATTTTATGTTGCTTATTTTGTGTTTGGCAGGTAGCAGGTGTTTGCTTAACTCCTGTCTGAATGATATTTTAGTGGGGAAGACACATGCCACAACAGCACAGTTAAGTGGAAAATAAAGGCCTTTTTACTCCTTTAATAAAGTGCATGAGAGAACACTGAAGTGCTATGAATTTTTTCACGCTGTAAATGTTGGCAAACCTCCTTTATCAGGGGGTGAACCGCCCTGAAATGCTGCGGGTTGGTTCCCTTCTGGGTGAGAAGTGCGGATCTTTTGGCTGCCCTCTTGTTTTTATTTTTCCTGGGGTTATTTTATTCTTAGAAACAGCAGCCGAAATCCTGCATGGTTAGATATCGTGAATGGGATGCTTAGTTTATTGTGAGTGAATGAAGAGAACTTGGTATTTTAGAAGCATTCCGGAGAAGGCAGCCGTAAGTTTTGTGTGGTTGAAGAACAGCAAAATCAGTGTGTGTATTATTTTGAGTTAATTATACAAAACCAATATAAGCAACTGAATGAAAAGGGGAGATCTTTAGCTACATTTCCCTGCTTGTTATAATTAAAGAAAAAATTCCACAAGGGCTTCATAGATATTGTTAAGTCCCTCAGAATTGGACCATGATCAGGCCTGAATAATCAAAATTGTGTTTCATTTTTATTTAGATAAAAATAAATCATAAACAATGTATCCCAGGAGATCACATGTGTTATAATTTAAGATACTTGAGTATATAGAGAACACAACAGTAGACTAATTATGTCTGACTATACTTTAATTTTTTATGCTGTTAAAACAGCAGTGGAGGACTATGTAATCTGGTAAAATTACCTTCTCTGAAGCTTGTGGAAAAATCACCTTGTTCTATGTGTCAAAGCTCATCCTGTCTTTCACATAACTATGTTGTTGGCTGGTATAATGAAAGTAGCAACGTGAAAACATTCACTACTTTTCCTTATTGGCGCTGGCTACTGTTGAATGTCTGATTACTTGTGTAATTTTAATTTTTTTTTAAGCTTTTAACTTTGATTCCTCTTTTAACCTTACCATGACATTAATTTCCAATACATTTATTTCTTTGTGCCTTTATATCAGGTATTTATAAGCCTTGGTCGAAAGTACTACTTTGAAGGGATGCTGACAGTTGCAAATCTTGTCATTTTCAAAAAGATCAATTTCACAGTGGTTTTGGAAACTGCATCTGATTCTGGGTCACCCTTGCCAATTTTGTTGTGTTCTTATAAATGCAATTTCCTGTGTTTTATCTCCCTTGCTTCGTTGTTTAAAGTAGTAATAACCAATGAAAATGAAAGCTGACATCCCGACTATAAATGAGCTGTGATGGTTACTGTTTAAGGAACTGTATGTGTAGTTCATAAAGTTAATGTAAGGAATTTAAAAAAACTGTTTTTTTTTTTCCCACCATCAGTATTTTTATATACGCTTTAATATAGTGTGTTTGTAACACTGAGAAAGTGACACTTTTCAAATGAACATCAGCCTTTTTTAACTGCAGAAAATCCATTCAGCACAGCGTGCTTGTAAAGGAGCGACCGTCACTGAAGGTTAATACATCTTCCAGCTGTAATAATGTTCCTTGCACTGGTCATCTGAAAAAAGGGAGAACGGTTGCCCCCTTTGTCTGGAGACGTGAACCTTTATTTCTTGAGCTCGAAGGCGAGAGCGGTAATTTAGACTTTGCGGTAATTTAGACTTTGGGGTTTACATGCCTGGGGTTGACTGACCAGGGAACGTGTGCTGCGGCGGTTCCAGTCGTTCTTGTTCACCTTCATGCGGAAGCCTTGCAAGTCTCGGGTCTGATTCTGTTCTCTACAAAGGGAAAATAGTTTTGCAGCGAGGGCAGAAAGATATTTCCAACCTGGAGCTATTCGCAGTCTGAGTCATTTGAGGCTTGGTAAAGTACAGTCAGCAGCAGGTTGGCTTTCATTTAAAGGAAAAAAAAAAAGAGAGTTAGTATTTTCTATAGAAACTGGCCAATTGCAAGATGTTTCAGTTTTGATAAGAAGCTGATGAAAACCACACAGACGCCAGGCAGGGTTCCGACAGAAACCGTCTTATTGGAGAGGAGGTACCACCAGAAACTCACCTAGTTTCCTGCTAATTCTTCTTCTGCATGCTTGGCGCCTGGCCTGAACGACTGCAGAGAGGTTGTTTTTTTATCACCATTCACATCTACTCCTGGCCCATCTCCTTCACCTGTACGTTCCTCTAGTCCATGACCCTTTTTCTGGAACTGGTAGGTGTCTGCTTTTCATTGCCTTGACCGCTCTTTGTTCTGAGTGGAGAAACCTTGATTTTCAGCTCTTTGGAACCCTCCATGCCGTGCTGATTTAGAGCACAAATCTTGCGATGATGTAAAAATGATAGAATTAACCCCCCATAACAAGCTAGCACTATGGAGGTGTTCCCCAGAACCTGTCTTTGAAGATTAGGGGGATCGAAGCACCAGTGAGCGAGTTCTGCTGTGGGACAGAAACCCAGCTCTTGTAGCTCCTCAGCTTTGGCTGGAAACAGAGTGAATGTGAATCAAAGCGCGCGAGAGAAAAATGAGCATAAATCAAATGAAAGAGATTGAAACTCTGTAATTCAGTCCTTAGTGGAGGATAGCTGTGTAAAAGAAGCAAGTTTCTAAGAAGTGCACTCTTCAAGAAATTTTTCACAATGTGTTGATCTTGACTTTCCTGAGTGTGCCAGCCCAGAGGAGCCTTTGCCAATGGAGCTGTTTGCTGTGCAGAATTGATCTGAGAGTGAAGAGGTGCTGAGTACCCAGAAAATCACACAGAACAGGTGAACGGAGCACACCCCAAACGGCTTCCAAAGACACTGCTTGTGTCCGAGCATCTGCCTCGCTGTGGAAATCAGAGCAATAATGATTTTACTAAGACCATTGCGTGAGGCTCCTGTTGTCCTTTCTCATTACTAAATAGAGTTCCGTGTCTGTGTTCGCACCTGCCAGACGTGGGGCAGAGCAAGGGAGGTGCTTCAGGTTCCAAGTATGAGGGATTTCAGAAAACAGCCACAAAAATATTTGCAGATTTGAGGTAATTTTGTAAGGAAAAATGCAGAGGGAGTCCGGACAGCGTGGTGCCGTGCTCCAGAGATTGATCGGTGTCTGACTGAGGTAATTGGAATAGCAGAAGCCTTATACTTGTTTTGATATTTCATTTGTAGGCTGCCTGAGTTGCTGTTAATTTTCATCTGTGTTAGTATGTTATCAGTAGACCAGAAGACTGTAGGTTCTTGATTGCAAAGGTTAATATTACTAGGCTTTCGATAGTCAGCAGCTATTGAGTTAGAGAGGAATCTAAAAGCTTGTCTTCAAAGGCCAGTTCACTTTTGTGAGGTTAATGGTACCTGGGTTTTTAATATATGCACATATATGTGGTTTTTTTCAACAAAATAATTTGTTCCCAAATGAGCGGGAGGTGAAATTAATGCAGTGCAGAATGTCCAAGCCGATGACATAAATTCTGTCGGAGTAGCATGCCCCAGGAGGAAAGAAAGATGTGAATTTTTAATCTCTTCTATCTGCTGGAGGGGTGAGTCGGGAGGTGGTAAAGATCCGTCTTGTTACTTTGATTTGTGGACAGCGGAGAATGAAACTTTTCGTAAACTTAGGCTCAAAAATTCCCACTTGGAATCGGCGTTTGTAAGGCCAGAATGCTGCCTTTCAGTAAAATCAGAAATAGCGGCGCGTACCAACCCGTAACGGCTTGAGAAATGTCATGTGTTCGTTTCTAATGACAGCAACAGAATGTTGTCTGGAGTCTGAAAGCTTTTCAGGAGGTTATGAAATTGTGCCTGGTGGGCAGACTCGAGCAGTCGGTGAGTGCTTTGGGCAATTTTGTCATCAGCTGTTTGCTGCGCTGTTCCTTCCCCTGTTAACTCCATTAGCGGCTGAGACGTGGAGGAGAATTACGTGGACCGATCTGCCCCATTCAGTGCCCAGTGAAGCTAATGGATGTTTTTACACAAGCAGGAGTTGATTTTTAGATTCCAGGTGTTCTTCGTTGCGTGTTGTAATTAGCACGATTGTTCTCAGAAAATAATGACGGCGTATCTGTGAAGTGACAGGAATTTTTACTGTTGCGCTTGGACTGCTTGATTTCGGTCTCCTTGTGGTTTTTCTGTTTAAATGAAATAAAGCCAGACTAAGACAGACTAACGACGTAAAGGGTTATATTGAAGTCTTTCTAGAATGAGTGAAAAAGTTAAGTCTTCATATAAAAATCTTTACAAGTTATTACTAGTACCTAATATTGGAACCATGGAGCTAACCTGTAACATCAGATTAACAGTGCTGCAGGATGTCGTAAGCCTTTGGAAAAAATATTATTTTTACTTTCGAAGTATAAATAATGACCCATCCTGCTCTTATTTCCATGTGCAAGCAGCCAATGATAATTTAGTGATGTTGATTTAAATCTGGTGTAGGCTTCTGAATTGAATTGATTTGTAAAAATAGTTTTCTCTTACTGCTTGTGCTCCTTTCTTGTAACCTCTGTTTACTTCTCCACCGTACTTGTGTTTGGGCTGCAAGAAAGTGGATGTACAAGGAGCACAGCAATTAGGTTTTGTCATGGAAAATGAATAGATATGCAATTCTAAGTTAATACTACAGCTGGAAACCAGGGAAACTGAAGTTACAATTTATTTTAAATAGCTTTCTTTGAAGGAGTCACTTGGAATGTGTAACTGAGAGTAAAAGTTTGGGATGGAAAATAGAAAACATATAGAAATTATTAGACTTTTGTTACCTTTTTCTATTTAATTTTTAAGTATTGTATTTCTATTCTAGAGGTGCAGGATATGGTTTATTTACAGGCATGATTGAAAAACGAGTTCCCGAGAGAGACTGCGAGGGAATGCAAAAGCTTAGCAGGTGAAGTTCAGGGGTAGATGGGAGATAGTGTGGAAGATGGAGCAGGGAAATACTGGAGCTAAGGCTGAAAGGGAAAGGGAGGAGGTGAGAAGACAGAATACAAAAAAGGATCCAAGTGTTAGTGAACAGAACACTGAAAACCGACATTAAAGAAGGAATTAATGAGACTTCTGAACAGAACCCGTGTTTGATTGTTGGAGGCTGAGGTCACATAACAAGTTTCTTTCAAGGACATTTCCCACAGGATGAAAACTGAATTATTTGGTAACCAATCCTATTACCCAGCTAGGAAGTTGAAGTTGAAGCATGTGGGTGTGAAAAATTGCCAAGGGGAATTTGTTCTTTTGTTTCCAAACTCTGCAAATGCTGCACCCCAGAAATTTCAAAGTATTTTTCTCAAAAATCCCTTAATATCTATGGAGTTTTTGCTTTTCTGTTGTTTGTTTGCTGTGATGTGGCAAGTTGTTTGTTTGTTTTATAAAGTCATTTGCAGTGGGTCATGATCGATGCAGAACACACCGTCTGGTCTTTTAATACCATTCAAAACATTTATCAAAGAACTCAACCTTGGCAAGCCATTTCATTTTTCCCTTTTTATTCATAAATCTGTCGAGTTCAACGTGAGGTGGGACAACTCAATAATTTTGCAAATCTTTGGCACTTCAGTGGCGTCATCAGAAGCAGCCTAAGGTTGGGAAGCAGTAGTAAAGCTTTGAAATCTCTCAGTGCATTAGGTATTGATCAGGGATAGCCTGTTAAGTCCTGTAACCCTAAGTGAGTATCTCCTTCCCTCCCTCCTCCTGCGAGCAGCTATGCTGTTCATTCAACTTCTGGATGTCACTTTTAGGACATCTTGCAGCTTAGAAAATGTTCTCTTTTTGCAGGTGCCCATGCTCTCCTGAAACAGATTGATAGATCTCTATTTGTTTTGTTTTTTTTTTTTATCCCGTTCTCCCTAGCAGAATTCATTTTTCATTTGATTTCCTGTCGCTGCAATAACCTAGGGGTCCTTAGAAACACGCCTTCTCCTTCCCGAAGACTGAGGGTTAAAAAGAGTAATGCGATGCAGTCTGCGCGATTGATTAAGTATAGATATCGCCATCTTTCCTATTGTGTCTAGCAGGGTGACTTTCTGCCATCCGTCGCTTTGACAGCCTTTCCCTGTAGGTTGTGATTTCCATCTTCCTTCAGATGTGTGTAGGCCAGAACCCTGGCAACTTATCTTTTTATTATCTTTTGATTTCATTCGTAGTGGCTGCGGTATAAACATCTCTTTAGGCAGTTTCTTCACTTGGCCACGGGGAAGGCAAGAGATGGCATTCCCTGCACTGACAAATGTGTTGCTTCCCCTCAGGGAAACCTGAGAGGAACCAGTTTGCAGCGTGTGTACATTTTATTATTGTTCTTTAAGCTCAAGGCTAGTTGCCAGTTTAATCTGTTTTGAAAATGAAACAAACCCAAAGCTGCCTCTGGCTTATCATTGACTTTTAAGGTCTTGCAAGGCACTGTCCTTGCTTCACAAGTTCTGAGCTCCAGTTCCAATGCGTGTCCCGTGTTAAGGTTTCTAACTCAACGCGAGCTCTTTCTGCCCGCGAATACCGAGCTGGCTTAGGCTGAGGGATAGATCAGATAGATCTTTGTAAAGAGCGTAACTAAATTTCAGGAGACTGCTCTCTTCAGAACCAAGTAGTTGGGAAGCAATATTAACAGATGCACACCCGCGTGCGCACATGTGTATGTGTAGGGCAGCACACGTGTGTTGGAGAGACGTGTCCCCCCAGCCAGCACCTTCTTTTGGAACTCTCTTGTCCATGCGGTGAGGAGGGAACACAGTGAATTTCCCCAAGAGATTGGTTTAGTTTCAAAAGGGGGAAAAAGCACTTCCTGCTTCCCAACGGGTTATTTTTAGAGTCCTTTCAAAACCAATTTTTAAAAAGCGCATGTATTTCTTTAAAAGAGTGTCTCCCGCAGATGCGGGACGGTTCACAGCATATTCATCTTGAATCCAGCGGGATGGGCATTAGTTGCCAACAAAAGATGGTCGTGGGGGAGGCAGAGGGAGAAACAGGAAAAGTGTTGACAGTGGCTGTGACCCAAAACAATAGGGTGCATGTTTAGCATGACTGGCTCGATTCATCCCCCTGTCAGCACTTGGCGCGTCTGCCTCTCAAAGGCAGCAGAGCCGCAGGAACCGGCTCTTCCTCACACAGTGTATGGGCAGAGGTGTCTTCAGCTGCACAAGGATGGTCCTCCTGGGTTTTTGACTAGCGAGCGCTTTAAAGGATCCGGTAACTTAATAGTAAAGATGCTAAAGGATAATACACATGCATGAGAAAGGCTTGTTATATAAATCAGCCTGATGAATATTGACTGGGTGAGCTTTTCTCTGCTGAGACACAGCACAGCATTTGAGCCTGCTGAAATGTGTCGGAAGAACACTCGGTGCACCCTGTAAATGCTGCTTTTCTGGTTCGGCTGCCTCAGCTATGATGCATTGAGCCCGGGCTGCTCTTGACGAGTGTGTTTACCTCGCGGCTGACGTGCAGCCCAAGCCACGTTTTCCTTTAAGTGCAACTTCAGGACGCTATTTAATCACCTGTTGTACCTTTTAATTTGGGAAGAGCCGTGCTTGAAAATTACATGTAAGAAGTGAACCTCCAATTACACTATCCTTGCAGTAATTCAGTGCGGTATTTCACTTGCTCAATAGCATTCTGTTGCAAAACAACTGTGGCCTTTAACCCCACTGCAAATCCATGGCAAGTCATGCAAGGCTAGAAAGTGTATTTTCAGTAACTTGCTTGTCATTTCTGCCTCTTTTTAAAAATCTCATCTGCAGCTTCCAGAGGTGCTCTCTTCACACTGCCTCCTGTTGGTAGGATTTGCAATTAACAAAAAAAAAAATCATCGTATAAGAAAAATATATTCAAATATATAAACTCATTTATAGTGTCACATGAACTGCTGGATGTGTGAGGATTCCTGATGAAAGGTTTCAGTCTGTATCTTCTGATTTGTTGCTCTCTGGAGTATAAAGCTAAGCTCTTAGCATTGATTTTGTATGGTTGATAAAAACCTTTCTATCTGTTTAATTTCCAGCACCGAGTCTTGGGTGTTTGGTGAGAATCTGGTTTGTGAGTGGTTTTGTTTTAGAGATGACGATGTCTGCTGAAGCTGTGCTGTGATATCAGCAGTCCTGCACGCCTTGATAATCTACTGAAGAACGTGGGCCAAGTGTCAAGTTCTTCCTGAAACCCACAGGGTTTCTCAGGAAATGTGTGACAAATAATTGTTCTGAAAATTAGTTCTAGTTTCTCAAAGAAGCTCTTGATTCTATCCCTACCAAGACCGTTTCAGAATATGAACGGCGTTAAGCAGGGTTGGCCTTTCAGCGGTGATTATCACGATTGCTTTCCTGCTTGCTGCTTCAAAAATCTCCTTTACAGGTTCTCTTTTTATTGAAATAGTAATAAATATATGTATTTTTAAACACAGATGCTATTTCCAGTATCTGAGGGGGACCTCGTACTTGCACGCTTTGCAGTAGAGCCACAACACACTTGATTCTACTCCCCTTTCAGAAGATGATACCAAGATTTTGATACAGTTTCTGTAAACTGAATATAGTGTTTGATAGTGAAAAGGCTGCAAAAAGAAGTTCAAGAGATACTGGTAGATATTTTCAAAAGTATGTTTATATATTACTTAAGAGTAGATCGAAATCGATTCTTCAAATGTTTTTGGTGACATGGGCTACGAAGTAAAGATACTGTTGATGAAAGGTGCAATGAGAGCTGTTTACTGCTGAATTCTTAGAAAAAATAATCTTGTTATGGGAGTATATTAGGAAGTATTTTTCCTTTTTGTGATTATGGCTGTTCAATCAGTCTTAATCATTATTTGATGATCTCGTTGTACAATAAATTTTCCCATCTCTTCATGTGAATTGAGGTATTATTTTTGTTCCTGGAGCTCTCTCTAACTCTTCTGCGTATTTCTGAGAATAAAGTAACCTAATAGAAAAAGAACAAGTGCAATAAGGCAGATAATATGCAAATCTATATTTATACTATGAGAAAAGGGCCTCTGTAGTCATATGGAAGAGCAAGTTGGAAGATTTTATTTGTGGAAATTTAGGTGAAAATGATATATTTTATAATGACTGAGTAGCAAAAGTGTTTACTTAAAGGAAGCAGAACTGACCCCACAAGTTGGTGGTTTGTGTGTTGTGTGGTTTTGGGTTTGGTTGGTTGGTTTTTGTTTGTTTCCCCGCCCTCCAGATTTGCTGCCTTTTAACTTTTGGGTCCTTATTCTTTGGGGTTATGACCATCTCTGAAACATGAAGCTTGAGACACAGACTCGTACATAATGGACATCATATTCTAACACTGAAGAATTGTAAAGGAATAGTCTTTGTTAGCTTTGTCATTCTTACGTGGTTTGGTATAGAGCCCATAAACCCCAAATTACTTCTACCTGACCAATATTGACTACACATTTAGAAGGCTCTGCCTTCCCTTTGAAAAGGCGATATGCTATTTTTCTTCGGGGAAACATGTTCCTTTGCTGCCTCGCCTTTTTTTTAGAGAGAGTATGCACAGATGATAATTCTATACAGTTTGATAGGGTAGGAAAGGAGGAGATTTAATAATAATAATAATAACAGAACATACAAAACAAGTTGGCGATCCAGTATGAGAAACTGAAAAGTCCTTGACTGCTTGGCAACAACTGAAACATCAGTGTGTTATCAACATAATTCTTGTTCTAAATGGAAAACACGGCACCACAGCAGTTATGAGTAAGACACTCAACCTATCCCAGCCACAACCAGGACAGCTTGTCTATGCGTTTTCATTCTTTAATCAAAGGTTCCATGAATTTCATATTGCAGAGTGGCTTATTGCAGACTATATATAAAACAATGTGACCTTTTAGAGTGATGTTTTTATTTATATACCCTGAACAGATAGGAAAGGGAACTTCCCTCCCACTTTCTATGAAGAAGTATTGAGGGATTTTTTTGAAGTAAATAGAGAAGGAAAATATGGTAAATCATTCATCCTCAAGCCTGAGTGACGTTTTTCTCCCTAGTTTTCTGCACATACTTATTCAGACACAGAGAAATTAGAAATAGAAACTAAAAGCTTCTGAAAATAGTCGAGCGGAGAGCTACCTATGAAACACAGTAGAAAATGGGGGAATCTTGTGATTTTTCTCTCGTGTGCTAGGATGTTATCCAAGAACCTGTAAAAAGCACTCAAGAGCTCTGCTCATTTTAATTCTGTCTCAGGTTTTTAGACTATATGCCACGAAAATGTCTGGGCCACCGTCATAGCGTCCTGGTACAGCAGGTATATTTACAGCACCGGTGAAGACGTTCTGCTGTCCACAAGCTAATTGCAAGTTGTTTGATGCAAAGCCCACAAAAGTCAGGGAGGGATGGGAAGAGGGACATGGGGAGATTCTGTAGGGTAATGACTCACCCAGCAGAGCTCGGTGTTCTTGTCCCTTCTTCAGTGCCTGCTGTACGATTCATGTTACGCTTCAAGGAGCCTTCTTTTGGCATTCTGAGACCAAAGAGGAAAATAATGTCATCTGTCTTTGGGGCTGGCGGGGAGAGAAAGAGCGAGAAAAGCGGAAATGCATGAATGGTGCATAAGGTGCTTTGTGAGGCTTATTTTTCTTCAACCTGTAAAAGGAACCATCAGGAGATGTTTCACTGAGAGGTCTGCAGGCTGGAAGGGTCGTACTGAAAGAAAATCCTCTGCAGTCCAAGAATCAGGGAAATACTTTTTGCTTGCCCTGTCAATACGATGAATAATTTTTTATATTTTTTTTTTTCTGGATTATTAGCTATTCTTGAGCTGCCTTTGTAAATTTTGCTCGTGAGATTGTGGATTGCACCTACAATTTGATTGTAGAGCTGCCTATCTGAATACAGACTTGTAATGCACTGTATATGAACACGGGATATGGATGATGAGATCTCGATGTGAATACTTGCTGCAGTCTTATTTCTTCATTAACTATTCCTCTTCATTAAGGGCTGTTTTAACATAAGCGTCAAAACCTGAGCAGGACAGTTTTTCTCTTCCTCAGGAATTTTACCTCGTAGTAAACTTCACTTTGTTAAAACCAGTAACGATTGTACAGTGATGATCTAGCATGGGGAATCACGACTTCGGTTAAGAAATACCCACTTCTCAAAAGGAGATTTGGAGTTACACCGGCAGCTGCAATCTAATTCCTAGAAATGCCTTTTTTGTTAATATTAGATATAGGATATTTAGCTTGTTCGTTTGTTTGTTTTTGCTTGAAAATTGGCCAGCAAGAGAAAAAAATATCTATAAATTTAAAAACCCCGGTTGTGTTTGGAACAGTCCGCTGGGGAATCCCTGTAGCAGTGCTTAATTTTGCAGCATTTTTACCAACCTCTGGTAAGGAAATCAAGTACCAGGAGTTATGGGCATAAGAAGCATTTATGAGGTAAATTTATGGCTTATTCTTGTGGAGTAATCTGGCAAATTAATTCAACAATTCTCCCAGATAGAAAGTGCCACATTATACTCAAGGTATTCTGTATTAAATGGTAATAATACAGTAATAATTAATTAAAGTGATGCAGTAATAATTGACTCAGTAGTAATAAGACTCAAAGCCTGTAGACAAATTTTAGAGCTTTATGTCTGCTCATGTGACAGGCCTGCAGGCAAAGTAAATTGCGAGATAAGTTTACTCATCTTATCCGAAAGCATAAAATGATTTTATTAAGGCAGAAGTAACTGGAAAATGGAGCTAAATGTATCCACTGAAGTATTTAAGTGCAATGGAGGGTAGAATTTGGATTCTAAGGGTTGAACGTAACATGTGTCCTTCTGCTTTGTAAAGTAAGTTTCTAGTTTCCTTTGATGTTCTTATTTCTGATACACACTGATTGCTGGGGTTGCTTTCTCGAAGTTGCGGAAGTTTATAAGAAATGGCCTTTATTAACTAGTGAGCTGAGAGAATTGCAGAGACTAAAAGCAACTACAAGAAGACTAGTGTGAGGGTTTTACTTCTCGAATGGGTTTCCCTGTGCATTCATCACTTGGGGACTTACCAGGCATGACAGAAAATAAAATGCACATTGTTTCCAGGTACCGTTTGGTGACTCAAAACGAAATCTTGATCTGTTCACAGGATGTCGGTAAGAGAGGCATTTTAGGTTGTATTAGTGCTTTGATATGATAGTGGGGGTTTTGCTTGTTCTTTTTTTATCACTTTTGTAAATTAATAAGAACTTGGTCTCAAATTGATCTGCTGGCTACAGCTGGCTGCTGGCAAAGTGCTTTTTCTCACTTTGGGTGCTCCTTACAAACGTGAGTTGATCAGTGGAGATCATGCAGTAATAACCATTTTTATTCCTCCACATATATCTCTACTGGATTTTTTTGTAAATCATTTTTCAGTCTCTACATTGCATGTTAAAGTTTGACTATGGTTAATGACACTATTTTTTTTCTCTTTTTTTCCCCTTATAATTTAAAAACTTTTCTTTAGCTTGCCTTCTTTTTTTCTAATTTCAATAAGATGTTAAAATTTTAAAAAAGTCTTTGAAGACATGAAAATGGAATGAAACAAAAACCACCAGCTTCCCCATGTAAACCTCTCCACACATAAAAACCCCAAACCTCTTCTCCTATGAAATTTTCATATAAAGAGTGATCTATAATAATAGCATACTTAGTGTTATTTTAATATCACTGTTCCAAGATTATATGTGTTAAGTGATAGAAATAAAGACAGGAACTTTGAATAATCAGGTTTTTATTAGATTCTTCTAATTTTGACAGGCAACTAATTACTGAATGTCTGAGCAAGTCGCTGCACATCTGCTTAATATTCCTTCATGTCTGAAATGGGAATATGATTATTCACTTGCATATGGCTTTGTGTAAGTGATTCTTGACAGGAGATAATTTAAACCAATGCATAGTTCTAGGTTTCATTAAAAAAAAAATCAAAGTTCAAGCTAGTTTCTCAAAAATATTTGTGAACTTGGGGTAATTTGAGTTTGTAGCCACTGTGGGCCTGGAGCTGGAGGTTGACATCGAGCTTAATTTATTTCTTCTATGCTTATTTCTTTAAATGGTAGAGCAATAGGTTCTAAGCCTTAGATTTGTAAGTAGCCTATTGTATAGCACTGTGGTAGGAAGTTTTTTGTAAGTGTGGAAAAGAAGAGACGATTGGGATTGAAAGAGGTGGCTGATACATCCATGGTTATGGAAATAGCTCAGCTGCCGCCTCACTCGCACCTTTTAATTTTGCCTTCCAAGAGCATAAAAATAATAGAAATCAATGGAAGGAACAGCTGTTCTGCATTCCTCACCCAGTTTCTATCTTAAAATCAGAAATTATGACTTGATTTTTTTTAAAAAAGCGTTTTTACAGATGTATACTGCACCCTGGGAACTACTCTTTAGCAGAACTTGACTGCATTTAATTGACTTGCAGCGCGGCTCTGGGAAATGTAAATTCATCGGCATTTCATATGACAGCGTTATATTTTTCAAAGACCTTTATGTTGCTGAAGAACTGTCGGGTTATTAAAAACAAAGCATGAAGTCAAATTGCAGTAGAGAATTGAAGGAATTTAAAGTAGGCCTTTTGGGTTGTATTTGATGTGTTTCATGTAGAATGAGGTTCAGCTTTTACTATTCTCCACCAATTCTTTTGCCTTTCCCAAAATAGAAACATCATTACTAGAATTTATTGGTCGGCATTTTTTAAATAAAAAGTTTAACTTGGCTTATCGGTTAATTATATTCTGAGAGTCTATTTTTTTGTACACGTGTAAATTGACTTGTGAAGGTAGGAATTATTCTCTCTAATGTAAGAATGTACAAAGACGATATGGCACTATCTTCTAGAAAAAATGGCAAGGAATTTAAGTATTCGACATCTATGAACATGAAGTCACTTTGAGCCCATAGCCCTGGATAATTGGAGAGCAAATTTTAGAGCAGCATGGGTTGTCCTTTTACCAAAATTATAAAATAAGAAGTTTACAGTTAAGGGGAGTAATACTAGTTCAGCAAAATCTGTACTGAGAAATAGATAAGAAACATGTTAGTGCAAACAGGGTCATTTGGAAGTGGAGATTTCTGAGGGACTTTTGTATGTATTTTTTGTGATTGCTTCCGGATGTGTTACCCTCTGTGTGACAGGAGCGTGGAAGAGGTTACATATGTTAATTTTCAACTGGAATGTAGATTGCACTCTACAGGATAGTCCTGTCTTGGCAAGAAAATGGGCCAGATGACAAGGAGACTGATTTGTTTGGTTTCTTCCATTGCTGTTCAAAGGCTGTGTTTGTGTGTAATTTGATGAGTGTTTTTCCTTCAGCAGGAGAAAACAAACGAAAAACAACCAACCAAACAAACTGACAAAAAAAACCACAAAAAAACCCAACCCTGCTCTAAAGAACAGAAAAGCTGTTTAAGAAAATTATTAATTTCAGAGTCAGCCTTGGCATTTTAAACACATAAAACCAGTTTTTCACTGCTGCTTTCCTCCTTGTTACTTAGTTCTTGACCGTGGCATTCGTAACACTGCATGTGGGATCAGTTAGGTTTTCAAAATCGACGTGTTTCACAGTTATCTGTCTTCATTTCTCTGTGATACCCAGAGAAGCTGTGGATGCCCCGTCACTGGAAGCGTTCACGGTCAGGTTGACCAGGGTCTGGGTGACGTGGTCTAGTGGATGGTGTCCCTGCCCACAGCCAGGGTTGCACTGGGTGATCTTGAGAAGTCCTTTCCAAGGAAAGAAAAAAGGAGAAAAATGCCCTCCAGAAAAATCTCGTGCCGCAATCTTTGCGCTTTTATGTGTACGTGGGCATATGTTTGTGTATTCATAATGTCTCTAGCATCTTGGTCACCTAATTCTCCATGCAGTTCAGGTGCTAGTGGACCAAGGTGCTGCAGCTGCTCCACGTCCTCAAGCAATGGTCTGGCAGGGTCTTCCCTCCATCTCTACCTAGCAGTCCTCATCATTTAACTAATTAAAGTGTTAGTTTGTCTTTCAAAAATTACAAAGCAGAATTGTACGTAGAGGTAGAGCAGTGAGTGTAAGGGAGGAGGACATTAAGCAATGACAAATACTTAACAATTTAGAGGGGTTTTAGGCTGTTGTCAACCTTGTTGATATTGCTTTGTGAGGTGTTCTTGTATTCACAGCTAATAAAAATAACAAAGCAGTATATCGAATCAGTCTTTGCTCTGGTTCTAGAACAACGTATGAGCAAACTCTGAATGTACATGCTAAGATTTATTCTTTTTCTTCAAGAATGCAGATACTATTCGGCAAATTTATGATCATCGCACTAACTTCCTGTATGGGATATTAATAATGTGGCAACAGTATCTACTAAACCAGATGCTTTTCACAGCGAGACCCCAACTCGCTAGTTAAGGATATGATAGAAACATGAAAAGCCTCTCGTTATTATCAGCTCATTTGTTGCATAATGAATGCGAAGATATTATTACTGTAGTTAATCACGACATCGAGTTGATAGTGGAACAGTGCACAGAAGATGTCTTAGTTCTTATCCCGTGAAAGATACATTGTGTGTAAGATGGATTGTTTATGTGATGATAATATTGTGCCCTGCTGCATCTACAGAACTAGGCAGCAGTCTCCAGTGCCACAACTGGCGTTTGTGCTGTGTTTTGCCTTGCGGAGGAACAAATTCTTTGTGGCTCTGTAATTTCTGCAGTCAGTTAGTTGGCTAGAAGAAATGCAAGATGCATGTCAATTGTTATTCCTTTGATATAGTAGTTTTTATGCTCATTTTCTACTGAAGGATCACTTAGGTTAATGAGAATGTAGAGCAACTGAGAAGGGACTTGATTTACCAGATTTTCTATAAATGCTAGAGTAAGTTGCATAGAAAAAAAAAAAAAAGGCACCTGAATAAATGCATTTTTTTGGTAGCACCCCAGTGTTTTGCCTTTCTCTCTCCTTGTACTACTTAGCCAACAATAATCCCCCCCAAAAGGGACTGGCAAATGACAACTGTTTTTTTTGTAACTAGGTTAATAAGACTCGGCAAATTATTTTGATAAATGGTCCCATTTTTTGTGTTAAATATAAGCATAAAATGGTGGTTTAGAACTATGGAATAATTGGAAACGTCTGTCAGGATGAGCTTATAATATACCAGTGGCAATTGGGAGGTGTTCATGCTTGTGCGTATGGGCCTGACGGGCAGGGTAAGTAAGTAGGATAAGATCTTAGTTTGTTCTTTCCAAATGTGAACATAATTCTCGATGACACTGTGTATCCACAATGTTGCAATGCAATTAAACAGGAAAAATTTCCAATGTACGTAGTAGTACTGCAAACTGTGAGAGCAACAAGTCTCAGAATTTCTTAAGAGCTCCACAGATTTCCAGCAACTGTTGTGGCCGAATTAATTGATCCCCGACTCCCTCTAAACGTATTCAAATTAAATCTTGCAAAAACAATTGATTCCATACCCTTCAGGCTTGTGTTTCGGCTTTCGTAGAAATTCTACATTGATTTATAATTATTAAGTTCGACATACAATACTTGAAGCATTGGCACTGTTCCGTGAATTTTATGATTCTGTGTAAATCTATGCAGAAAAAGCTCACAAAAAGCTGAGTTTTTTTCTTTGTCAACCTGTCAAGCCACCTTAATACTTCCAAACTGTCTAGTATACTCTAGAGAGAAAACAAAACAAACGACACCAAAAGGAAATTAATAAAAAAGAGGAAAAAGAAGAAAATAAAATATGTAGGTTAGTGGAATACTCTCTTTAGTCAAATCATTTAAAACAAATAACAGACTTAAGAAACAAGTAGAGCTGTATAGGTTGTTTCACTGTGAGACTGGGACACTAAAACCCACCCATGCTTCAGCAGAAGGATGAAGAGACTTTTCTGTGTTTAGATAACTGTACTTTCCTTACTTTCACTGTATTTGAAGCAGACTTTGCCTCGAGCAGTTTGACAGGTTGAAAACTCTGCAAATTTCTTCATTCACCTCCTTGTTCCAAATATTTAAGCTTAGAAAACAAAAAGCGACAAAGAGGAGGACTTGCCGTGTTGTTTGCCTGATGTCCCAGCTGTAGAGCTGCACTGAGGACAGGTGGCTAATCCCTTTGAAAAGGGACTTTGAAACGGGCCGTGTATTGTTCTGGTGTAGCTCCCGGAGCGAGGAGAGGCGCCTTCTGCAGGGCTGGAGGAGGTGGTGCCGCACGAAGCGCAAGGCCAGCAAAGAGCCTCCTGTTATCGGCTCGCCTGGGAGAGGTGATCCTCGTGCCTGGAGTCAGGCTCGTGCGCTCGAAGCGTTTACTGAACTTGGGTGTGAATGGGGAAACACGGTGGGAAACTTTCCTTCTCCAGCTCTTTAATCTTTGACTTAATTGTTGTGTCCTACTAGAAGGGTAGCTCATGGCATGGCCTGAAAAAATACCAGCCCTTCTCTGCCAGACAGAGACCTCTATGGAAGTCCATTTAAAAAAAAAAATACAGTAAGCCTGATGCTTCTTTTGCTTGAACATTCTTGCACCAGTAGCAATCCCGAAATTCCGCTGCAGATTCTCTGCTCTCACGTGTGCTGCTTAAAGTGCACCTTCCATAGGTATGTGTAGACTTGGTGTTGACAAATACATTGTTAAGTTTATTATTTTAATTTTGTTTTACGTGTCTGATAACTAGCGAGAGATATTTGCCGCTGTGTTGTTCCATTTCTTAAGCCGTGCTTGTAAAAATACGAGGTATCTAAAGTAGAAGGAGAAAACCGGTTTGGCAGGCAGGGGGACGTTACTTCTGCTGCAGAAGGAGCTGGCTGTTCCAAAGGGTTTGTAAACCCTTTCTAAAGGGTTTGTAAAACCCAGTCAGCTTAAAAGAGAAAGGCAAAGCATGTGTTCCCGTCATCGACGAAATCAAGCTATGATTGCACATCCTCAACTGCCTATCAGTCAATGTAGAAACTTAACAGCAGCTTTGGATGTATCCCACGTGAAATGGTAGGGTCAGCTGTATTAGCGCATGGTGAATAACGTGATAACGGGAGCTGCGTGTGCAAGGGAAAGTCTCTGTATGTGGCCTTAAAATCCCTACCTGAGCGTAGCCAGGCTCAAACATAGCAGGTCCCTCTTGTTCTTGTTGACAAGAATTTCGTTATAATATAATTGGCCTTCTAAAGCTGTATGTATATATTCATTCAATCAGACATGATAGTGCACGGGATAGCCAGGTATTTGCCATTATAGTTAAAAATTAATGGATTCTATAAAGTTTTCCCAACCAGACACTCATGTGGCATAGAAATAACATGGGATTTTATTCTAAAATGTATCTTGGGATCCCAAATATCAGTGTTGTTGATTTAAGTGAATTATTGGGCAAAGTGTATATTGCTTCTGTTCGTGAGATAAGTGTGGATGATATTACGTAGTGAAAATCAAACTTCCCTGCTGAAATTGAACTGTGACCTCAGTTGACAATGGTGTTTAATCCACGAGCTCCCCTCCTCTTTGAAACAAGGTACTTAATTTCCCGAGACTAATAGGGGGCACTGAGGTCCAGAGATGTCATGCTTTTGTAGTTAATAAAATTATAATACTTGAAAACTCTGCAAGCAGTGGACTTTGTCCTTCCTTAGTCAATCGAAAGATGAGCATTGGTTTAAATATCTTTAATGCTTCATCCTTTCGGTCATGATGCCTTTCTCTCCCATTTTTACGTTTTCAGTAGACTGCGCAAATTATTCTAGAAATAGCTGATAATATCTAATTTGGGTTGTATTTTTGTATGTATGGGTCAGTAGGACAAGTGATCTTTGAAAAGCCTTTCTAATTATTTCTTTGGTACTTGGTGGACTTAACTGAGTGTTTGTATGATTTGGTCTGCATTCATTTAAATGGACAGATTTCTGGTGCCATGGTAGAGTGTGAACGAGATAGTTAAACACAAAGAATTCTCTGCTGAGCTACAGGACATTATTGATGTGCTGAGGGTTTTTTAAAAAGCCAGTAGAGAATTACATTTGTGCTGTCCTCATCCAGATTCTGAAATAAAGCTGAAAGTAATGACATGCTAATAAAACAGGAGGGGGAAACTGGTGCAAAGTAGTTGCTGTGTCAGCACGTTGGCTCCTGATGCAATCACGGGAATACTCGTTGAGTCTAGTTAGAAATGACATGTTTGGTATGAGACCTGTTTCTGCCGAGATGAGCAGTGGGAGTGGAAGAAAAACAAACGGCGTCTACTTTTGTATAAATTTGAAGACTTCTTCTCTTTGTAAGTAGTTTTGTGGAATCATCTTTTAGAGACCAAGTGTCTTACAATATCTGTGGAAATAATTTGCCTTTTCTCCTCAGCTGTTCATTACTTTCTGTAACGATTTTTCTTGCACGCCAAAATGGTTCATTTTGGACACGCACTCCCGATAACTTTGCGTTATTCCAGTTCTCTCATTTTGCAGCTGTACATGAGGAAATGAGTATGTAGCTCTTGCTATAGAAGTGATTTTAAAGTGCGATACCCTTCATTTGTTCATTTGGGTTGTTTGTTTGACTTGGTAAATAGACTGTTTGAAAGATAAACATCAACATATCTCTGTGATTTCAGGCCCCAGCAAGGAAAGAAAATCATAGCTCATACAAAAGTAGTTAAAGGCTGCATTTCGAGCTAGCTGTCAAAATTTCGATAGACCTGTTACCCGTCAGAAAATTCTCTCCTGTCAACCAGAGGATGATTCTTGAAACCACAGGAAAAGGAAAATGTTCCAACAATGTTAGCACAATCCAAACAGTGCTTTTTACCTTTTCGTCAATATGGCTTTTCTTTTAGAAAACAAACAAAAAATCCCCCTGCTTGTGTAATGTGGAAGGATATATAGAGCCATGGAATACAGTTGAAATAAAATACAGAGACCTAAAAATGTTAATATGTGAATAGGAATGATTTCAAAATGTTTTAGGGTTTTTGTTGTTTGCACACACGCCCCCCTTTTTTTTAGTTTTCCAATTTATTTAACAACTGAAATTAAATTCTGAGACTTGATTATGAAATAAAATGTCTCTTATCGCTGTTTGAAGTGCAGTGCCTGCATTGTGCTGTGCACTGCCATCTCCTGAAAGGAACAGTGTCGTTTTCGTTATATCTTAAAAGGCTTTTTCTGCAGCTAATTTAGATATTCTAATGAATAAGGGCTTAGTTTCTGAAGGAAGACAATCTGATTCCTGCTAGGATGCTCAGGCAGCACCTATGCTTACAACATTTTTGGAATTCACCTCTATATCCATTTGTTTTTCCTATGGGGATACTCCTGCAGTGGAGCACGGCAAATTCCTTGTGTCTGTGAAGTACCGTGTTGAAAACGTCAGATGTAGTATTGGTTAGAGGAGAAATTTTGAAACTTACGTCTGATACATGGAGCCGTAAATGAAATAAGCAGCAGTCAGAGCAGAACTGGAGCAGTTGTATTTGTGGGGTCCCAGTCAATTTCAGACTCAGGAAGGTTCAAAAATGATTCAGAGAGCGAGACAAAGGTACAAACGAGGTCAGATGCTGCTAAACAGTTCTTATTTTATTTTTATGCCTAGAGACAGAGTAAATCTCTTTCGTTTTCACACCTAAAGCTAGAGCAACAGAGGAAAAGAGGGGGGAGGAATTAGGAGGAAAGTTGAGCAAGCATGCAAGATAAGCAAGAAGATAAGCAAGAGCTAAGCAGGAGATTGTCACCGCCAGGGGTCCAAACATCATTTCCTGTCAGGCAGCTCTGAGGTTTCGGGCCTGGTAACGCCGGCAGTTTGCAGGTCTCGGGTTGTGCGGGTAATGCTTCAGGCATTCTTTGGAGTTTTAGCAATTCAGTGATCGTGTATTTTGCACTTTAATTCCCGGTACTTAGGCCTTTACAGCAGGCCCAGTTAAGCAAGCAGCGTGAGTAAGCGCTTCTCCGCAACAAGCAGGCCTTAGGCGTATTATTTTAGCAAGCAAGCTTTGAGACAGATGGTTCGCAATGTCTCGGCCTTCCCCGTTTATGGCGTGTGCCAAGGAGCACCGTCCTTCACACACAGTGGAAGTGGCCAGTGGTGAAAGCTGCGTGGAGTTCCATCTGAACCGGTTCCTTGTGTGTCCAGATGCTGTCAGGGGCGGGATCTGTGTCAGGATGAGAAATGGGAGAAAAAGCACAGGAGTTTATTGGGAATATCTGTGTGTGAAAAAAACAAGAAGGGTTCTTGAGAACATAGATCTGTTGAGAAACGTGCTGCTGGGCTGGCGAATGCACTGGCCTGCGTGTTCTCTGCTGGGCTATGGGGCTGAAGTGGATTTTTGAGACGGCACATGCGAAAAAACCCGCTTAGATACCTTGGGCTTCTCTGTGTCCTCTACTCAAGAAATTACTTGGATTATTCTGGGGACAAAACCAGGTTTCAGATGACATTTCCCAGCTGTAGAATAAGCAGCTGTACTCCGCAGTGTTGGCTGGAAGGTCTTTGTTTTGCCGTGGTGGTCCCTGAGCGTGTTCGCTTCCAGTGTGACATTTGTTACAGAATTACTCTACAGGGATAGAATTTGACTAATTGCTCTCATTATTTTCCAACTTTTTTTTTTTTTTTACGGTCTTAATTTTAAGCTTGTAATTTAGCCCTGTAAAATGGTTCCTTTAAATGTTTATTAACAGTTTTTGCTGGGCTACGTCATCATCATGGGTATAGGTGTATCACCAAAATGAAGCAGGTGCGGTTTCAGTTTGAACTGTTCTATGAAGTTAGAAACAAATAAGTTTTAAGATGTATCCTTGAAAAAAGTTTTTTATACCCTTAAATGCTACCTGGATACACAAATAGTTGTCTTTGTGGAGAAGACAGTTTGCAGCATCTTGCATACCAAGAATATCCTTGGCCATGTGCAGCTTTTCTTTATGCAGCTAAATAAAACAAGGAAAATAGAAATGGGTGCAGGGGAGAAAAGGAATGTTTTCATCTGAGATTTGCACAGAGATGACAGGTGAATGAGGTGGAGAGGTAAAGAACAGCTGTTCCAGATGGCAGCAGCTTCAGGAGGGAAAATGCTGGAGTCAAAGCGGTCAGATTGTAGGAAGAGATGATGCTCATGTGGGATGAGTGGTGCTGGCACGGACATGCGAAAAACGGATAAACAACTCTATGAAGTTTCTTTCTCTTCAAGTAGCCATTTTCTGTAAATGAATCTTTTTTTTGGTTCTTTTCAGCAGTGATTGCAGGTATTTACCTGAAACAATCAGTGATGAGCATTTTCTGTTATCTTTGTCTGCCTCGCCACGTACGCTGCCTTAGTTGAGTGTTGTATTGACAAAAGACACTCAAGAATAAATAAACCTGGAAATTGATGAAGAATTTTCATAACGATTAAATGCAGCTTTCAGAAGTCTGGGTTTCGATTATTCCTTCTGCCTCTTTAATCTACTGCTTGGAAATTAAGACCCAACAGCCCTGATTTGAGGGTTGCAAACAATATCATTCTTTATAGGACTGCAACAGTGTGATTTGAGCCATGTCTGCATCAGTAGTTCACACAAGAGGCAAATGAAAACAATAGGAAATTAGCGATGCTGAAAGTGACACCGTAGTTTAAAGAAAGCAAATAATAATAATAAAAAGCTAAAAGCTCTAGATTAGCCTTGAAGTTGTTTTTCCATGCACCTGGAGAACTGGTGGTGGTTGGCCACCCTCGTTCTGCCAGCTCCTCCTGAGTTTCGTGTTTTGGGGAAAAGGCAGAACAGTCTCTTCCTGTCGGATTTATAAAAGCAGGCGTTATTTTAATTAACCACTTACACTGAATTTACTCTCTTCAAGAGTCAGACAGTTAGCTGGAGTGGTTGTTCTACAAATCCAATAGGAATTAGACCTGAAATAGTTTTATATCAGCTGCTGACCTGGCTATTGATCATGATTGTCAATTCTAACTCATTTTCCCGATGCTGCTGCTATTTTAGGCTTATTCTTACCTCGTTTGAACTTTATACTTTCTGGTTGTCAGTAGACATGATGTGAAATGTATATCCTAACCCGTTGCACTCATTCAGTGTATTAAACACCACCTTTGGAAAGTTAATTAGTTCTCATTTCTTGGCCACGTTCCTGTACAGATAATTTGGTTTGTGCTTAAATAGATTTCCCCAATATTTTTAGCTTGAATCAATGCTTCTGTTCAATTTATGTATTAAATTATATCAAAATTTAGAAATTTTTTATACTGTGAAGTAGCTTCTGGGCTCTGTGTTGAGAGAACGGCTCTTCAGGAATGAGGGAAGGGGTGATGTTATAGCATAAAATGTCTTAAGTGCTTACGATTAATACTTTGGGGATAGTGCAGTTGAAAGATGCAAGGTGATTTTTTTTTTTTTTTTTTTATTCCCTCCAGGGGCAATTTTTGATGAATCCGCAAAAAAAGACGAGGAAGTTTTTCGAATGGCAGTTGCTGATCTCAACCAGAATGATGAAATCTTACAGACGGAGAAAATCACGTGTTCAGTGACGTTTGTGGATGGCAACAATCCCTTTCAAGCGGTTCAAGAAGGTAGGACATCTAAATAGATCTCACACATATTTGTCATTTCGGTTGCCTTCTTTTTACATAGAATATCAAATATTGCGTTTAATTTTGGAGTTAGCTGCTACGGTTTGTGTTGGTGTGGTGACTTCAAACTATAAACTTTAGCTTTTATCAATTTTGTAAGTAAAGACTTGAAAAATTGTAGAGAAGTCAGATACAGTTTGCTTACACCTTCCCTTCTTTGCAGGCTGTTTTGAAGTCATTGTCAAACTGGTTGTCCTTACTTTATAACTTCTTAATACTACGTTTCGGTTTAATGTCGTGCAGCTAACAGCACTTAGCTGGAAAAGAAAGGTTGTTGTGTGGATAACCTTTTCGTCGCATACACCTGGAAAAGTTACCTATTTTATAGGAGGGATTAGAGATGACCTGATGACTCGGAAAGCCACCTCTGTCCAATATGATTTTGTACTCGGTCCATCCTCTGTCATTCGGCAATTATCGGACAAGAGATGAGGATGTTGCTTTGGGCTCCTGTGATAGCTGTAGGATGATAACAGGACTCAATATTTGAAATCCTTCTGAGCTGGATTAGTAAGTCGTTGGCATGACTGAGCAGTTGTCTGGAAAGAGAGCCATATAAAGTCTTTAGAAATAGGGGTTCAAATTTGTTTCCTGAACATTTGTTATTTCTTTGCTCTTGTGGCACACTAACTTCTGTCTGAGACACAGGTGATGTTTGTTGTGGGTATATTATTACACTTTGCTTAACAAGAAAACAAAATATTGATGACTTTCTCTATCCCTGCTGGCTCTGTTTTGACATTTGAGGTAGAACTTGAGATTTAAGCAGCAAACTTGCAAACGGTTGCTCTGATACTAGTGAAGTCAAAGGTCAATAGGTGTTATTGCTTCAGTGGGCTATTGACAAGGCAATGTTGATGAAAAGGTCTTTGATGCTTATATGACAATTTTTTATTAGTGGCGTTCTTAATTTTTGAGAATTCAGGAATTATTTTGTTAAAATTTACAAATGCATAGACTTAGGTCATGAGAAGCCTTGCATTTCGGGCTTCATAAGGCTGTGGCAGGAAAAAAAGTGATTTTGAAAGTGTTCAAAGCAGAATCAATTCAGTCTATTTCAATGTGAAATGGCCAACATAAAAACTGAAGCTTTCAGATACTTTTAGAATCCAGAGGGGGAAAATGGGTGACGTCAATCTTTTTTAGATATTTTCCACACTGATAGTATTTAAGCTTTTTTCCAGTTTGTCCAGGATGGATGTTAGCTGGTAATCTGTGAGTAATATTGATTAACACTGAAGATGAGCATTTATCATTGTTTTAGAGCAGTGGCAAATTATTTCACAGAACAATGTTTTAAGCAAATTGTTTATTTATTTCTAACTTAAAGCAAGCAGGAGTGTCTAAGAAAGCAGAACATTTCAAATGAGTTGATGACTTGATATTTCAATATTTGACTACTTTTTTTTTTTTTTTTCAAAAGTTGCGTTAGTAATTTTGGAAAGTACCTTAGTGTAGTCAATATTTGAAAATTGAGTGGAGTAGATTCGACCTACATTTTATTATCATATGTTGCAGGGGGGAGCAGGGAGGGAGAAGGTCTGTTGTGATATTGATGAGTTCAAGGAGATATTTGCCAGTAAAATCTGTTTCTTGTAAATGCCCTAATGTAAATGCCAAAATGCACTATACTAAACACAGGCTATTTCTGTATTCCATTTGTAAAAGAAATACTAGAATGTTGCTAAATCTCATGTTTTTGAATATGTATGGCGTTCGTTATGCCCAAACTTGCTGTTTCCATGCCAGCGTGACCCTTTCCTTCTTTGCTTGGAAGCATAATAATAGTACTGTGAGTCTGAGGTGCCGTGGTCTCTCCTATCAGGTAAAGCCTGATGTGTAAAAATGATATTATCTTTTATTACTGTATTTTGCTATTTATTTGTATTACTTTTTAATATATACATTGCTTGAAGTTCACTTTGGTTTAGTTCAATTTTTTTTTTATAAATGGTTTTGACTTATTTTCATCTTGTCCAAGCTACAGAATAGACTTGAAAAATAAAGAGCTTTTGATGTTTGGTAAAATGTTAATTTTAAGGCATTAGAGCCATGATAATAACTTAAAATTGGTCTACATTTGTCTAAAACATGCCTCTCAGTGAACAGAGAAAGTGCGTAAAGAAACTTGCCTAGGATTTTGGATTTCAGGAAAGTAAGGAGCAAAGATCTGATAAAACAGCATGTCATTTATGATTTTTGTTTTATTAGCAAAATTAACAAGTAATTCCCAAACAATGTAAACAGGAACACTCAGACGTTTAACATGGATTTGGGGGATGTAAAGATAATTAATTTCAGAGGATCAGCTGCTGTGCAGTACTTACTGTTCTTCCCTCTGAATCTGTTTTTATAAGTTATGGTGCCCTGAAATGTCTTCCGTTTGTACCTTAGGGCATCTCATTAGCAGTCCTGATTGGAGCGCTGGGACTGTATCGCGAGGCCGCGTGCTTTTACCCTGAGGGAGCTGTGAATGACGTGCCCCGTAATACCCCTGGAAGTGCCCTCAGGGCCCGTTTATAGACACGTTCTAGGACGTGGAAATAGGAGGTGAAATTGAGGTTTCTTGAGGTTGATTTTTCGGCAGGTGCCGAACTCTTCTCTTTAGTGACCAATGAGGCAATGGCAGAAGATGTGCCGGGGAGGGTCAGTTGGACATTGGGAAAAGGCTCTTCACCCAGGGGTGCTGGACACTGGAACAGGCTCCCCAGGGAGGGGTCATGGCCCCAACATGACAGTGTTCAATAGGAGGCTGGACAGTGCCCTCAGACACACGGGGTGACCTGTGGGGTTGTCCATGCAGGGACAGGAGCTGGATCGATGCTCCTGGTGGGTCCCTCCCCACCCAGGACATTCTATGATGCTGCAGCCCTGAGATGTATCCCTATGACATGCACTTGTGGAAATGTCCAACGTGGTATTTTGCTTCCTCTTTTCCCTTTTTTTTCTTCAATACAAAGTCTTTCACGATATTTTATAATCCTTTTATGTGATATCTTGAAGTATTTGTGGCTCTGTGTAGTGGAGGAAGAATATCGTGGCTGTGTGCACAGCGGAAAAGCAGGAATTTAAGTTTGCTTTGTGTAGCCAGTAAATGAAGTAGGGATAGCCAGTTTTTGCATGGTAGCAAGTTGGTATTTTAGCACTACAAAAGTAATTATGATGCCAGATCCACACTAGCGACAATAACAAGATACCATAGTGTGAACTTCCTTTCTTGTAAGACTTCAGTTTACAGTAGTGCTTCTGTATTTCTTTTTAAAAGACTTGGAAATTTAGTCAAAATAAGTACGTCGCTGCTTTTTGTTTGTCAGAAAATCATTGTGTTCTCTTTCTCTTTTATTATTCTTTCGCTTATTACAATGTACTCATAATTAAAGCCCAAATTTTATGGTTCAAAGCCTGCTATTTCCTCTGATCCTTAATTTCTCATTAATAACGTGATCATATGGTTGCTGAATGGCTAATATGAAATACACTGTGCATTTTTGTGGGATTCTCTGCTGAGTTACCTTGGTAGACAGACTACTACATGTCTATTTCAATCCACCGCTAATGATTCTCTAAACCCTCCTTGTCTTCTAAACAGTTTTCCATGAAGTCATATTCTTGAAATACTGATTAACTTTTATTTGGGGGAAGGTGTTTTCCATTGGTGCCGGTATAGTTGTCTGCCACAATTCCTATCTCAAGGCAAGTGGAGGGAGGCAGAGCTTTGGTACCGCAGGTAACACTGTAGGGTCCTAGGAAATCCATATTTCCGTATTTTAAACCTCATAGCAAACATTTTATTTTTATTTTGTGCCAATATATATATATTTTTTTTATCCTGCACCTTTCTCCTACCTTGTTTTTTGGTGGTATCACGTTTTATGTGTCTTAAATAATGTGTAGCAATCCGATGTTTTCTTCTGTAGGCTACCTATAATGCAAGACAAATAGATTTGACTGATGCTCTTTGAAATCTGCTTGTTTGACAAGTTTTCCTATTGCGATCATATATATGTGGGGAGTTTTTTATGTTGTGTGTGTTGTTTTTTTTGTTTTTAAACCTGCCTTTTTGTCATTCAGGTTAGTCAGCAGAGTCTGCTTACAGACACCAGCCCAAGCCTTCCTAATGGCTTTTGAAAGCTTATTGTGATCAGTGAAGTAAATAAGGCAGTGAGTCATAACTAAATGGGATTCGGCTGTGGAGTACCGGGGGTTTGTAAGGCAAAAATATGTATGAAGGTCACATGCGGGATTTTATTCAAGCAAAGTTTTATGATCAGAAATTATGGCCTGATGGATACATCTGCTTTGGCCTTTGGGACTAGATGGGTATAATAAGATTGTCCTTTCTCATTTCTCTGATTGCTGTAGAAAGCTGTTTAAAGCCACCGATTTCATGGACTGCTAAACTTTTTTATGTTATGCCACTTATTTCTTGAAATCTCTCAGCCTTCCTTGTGCTGTTTATTAACCAGTACATGTTCAATTTGAGATTAAACCTTTACAGGCCTGCACTTTTTCACTGCCCTTCCGTTTCATTCCAGGTTCGCTTTCCTATTTCCCAATAAAATAGATTTTGATGTGAAATTATATTACTAGGAAAAAAAAAATCAACTAGGATTTATACTATAAAAAGTTAAGGGAGAAGAGGACGAGAAGCATTTCGATAGCAATAAAAAAACCTCCGCTGTAAAATCAGAAACTGTTGGAAACGTTTGCAACTGCAAATTGCTTGTATCATCAGTACTTCGGGAAATACGGCAAAGAAATGTTTTGAATTACTTCTCTGCACGTCCGTACAATGTACCTGCAGCGGTGGCGCCGTGCCCTGTTCTCACAGGGCTGGCCGAGCAGCCCAAACCGCGGCCTTTGTTCTCATTTCAGCCCTGCTAACCCCACCAAATCAGTCAGATCTCCAGTTTGCATAAACGCACCGCGGGATACCCGGGTGTTGGCAGCTGGAGGAAAACGTTCTAACAGCCCCGGTGATAAGATCGTGACAGCTGGGAAGGCAGCGGTTGCATGGGGAAGATTGGGGCGAAGGGAAGAGTGAGCGCTGACTGAGCTGCAAAAGGGACACGTGATAGAGACTCAGTTCAGGAGGAGTAGGATGCGTATTTAACACATTTTCAGCGACAATTTCAAAGCCGTTGTGACCTTCCCTTACCTGGGAGTAGTCTAGCTAGAGCACAGTGCAAACTGTACAAGATTGACTTTGAATAAGGCCTCGTACTGTTAGAGGAGTTACAGTAATTGCAAGACTTCCACCGCTCTCCAGTCTTTGGATTTTGGGCCCCAGTGTTTTCTAGTTCCTAATTATTTTTGTAGTAATGTTTTCTTCAATTGCAAGACAACTGCCATTATCTTTGTTTCCAGTCTGAAAGCAAACTCTGGCAGCTGTAAGCTGTATGAGACATTCCGGTTACTTTGAAGATGAAAAAAAACCAAATCCTTTATTTTCATCTCAAAAAAATTATATCCTAAATAAATAACTAACTAAATAAATCCGTCCATCAGGAATGGATTTCTCCAAGGCAGTTTAAGTAATGTGAGAAACACACTTTGAAGAAAAGTGCAAACCTCTGCAGTCCTTAATATTCACAGATGGCAAATCTAAAGAATTTGAAGTGCAGATATTAGTGCTTTTGAAGAGCCTTTGCTGGAGGATGGTTTCCAAATTGCTAAGGAAGCGGGGGGTGGATTATGAGGGGAATAGGCAAGATCCTGCCATCGTTATCTGCGTTGTCTCACAGAAGTACCTAAACCCCTCGGAACATCTGCTTTATGGCTGCTGCACATCTCTGTGGTGGTGTCAGGAAGGAATACGAGTGTTTCTATGGAAACCACTTCTCTCCAGGTGAGCAGGAGCCCCAGCAGCATCCCGCGGTTGTGCTGGGCTGCATCTCAGCCTTCAGCTGCCGCGGAGCGGCTGGTGGTGTTGCTGTAGGACCAGGCACAAACCGAGGAATAGCGCTCCAGAGCTTACCCCGCTGCCCTTCTGCCGCCGCCTTTTCCTGCTGTTTTCTCCTGACTTGAAAACAGCAGGAGCGATTTTTCCTAACACCATTGGCAGTTGCCAAAGTTTGGCTCGATGTTGATTTTTGTGGCAGGTTTTGACGTTTCTATCAGAGCTTCCGCGTTGAAATGACAGACAGGAATTTTAATAGGCTTGGAAGAACTTTCTTGCCAGGCTTTTCCTTAAAAAGCGTGTGGCTGAGGCAGGATGTGCATCTCTCTGTCTCTTTTAAAAAGTCGAATCAAATAAATGAATAAGTAGCTGGACAAGTGTGATGCCCTTTGGTGGAGTGCAGAGTGAATTTTATGACATTACACTAGGAGTAGGTAGGTATGCTGATAACTCCGTACTACTTACTCTTTAAATCCAGGTTGGATCATCTCTGATTTTGCAACGTGCGTATTTCCACTTGCAGGTCGCAAGTATCCGATCCATGTTTTCATCGGTTAAACACGACGCTTCGGTTTGCTGCGTTAATGTACTCTGACACGCTGCTAGTGGTTTACTTTTGGCAGAGCTATACAAATTGTGATGTGATTAAATAATATCAGTAGTACATTTAAATGTTTAAAGCCACTGTGCCCGAAGGCTTTGGGGGTTATTTTAAACAAACAGAATTATCGAGACGCAAATGAGAGATGCTTTATCTTCCTAGATGCCACTTATTTAGCTAGCACCCTAGGCTATCAGTCCTCCAAAGTAATCTCCTTAAATAAGTAATGGACACCCTGTGCGGATTTCCTCCCTGTCTTTTCGTGGAGCAACGTCCGCTAAAATCACCGCGGCAGTCAATCACCGCTGGCCAGCCAGACCCGTCTGTTCCCAGACAGGCCTCCCAGCAGCTTGTGGCGAGCACCGAGCAATGAACCGCTGCCTTCTGCTGTGTTCTGCAGTACAGGGTCCTCCTGAGCGCTTTCGTAAAATAGCGACGATTTGAGGTTTTGCTTTTTCTCACTAAATTACCTGAATTAGGTGCAAGTCGCCAAGTCTTTGTTTCACCTGGCGATTCAGGTACAAATACGTGTCTGAGTGCGTACAGAGCAGTATTTGATATATACATCTGTATCTGTGCTTGTCTAAAAGTCAGTGCAATTTGTTTTAATTAGTTAATTGCTTAATTAATTTAATTATTCCTTTAGAGCCCTCCTTGCTCTTCTTTCCCTCTCAAATACCTTTTGTTTCATTTACAGGCTTTTTTAGCTGTTGTCGTCATCTGTTAGCTCTTTGGGCACAGGCTGTTTTCTTACTGATCTGTATTTGAAGTGATTGGGTATTTATGTGATGCAAATAGTTTTCAACATACTCTTCTCTGTGTGTGTAATAAGAGACAAAATATACTTTGTGGAGGATGGTAGTGTTTTAAAAATCTAATTCTGCTAATGAGGAAATGAGCTGTGACACTCTGGAGGTGCAGCCTGAAGGGAATTATGAAGGTCATTCTCTTAGATGGGGAAATTAATTATATTTCAGCTTGGTTCCCTGTTACTTAGACCCTTTATATTGTACGCTATCAAGTAATTTTGACTAAATATCAATTTATGGAAAAGTCTGAGCAAAAGAGAGCAGTTACAAGTACAGATTTTGAAACCAGGCAGTGTTTTATTAAAACACTAATCATATCCGAAAACCGTAACCTTTACGTGATCTTTTTGAAAGGATGTCTGCTGTGGGGTTTTAGTGCTCATTCCACTCAACTGTTGCTGTACCTTTGAGCTTCTGTGATTACTGGACCTTCTGAATTTTTTTCTGTTTTTCTCCTTAAAATCCAATCTTTTGCAATTGTTGATGGTGAAGGAGTCCTGAGGCCAGCCAAGGCAGCGGGAGGGGTGCAGCCGTTGAGCGCAGCGCTTGCAGGGCAGGTGCAGCAGGTAGCGTCCGTGGTAATCAGAAAACACTCTCGGCACCCTTTACTCTGAGCCCGGAACAGGCACGAGAGCTTTGCAGAGCCTCTCGGGTGCCGTTGACGCACGAGAGTGAGTTTGGGTTTGGAAGCTTTATGCGGGAGTATAAAGCTCTAACTCGTGGGACTTGACTTCCCGCGGAAATGAAGCGCCTGCTTGAAGGCTTTCCTCAACAGGGATGTACCTGAGCAGTCCCACATCGGTGACTTCATTTTCTTTGGCAGCTGGCATTCATGATTTTGTTTAGTTAAGAGCATATTTCATCCAGAAACTTGTAGATCTCAGTAGTGTTTTCACCTCCTGCCCCTCTGGTTGCCCGAATGGCTGTGCTCCTATTGCTTGAAGCAGAAAATGCGGCTGCAGGTCCTGTGATACTTGGGGAAAAAAAGAAGTTTGAAGTCCCAATGAACCTTCCGGAGTGCCAGGCCACGAAAAGCAGATAAACAAGTAAAAGCTTACAGAGGTTTTGCTTCTGACGCTAAGTTTTGTGACAAGAGGGTTATGATGTACTAGGCTGGGTCATCACAAAATACGAGAAAGCTGTACTCAGAAATTGCAGTTTCGTGTTACAGGTAAACAATTTATGTTCATCCCATCCCTTCATGACCTGATGCAGGAAGGGAAACCAGCAAGAAGCTACTTTCGTTTTCAAAAATGTGATGTTTCTTCTGTGGAACCTGAAGAAGAAAGAATTGCAGCCTCCGAGGGCCTCGCTTGTGATGCCACAGAACTTACGCAAAATGAACTAGATTTATTTGCTTTGTTAATATTTACCAAGCAATGGTAAACTGTATCGTTCCCAGCTCTAAAATGCATTTGTGTATCCTGGTTCTTTCGTAATGCGAAATGAAAGAAACCTTTAGAAAAATACGAAATGCACCTACTTGTCATGAGTTTGCACACCAAGTCTAGTGTGGCTTCTGTCGAGGACACTCAGATTCAATTTACAGAATCAAAAAGCTGTCTCCCACAATGGGGAGGGTATAGCTTCTTGATCGATGTATAGGCATGAAGGGTTTTTGGCTCATTCTCCGGCTCTCACTTTGCAGACAGGGCCTGAGTAGAAGCCCATGGCTGTGGCCTCTGTTGGACTCTGCAGAAAGGCTGAGCAGGACCATGGCAGGAAAGGAATGGGTTTGTTGTTCAGCTAATATAAGCAATCTGAGGATATTTCTTCAAATCGGTCATCTGTATACATTCTTGGTATTTATACTTAACAATGCATTAATGGAAAATAAAGTACTGCAATTAGAAAAACATCCAAAAGAATAGTTTTGGGGAGAGATGTGTGTGAGTATGTACAGGATATTAACTCGTGATAAAACTCCTCTGGTTACCAAGTCTACAAAACATACATGATGTCATCTTCAAATGCATCAGTAATCTTCTCCGTTAAACCTATCATTTTAGCAGCAACTTGAACATTTGAAATAGACGTTTCTTAAAGCTTTACCTGGCATAAAAAAAATACTTGGCAGGAGTATCTGTCGAGCAGAGCCATTACATCTGGCAGGTGGAACACATATATGAAGATAGAATAGATTGCAGTTTTGGAAATATCAGACTTACGGAAAACTAAAATATGATTCCCAAGTTGTATGTTACACATGGGTGAAGGTAAACTTTGCAATGTTTACCCGCTTTTGATAGCTTGTCTGTCAGCTCCCCAAGATCTCATTCAAAGTCTGCAATCTGATTATTTCTTAAATTGTTTCTTTATCTCCAGATTCATGGAAGCTAAACTTAATAATGTTTCATATTTGCTATAGAATTATATAGAGCATAAGTGGTTAAGTATAAATTTCAGTTACTTTGTACCCGGAGAAATGTATTTGTGTTAAGCTAGGATATGAACTGAAAAGGGGAATAACTGTTTTTAATCAGATTTTGTGATCTCTTCTGCTCTGCAAAGACTGCTGGCTATGAATGTTGGCCGTGAAAGTATTTACTTAGCAATAGCTGTTGTGGAATAAATTACCATGCAGGTAGAATCTAAGGCATACAAAGTTCAGACCTTCTGACACAAAGATTTGCCTTAATGTGTAGGGGGAAAAAACAAAGAAAAAGTAACAAAAAACCCCCAAACTATTCCTTACTGTTGAGGCCACTTTGGTTTTCTTGCTGCTTAATATTTTCATGTGTGTAAACAGCTTAGCTGGTTTGGAGAAGGTGGAAGGAAAAAAGGGTCAGGAGGGGGCAGAGGAAAACATCTTAGTGTTCCTGGGGGTGGAACTTTCCTGTCTTCTGTTTTGCGGTTTTATTTTGCTCTCTGCCAGTACAAGATAAGGTTTTGGACAGCATTTAGTTTTCTGTGGAATAAGTAACTTATGTAAGATTTAGTTACAGACAAACCGTCTTGTGATCTTACCAGGAGCTGCTCTAGGGAGAGTTGTCATTCCACACGGTTTTGCCTCTCCAGGTAAACAGCGGTTTATACAAAGCCTAATTTTTGAATTTTCTAAAGCATATTATCAAATATACATTTTGTCCTCAGCGTACCTGCGCTGTATCTCGACCTTATCCTGTTATCAGACTGATTGGTACCAGTTCTAAGCTGTCCTCAAATTCTTTATCACCTCTGTAATTTTTCATTCTTCTCTTTGTGATTGTTGATACACAGTGAGAGCCTTCTAGTTCCGTGCGTGGCCTCCTTCGTTATTGCAATAGTAACATTTTTAGCGTTGCAGAAAATGTCCACTATTTCCAATTTTAAAATTTAGTACCAGCACAATAGCAATCATTTCCGCAGCTAACTTCTAATGTTCTTGGACTATAGGCGTTTAGCTTTATTGATTTGAAAGCGTTTCTCCTTGATGAATGAGATTGTTTCCAGAAAATTATGTAAACAGATACCGACAATGCATCCTTTGATGAATGGTGGTGCCGTTTTTCCCCCACTGTCTCTTTGCAGCAGCCCAGCCTTCCTATCTGATTACCCTTGAGAGGCACCACACCTGAGCAGCAGGAATTTGACATCCCTGAGCATCATGAATATGTTCCATTCCCTTCACCCACTTTTGTGGCATCACGTTCAGGTTGTTTTCAATAGCTGTACAAACAAATTAAGTCTGTACGTTCCAACTAAAACTATGAATACGGGATAGACAAGACCAAGTTTATTGCCTGATTCACATTTTGCTCCTTGCTCTGCATTATTGTAAGAGGGCAAGAGAGCTTCATGTTTTATTCAGTTAATATAATGCATATTTAATTTGCATTTTTAATGTTTTCAAAGGTGAAGGATAACAACTTCAGCAGCGCTGAACATGGTAATTTAATTGGTTGTAGGGCAATCCTGAGATGCTCAGAAATGGCTTCATTGGGAGATCTTGCAGAGCCTGAAACAAGCGTATCAGTCAAAAGCTCACCTGGATTAAACTGTCACCCTCACCCCGTGAAGGAACAGGGAGCTGAAACTGTGCAGCTGCTGCCTTTTCATTTCAGATGTTTTCAGGAGGAGAAACCAAATCTCAAGGGATGAATAAAGGCTACCAAGGCTTGCTAAACGTGGCCGAATGCTTGCTTTAATTTCTCTGTCACTGGGAATGGGTGAGGTTACAGTTCTGGAGTTATTACTTCTGTGCCTGAGAAATGGAGGAACGGAAAATGGCCCGTATGAAAAGGGAGCGTATAAAGTTGGTGACAGTGAAGTTTATGTCTCCTAATCCAGCATCTGCCTGCAGGATCTGGGCTTCTAAGACGGCATTTTTTACCTGTGTGGATTAGTGTTGTGAAAGATACCACAAATGAGGTGAAACGAATACACCCTGGGCCTTTTGATGCCTTTTGATATGTTCTTCCTGACTTGATGGGGACAATTCTATCAAGCAAAAGAAGCCTCATTCCCCAAATTAGATGCTGAGGTGATAATATTTTCAGCCAGCTAATACATGTTCTGAAGTTTGAACTCTGATAGAAAAATCTCTTAAATTAACGCAATTAACATTGCTCCAAAGAGGTTATTTATCTACAGTGTGTAATTGTACCGCTCACGTTTTCTCAAGCTGTGATTGCCAAAACAGAGATCACTTTGAAAAGACATTAGCTACTGTTTTTACAGTGTTTGTTTATTAGGGCTGAGTGCTTGCTTTTTTGAACTTGTTGTAAACATTGGTGGTAGATGTGAGCCTCCTTTTGCTTAAGAAGATGAGTGTTGGCAAAGCTGGTGTCCCAGGACTGCATACATCCCTACCAGAGGCACTATATATGCTTTCTTCTTCCAAGCCTGCTTCTACATCTTCATTCCAATTTATAGTTCTAGTCTAGCACATAATACACACTTTACTGTTTTTGTCTTTTCTCTAAAGCTTCAATTCTTTAAAAGGTTCCTGAACTGCAAGATTCTTATAGGATGAAGTCGGTCGTTACAACGTGGATACAAAAATAGCCAAGGGGTCTAAAGCAAAATTTTTGACATGAAGTAGGTGAATCTTCCCAGGAAACCCGCCTGCTTCTATAGTGGTATATCTTCTTTATTGGTTTTGTCCTTCTAGTGTATTTTTTTCAGTCTTTGAAAGCCAGAATCACGGATATACTCATTATTACTTGTCTGAAGTTGACACATTCTGTACGATGTGCAGGAGGCTGGCATTTTGGTCATTAACTTTCTCCTTCTTAGGCAGACTTTTAGGCTGCTTAACTCTGTACCGTATTTGACGTAAGAATCACCAGAACCAAGCGTGGGTGTGTTGTGCCTCACCTGATCCAACGCCCTTGCACCTCCTCTCGCCCCCTCGCCAGCCAAAATACACACGTGGAATGGCTCGGGGGACGATTTCGTCGAAAACGCTAATTTAAAATTAGGTCGCGGTAATTTCGGCAGCATCAAGCCACAGCATTTGTAAGGCAGTTAAATTCCGTATGAATTATTGTTTAGATGGAGGTTATTAATTATCAGCTCCCGTTTAGTTGATGGCAACACGCCAGGAAAGCACTCAGGGGCCTCCCTGTTCACCCATCTGTCCGCAGCAGTAAGGTGAAGTCAACTCGGGCACTTGGCTTTAGTCGACTCAAGTATTTGGCTCTAGAGGAGAAAACTTTGGAGAAATTGGTCTGCCAGGCTTTTAAATTCTTTCAGTTATTCTTTCTGTTAATATGGCGAAATCCGCAGCATCATTTTTAGTGTCGGGATTTAGATAGAGAGGGAGGAGAGGAAATTGATTGGGAGTTGTGTTAGTACTGTTGTGTCATCCCACCCACTAGCAATTGTTACAATTATTCTTACAGGTACGTTAGTAATAAACTCCAGTCAAAGCTGTCTACAGTTGTGGCTGCTTTCCTAAGTCACTGGTCTCTTTTGAAAGTTATTTAATTTTTATTGCCTATTCAGTTATAATTTCTCCTACCCATCACTCTTCCCTTTTCCTTCCCCAAAGAATACTTGTCTTTGCAAGACATTACCACACAGCGCAATATATTTTTCTCTACTAACAAGGTATGAAGGCCCATTGGAAACTGTATTATTACAGCATACGCAGTGCAATAACCTATTCAAAAATATGAAGAGGAAGTCAAAGGAGAGTAAACTTATTTTCATTACACTTACGCCGCCTGGCACTTGTAGTTTTTTATGCGATGAACTCTGCTTTCAGCTGGAGAGCAGTGAGCGTGTGGTTCATGGGTGCACACTGCAGCGATGGGCTGCACAACAAGAGGCCTGACGGGCACCGTGCGGAGACGGCGAAAGGCTTGTGCAAAGGGTTTCTGTGTTTGTAGGTGGAAGAATAGCTCGGAGTCCGAGGCATTGGGTTTTAAAGTGGCATTAGTGAGTGTCGCAGCCGTGTTGAAAGCAGGCAGCGGGCTCCTGTGTGGTGTTTTGGCAAAAGGCAGCCAGCGTTAGGCTCTTTCATTCGTGATATAGGTTTTTTCCCCTGAGATTACCCTTCTCAGTTATAGCCAAAGAGCTCTCTGACAAATTGTCTAGGTACAAATGCGGTTTTACAGGAGATTTTATGATTTCGAAACGTTTTTAGAAGGAAGTGTTGTAAGGCCTCAAGCAGAAGCTCTTAAAGCAAGAAGCTTTAACGTTATGTATTATTAAATAACTGTAACACGTAGAGAGAGCTGTGTAAAGAGCGGTTACTGAGAATTGTCCCTAAAGCTGCCCACGGTCTTGGAACCAAATAATTTCTTGTCTTTTTTTTTTTTTTTTTTTTTTTTTTTTTTTTTTTGCATACTTTATATCTGTGTTTTTAAGATGCCAGCGTGCATTTATACACCACAATGTATATAAATAAAATGCGAGATTGCAGCAAACAGGAAGCTTAGCAATACTTTGTAACGCTTGATTTGCGTATTAAGATGTTACTTCTCTGTCATACGTATATCAGCAGTGCTTTAAACCACTTTTCCAGCTAAATTTTTACTTAGACTGATTTATGTGAGTTCAACATAGAGTAATTTATTTTCATAAGGAGCTGCAGGACTAGGGATGAGGAGTTCTCATCTGAGGAACAGTTCTGCCTGTGCTTTCGCTGCAGATCCACATACCGAATAAGCTCCACATCGCTGGGAAAGAACCAGACCCAAAGCTTGAGGTGTATAACAACTTTCTGTGAATGAGTGACATTCAGGATATCATTAAATGTAACCGCAGGCAACTTTCTGTTATCTCACTCTTCCAGCGCAACAGTTTTAGACTAAAGGGATGTATTTTATGACACCTTCCCACCTCATGATACTCCTACGCTGAAGGAGCTGCTGTTTCCTTTCATCTCATCACTTCATTCATTGCTCTATGTGCTGGTGGGAAGACTTTATGTTCGACTTGGTACACAGATACCTGGCAGCGCAGGGCAAGCATCTGGAGATACAAAGGGCTGCTGGAAACCGAAAAGTTTCCCAATATTCTCCCTATAGGGAGAGACAAGGGGAGAAAATAACTATGATGTGGGCAAGTGGAGGGAATTGCAGAAGAGGTTCTGGCAATCACGTCACGATTGCAGCAATGGTATATTAATAAAACCTTGACTGATGAGAAACTGTTAAGAATGCCTATTGTGTTTCCACCTGCAAAATCTACAAGTAATGTTTTTCATCCCTCCTCTAAGGTCCAGTGTCCAAGCTGCTCTTGGGGACTGCCAGGTCCCCATGAGCTGCCGTCTTGCTCTTGTCTGTCTTCTCCAAACTCTGGTTCTTCTTGCCTGCTCTGGGCTGTGTGTGTTTGACTCAGTTAACTCTATTTGTCTACCTTTTTTGTCTACCCACCACTCTTTATCTGGAATTAAAGAGCAAAAGCCAAGTCGTTTGAAGGAACAAATGGAGATCATCTTGTCATCCCTGTGCGTTTAGCTAGAATAAGAATTATGCCTCCTAAAGTCTGTAAAGCATTCCGGTGTATTACCAAATAGTGTGGGTGGTTTTTTCATCTGCAGGTGGATGGATATTGAGTTAGACAAAATGATCCCTGAACAGTAATTTTTTTTGTTACCATATAAGGTTTCGGTTGTATTTGAGATCCTATTTGATGAGACAGGTTGTTCAGAGAGAAGTAGATCATGTGGGCTTTACTGATGTTAAAAACTGGTTTCTTCCTTTTCTGCTTGCGGTATAATAGTCAGAGGGGAATTTGTTAATGGTTCCAGGAGAATGATATTGCTGGGTTAGTCACAGGGACATGAGATAGAAAACGTTTTTTTGCCTGACCAAATGGCTAACTTTCGTGCTTGTACGTCTGTTCCGCTAATACCTACTGGGGAATTCAACAAATATTTTATTAGGAGGACCATAAAAGTCTACTCAGCCGGCCTACTCTATCAGACTCGTTTGATGTGTTGTTAATGAGCGTGTGCTTATTCTCATTGTCTGGTTTGTTGTTAAGATGATCATCCTCTTTTCTCATAATCATTATAATTGGAAACAATGAGTCTTTACATCTGCACTGATATGTTTTCATGGTGATTTTGTAAGTCTAATTTAAGGAACCATCTATTTCGGAGTGTAGGGATTTCTTAATTAAACACAGTTAGGCTTGAGCTTATTTCTTGACAGAGACAACATCAAGCACTGTTATGGGCATGTAGAACGATTGAGGCTTAATTGTGGAATGAGATAAACATGCATAAAATCCAATTTCAATTGTTATTGACCTTCCATATATTTCAATGAGATAATTTATGCCTATGTACAGATGAGTGGGTCAATTGGAGAGCAATTTGTACCTTCTTCTGAGGGATCAGATCTTGCTGGAGAAGCTGACAGACTGCAGACATCAACCATTCCAGCCTTTAGCACGGTAATAAGAAAACCTTCGTTAATGGACTGGCTGGATTTGTTCTTTATTGGCTATCTCCGTCAGTCTGGAAGCACAAATACAGATAATGCGTGATGCCAGACTTCATTTAAGCAAGCTAACACTAGAGCTTAAAAATAGATTGGAAAGACTTACTCTCTCCTGGTTTGGTGGGTGACTTGAAATCCCTTTGTGAAATACGCCTATTTTGAATGTGGGGCTTTTTGCTGTTTGTCTGTTGAAGAGTGGCCATGTTTCTAAACCGTGATGAGCTCTCCCAGCACTGCTTAAATAACATTCTGGCAGCGTTATATTTGGAGCAGAAAAACCTAGGGCACGGTGCTGCCATGGGTATAGATTTCACAGTTCCGGGGATTCTGAAGGCAAGAGCTTTCATTTTTATTCTGCTCTTACACTTGGCAGCTTTTAGCGTTATGCCTATTAACTTTTATAGATGTCATACATTTTTATGTTAATGGTGCAGCTTTGAGTATAGTGAGAAAGCTCGACTTCTGCTCATCAAACTAGCGTACAAGCGAAATTATGACGCTTCAAAATGGTTAAAAAGCTTGCTTTTATTGTTTAATGTCAATTTATTGCTGGTGTGTTTTTTATGGCAAAAAGGGGTGGGTTTTTTGGAGTGTATCAGGACTAGCAGAACTTCACACCTGTTTAGTAGAAGGATTTATGCTTCATTTTTGTAGGTGTCGGCACTGGCAATTTCAATTTTGCTGAGGCTCGTGCCAGATTTCACAGCGAGGTAGTGAAAAGCACCTGTGTTTCTGCGGAGCTTCTTTTCATCACTGGGTAATGAGTATTCTGGCAGTTGTGCCTTTGCAAAGAGCCGCGCCGAAAGTATAAAGCCTTGTTTTCTTTACTACAGCTAGAGGCGAGTTTCTGATTTCATACAAAACCTTGTGTGATTCTTGCAAGGGAAAACACCGTTTGTAGCGTAGGCTTCTGTATCCCAGAAATAAGTGAGAGCCGGTCTGTATTAGAGATCTCCCAACAGCATGAGGTAGCCAGCAAACCATGCGGAGAAAGACAAATGAGTCCAGCTCTGTTGGGCTGGGTTAACTCCTGGCACGAAGGAAAATCCACCAGCAGGAGGATGGTTCTGTAGCTTATTGTCCTTTCACATGTGGCTTCCTTGGCAGAAGTTTCTTCACTGACCGACACTGTTTTCCTCGCTTAGCTGGTCTGTTTCTCCCATTATTCTGATACAGAAAGGCTTAGACACTCTGCTTTGGTTTTGAGTCAGTTTGGAGTTTGTTGGATTTTATATTTTTTTTCTAGAGAGAGAGAAGATAGGTGTAAACTTTGGTTATGATTTCTTGACCTACCTGAAAAAAATGCTAAGAAGAAACGGTATTTGCTTCCTTATCTTCTTTCGTTTGACAAGTTCCGTATCCAGCCTCATTTCCAGGAAAATGTCCGTATTTACAAAGAGGTGTCCCTCAGATTCAGGGAGGCACCGAGTGGAACTCTGTGCGTTGCAAAATTTGCCTGTAGAACTATTGCAGTAGTATTTTGCTTTCAATTTAACATTCTGCAAGTACAAAGTTTGTGTTCGCTGTGAACTACTTTCTGTTTTGCCTTGCCCGTTTAGCTTCAGACCATATAAAAAGTGGAGAATTTAACTTTTGTTTTATCCATCCCTTTTGGCAGTTTGCATGGAGACTTTACATTAGTTTGCTTTGCAACAACAAAGCACCAAAGACAGGAGCCTTTTGCTATTGAGTAAATTAGTAAAGTGGCTTACTTATCTGTTCTATTATTAGGTAGGAATCAGAATACGTTCCTATCTTAAAAAGATGCAAGAAGCAATTAGAGGCTGTTGTAATAAAATATATCCTATATATATTAAAGAAAAAAAATCTTCATTTGGGAGTTCATATGTGCTCGACCTGGATGACGTTTCTGGGCAACTCGACCTGCCCGGATTCATCCCCATCAAGTGCAGGTTGGGTGAAAATCTCAGTTCTGGTGTTTCAGATCAGAAGACAACTGGCACCGACTGTTTCTTTTTTTGAAAATTGCACGGTACCTTTATTTTCTTGCAAAAGCAGACTTGGCAATTACAATCATCTGTGGGGAAAGCACTTCAAGTGTTCCTTCAATTTGGTGAGATTGGTAGTGGGATATTTTTTGTTTCTTTGTGGATATTTGAGGTTGGTTGGTTTGTTTTCAGTTGATTCTCTGTTCCAGTGGTGGGTAACATTTTACAAATCACTGGAAATGCTTGTATTTTACTGCAGTGTTTAATATTCTGTTTATCTCCACAAACCCAGACTTTTCTAGTTTTTCTCATAGTACCCAGCCAAGTGTTCCTCACATCACAATTTGAAGCCCCATTAAGCCTAGCACAAACCCTTTTTCCCCCTTCTTTCTGCCCGCTATGCATAGAACCTGCCCATACTGAAGATTGTGTAAGGATGGAGTTCAGCAGAACCTCTGAGAGCTGCCTGGTACTGCATTAATATTCACATCTGTCTTGCTCATTGATCTCCGTGCCATCGCGGTTATTTCTATTTGTTGTTTTAAAGCAAACCGTTTGGTTGTAGGCAGATCTCAGAAGTTCATCTTCCTAATTCCTGCTTGCCAGCGTGAAGGCTCTTGGCCAATATCTGATTAAAAAGACTTAAAATAGCTTCTTTGATCAGATACATTCAGAATGAAGGGAGCAAAACGTAACCGCATTTCAGTGTTGGGATACCTGGAGACAAGCTCTGCAATTATGGCTTAAGAAATGACGCTAAGTGAGCGAAGTAAGCTATGAGGAGGCAGAGAGAATTCTCTGAGGTGCCTTTGCATAGCCTGTACCAGCATAAAGGAGATGTCAGTCACCAGATTTGGAATTTTCCAGAAATTTCCAGTCTCCGGTCAGGTCAACGGGATCCTTCAGAAATCGTTTTCCGATAGAATCACCTTTCCCCTCCGCTGTTGCAGTCTGTGCAGTTAGCCAGCTCAGCATCCAGGAGAGAAACTGAGGCAGAAGTAACATTTCTACAAAATAAATCAGATGGTGCTCCCATTCTTTCCAGTTCTGCATGATTTGTGTGTGTTTTGTGGTGTCTAGTTGGAAAATGATCCGCTTTTTTTTGTTAGATGGTTGCTTGTTTCGTTTTTCTTTGTTTGTTGTTCTTTTTTCCCCCCACACTTGCATTAACACGTTGCTACGGAAAGTGTTTAATCACATATGGGATCCGTGTTGAGAGCAAGAACCACAAGCAAAACTGATAAGCCCATATTTATAAAATGATTTCAGTACAACTGGGTTGTTACTGTGTTATTGCTGCTGGGAGAGGGACAGGCTATTGTTCATCCAATTTTAAAGCAGGAGTGAAAGCGGCTGGTAGTAGATAATCAATTTGAACGTCCTTTGATTTTTTTTCCAGCTCCCTTAAATATGCTATTCCTGGGACTGTCGCCCCGCTTCAGCTAATCATACCATTTTGCACATGTTGAAGAATCAAAATTGTCTTGCTGTTTAGAAAAGCAGATACATTTTTATCCGCGTCCTAGGTGGCCTCGTGGAAAGCTCCCTCAATCCGGTATGGGAAATGACGGGGGATATAATCCAGATAGCATGACATAACGTTGCCGTGAATTGTGCGAGTAATTCTGCTTTCAGAATTACCTCTGTGGTGGCAGGATTGTGTCAGGGAGATAGGCAAGTCACCTTTTGGAACGTAGTCTGAAAACGATGAAAATTTTGGAGCAATTTATTTCCAGATGTGACACGCCTGAAAATAAGATGGGCTGTTTTTATGAAAGCTTGAAGCGGGCACCTCCTTTTTATTGCGATGTCTTATTGTGTTCTTATTCTAGGGACAAGTAGTGGCAAATAGTTAGCACTCTGTAAACAGGATTGTTATCTTAGAAACTTTATTTGACTGTATTTTGTAGCTAATGGCTAATTTTAGTGAACGACAACTCTTAAAACAATTTGGTTAACAGAATCAACAGAAACATTTCAGTACCGCTAATTGTTGCTGGTGACAGTTTTTAAGCAGTGTGAAGAGGATGGAAGGTAGGAATTGAGATTATGATGAAAGAGGGGAGTAAATCTATGTGATGTCCCCTTCCCAAATCAAGGCCAGTCGATTAACACAGCAGTGCTGAAACCTTTTTGGACAAATGTCAGCAAATCAGGCTACGGGGCTTGTTCTGCCTGTAGTCTAAATGGGTAATAACTCCCAAGTGCCTTGAAGCCAGACAGCTTTTCAATCCCCAATCTGAATTACTGCTGCAGTTTTAACCTGGTTACGTGAATAAATCATTCTAAAAAAATAAAAGTAAGAGGATATCGAACAGCCTAAGTATTTTATGGCCTCTGGTTGCACTGGTGCCGGACACAGGGCAAGAAAACCAATTTCCAGAGGTGGCCTGCTTCATACATCACTAGTCAAGTATGCTAAAGTGCTGATGACTGGGAACACCTAACTATGCGTGATTAGACCATGGTGGCAGCACACATTTTTTTTCCTTTTATGTTCCTTGGCTTGAAATTCAGAGGACACATCGCTCTTCAGCTTAAAAGATCAGAGGTGAAGAAGTTTCAATCTCATCTCCTCGCCCCTCAACCTTCATTTCATTTTTCCACCCCAAACGCTACTTAGATCCATGGTTGGATGCCGCGGTGAGAGGCACCGGAATCTGTCTCTTTTGCTGGTCATGTGTCCGTCTCAACGAACTAAATACAAACTACGAATTAAATGTGAGGAATGGCTAAATAAGGCTGTATCACTGCAATTCTGTCCCCTTTTTCTCTGGTGGCTGTGGCAGGCTAGAACGAAGGGGCATAACTCTGTAAGCCTGCCCGGGTGTTTGCATTATCTTGCGTAGGTGCGATGGTGGCAAAGGCCAGCAAGTCTTTGAAACATGAAAAACGTGGCAAAATTGCAAAGATGAGATTACAGCCCTACGCCAGAGGCTGTGAAAATGATTCTGTGTTGCAATCCAATGCTCTCATAATATCATCCCAGACCTTTTACCGATGGGAAGTTGCATCATTGGCCTTTAGATGAGTAAACTCTCCCCTGAAAAACTTTTGCCAAGACTCAAGATGGGTTCTTTATTCATGGGGATTGTTTAATGACTCATAGGCAGGAATTTTAAAATATCTCAAACTGAGCAGAACTCTTATATGGATTGTTTGCTGGTTTGTTTTGTTTTTCTGTCCTCTTCCAGGGCTTAAGAAGGAATCAATGTCAGTTTGGTTATCAGCCGAGTCACCTAGGTCAGGGTCTTGGAGTTCCATATTTTCAGCATTCAAGCTTTGCAGATCTGTCATACAATCCATCAGTTGACTTGTTAAAGTATATATTTAATATTCCCTACCGGAACAGACCACAGCATTGCATTAAATTATTGTACCACCGTTAAAATAGAGGAGAAGGGATATAAAATACCTCTAGATGGCAAGCACTTTGCACAAATGTAAAGGAGTGCAGAAACTGCCGGGTAATAAATAAGGAGCTCTCAGTGTCTTTTTTTCTTCAGGTGTGTCTGAGGAGGTGGTTATTAATTACCTGAGGAGGTGGTTCTGTGTTACCACAGTCTGGCCTGGGAGCGCTGGGACTTTAAATTATGACATTTAATGTGCAAGAGAGGTTCCGTGATCTAACAACCCCCAACCACATGCTCTTTCTCCCCCCAACTCTATTGGTCACTTATTCCCTTGGCAAGTCACTTTGCTTTGCCATTCTAGGAGAAAACGGGCCCGGCCAAAAAGAATCGAGTGTCCTGTTCAGTGGAAACAGGCTTATAAAAAGATAATTTTTATTAGCTCTTGCTTTCAAAAAATAATTTAAGAAAATCTCGACATGATGATGAGAGTTCCTAAGCTCTGGATGTGACTGCAGTCCCATGAAATGTTTCTCCCCCAGGGAATCACGTACATTAATTCAGTTGGTACGGGGCTGTACTTCTTGGAAGTTTCAAGAGGTTTTCCTGACGTGCACGGCAAAGATCTACAGCTCTGTTAATGCTTAAAGCTGCCTTAGACTTCCAGTCTTGATACTTGAAAGAATTGATAGCCTTAACATGTACGAAGACGTTTTCTGTAACAGTATAATGATGTAAAACAGGATGTGTTACAGAGGTTTTTGCTCTCTTCTGAGCTATCTGTTGGAGGTCTGGTGAAGACAGAAGCTGCCGTCATCCGTTTAGTGCAGTCTCCTTTGCTCTCCTGTGCTTTGCAGCAATGAAGGGAGGCGAACCAGAATCAGCCTGCAATACAGGGGCTTATTTTTATGTTCAGTAACATTTCCAGACGTATAATAAATACTAGAAGACGACAACAAAGCCATTGGGCAGGTGCTGCATGGCCAAGCTCCCTGAAGCCTCTGTCACTGGCTTACGGGTTTGACAGGCCTGACACGGGCCTGCAAACTCTGTTGTTAAAGATTCCAACAGTGCAGCTTTCTGTGGTTTTAAAGATTCGCTTAAGGAAAAAAAAAAAAAAATTTGAATGCGTTTTTGTGTAATTGTAAATTATTCATTTTAGCAAATTTGTCATCTTTTCTCTGTGTGGCAGTCACCTTTCTTTTCCCTTCACACACACAAGTGAATGCTTTTCTTCTCCCTCACCTCTCTGTTTTTTATTACTGAGAATGTAGGAGGCATATTGGTGCTTTGACAACTTTTCACTGCCCTCTGAGACCCGGAGTTGTATAATGCGCTTAAGGATCATGCCACTAATGTATTAATTCCATTTCAATTTGTTAAGATGTGTACAAATAATATGAATTATTTGAAATTGGATCAAGTTCTTCAAAAGGAGAGTAGAATACAGTTTGTGCCAGGCAGAAGATGAATCAAAATCCTGAATTTTTCTGTAATCCCAGACTAAATAGTGATGGAGAAGTACGGAAAGTCGGCCACAGGCACCATTTGATTATCACTTTTTATTTCAATATTTCCACATGTAAAGCTGAGCAAGCAATAATATATTTGTGGGGATAAATCAGGTTTTCTGAACTTCTTCAGACAAACTCTGTATCCCCTTTACTCACTGTTCTAGCCTGTGACTTTGCTGGCATGTCACTGTGTTTCTAATGACATTAATGGCGTACGAAGAACGCAACTTTAAATTGCTACACTTAATTGTAGCTGTTTTTCCCTCTCTGGTCTCCTGCAAAATTGTTTCCTTTTTTATTTAACAGCCAGTGATGAAATGATTTAGCAAAATGATCTATGAAGTGTTTCTACTAAAAGTAGATTTGACACCTCCGATAATTCAAGAGGTTTGGGCCCATTTCTTAGGAGAAATGGCTTTAAAGAGTCACCAAGACTCTTTCATGTTAGGCTCTACCTATAATTTAACTTTTGGATACTGTTTTTAGGAATGGAGCCTCTTCAAAACTGCATTCTTTGCTATTTAAAGCATAGTATTCAAATAATGTAATGAAATTATCTCTGGAGGTCCACAGTGGTCTAAAGTATCCTCTCCTGATAGACTTCAGCTACTTTTAGATTAAGCTATAAAATGTTACATTAGTCACTATGTTTCAGGAAGCGCTGTCTCTATCCAGATACCTTATTAAAATCTATGGACCCTTTTAGCACCTGGATTAGCTGCCAGTGCTCTGAGTAAATATGTTTGAGGGAAAAAGAAGGCCGATGTGTTTTCTCTACTTTCCTCTTGGTTATCAGCTCAGGTGTTAGTAAATTCGACATAGAAATTTGAGGTGGAAATGTGCTTTTTCTCCTGCAAGCGGATGTTTCTTTTGCCTGTAGGGCACAATGTGAATCCTACTGTCTCCTGCTCAGGGGATGTATTGCGTGATGACAACAGAAGGAGGGTGTATTTGTATTCTTTTAAATTCTAACTTCAAAATGCTTTTAAACTCTGGACAAGGGTGGGAAGAAGTTTGGGGAGGGGAGGAGAGGTGCATGGATTGGCAGGGGAATTGGAATTGCTGTGAGCAGGTTAGAAGAAATAAGCTGAAATGTAAGGAAATAATTGATATGCCAACTTACGGTTCCTGTTGCGACGTTACGCTAGGAATAAGTTCTGCAGAAGACAGCAGTCGATGCTGAAGATATTGTAGCAGACAACAGCACCTTCCCAGTGCACGTAGGAGCTTGTGGACTTGCAGAATCCCTCTCCGAAGGCAGAGATATGGGCAAAAGAAGAAATCTAAGATGCTCTCTTTATCCTTTCCACTCCATTAGTGCAACAATGTAATGAAGTTTAGGCGAGGTAGTTTGTTATGATGGAAGCTCTGCCTTGGTTCTAACCCTTAGCATAGAGGAGGTCATGCAGGGCGGTGTCAGAGAAAATCAGCTCTAATGGAGTAACTTAATTAAAATTAATTGGGTATGATTCTGTCTCTTAAAGGTAAGATTGATGCAGGTTATTTTCCACTGCTGCTTTGCTTAAGGTTGAACTCGGTTTGCTTAAGATGTCTTATGTTCTTTCTTATTAACGTGCAAGTTGGAGTACAGTGAAACGGTTCAGAGATTTGGAGAATTCGGAGTTGGGAAAGACACACCAGGCCATTGAAGTCTGTTCTTCTGCGAGGCCCCATCAGCAGCTATTTATTCCCTCATTCCTCAGTATATACATTAATTGGTGTCACAGTAAGGGTTGCGTTTGTGAGAGCAAAAAAGAACTACATGTGACAGGACATGTGGCGTGTTACATGTCATCTGCACATAAAATCTGCCTTTTTCTCATTCTGTGGCATTTTCTGCACTGCCTCGACTTTAAAATGGTAGCTGCAGATTATGGCCTATTAGTGGAAAATGGAAAACAGGAATCCCGTTATGTCTTTCGTAGAGCAGTAATTCAGGTGCTAACCTGGGTTTGGTATTGCTCTGGGTAAAGCCCATAGAACACGCATTTATTTATGTCTGGTGTGCTATTTATTTACTATTTTTGCACGTGCCAGAAGGTAGTGTTTAAAAGTGTAAATATTTGTGGATGGAGAAGGGAAAAGGAAAGGTAACAAATACAGTTGTCTATATTCTTGTTGTTGGGAATGGACTATAGTGTTGATTCATGTTATCATCCCATTTTTTACTGTAATGCGTTCAGGGAAGATCAAACTGCATTTATTCATGTCAGTGTCACCACAACTCTGGAATAGTACCTGTATCTACCACAGACTCTATAATCTGCCACAAAATATTATCCAGCTTTACTGCATAGTTGACGCTTTCTGAAGCAGAAAAAACACAGAAGCAAATGGCAAAATCATGGCAACCCACAGTGCATCTCTTGCTTATTCTTGTGCAAAGACCATGTGCCTTGAAGAGCTGTAAATTAGATTGCAGAAAATTGTTTGGGTTGCAGTTGAGGTTAAATGCCTTCAATTATTAAAAGGCATGCCACTACAATCAGATGTGCATTGCCTCTGAGACAAAGAACTAAAATAAACCCAAAAAAAGGGAACAAAAAACCCCACCTCAGATGCAAACCACACGCGCTTAGTGTTGCTTCCCTTCAGAATTCGAGTAAACACTGCGACTTGAGAGCTCAAACTGCACATTTCTACCTTTCTGCTGCCCCCATTCTTTTAGCTGATTTCTAGTATAATTGTATTTTGTTGGTACGTTGAGACTACTGAGGGAATCGAGTTCTTAGTTTTTGAGAGAGTTCAATGATTAAAGTAGCTGTTTTTCTTTGTGTGTGTGGCCACACTGCTCTGTGTTCCGAACTTGTTCTTCAGGATGGTATTTCCTTGTAAGGTGAATACTTTGCCAGCGTTTTGCTGCTGCGAGCTAGTGCCAATACATTCTTTTTTTCCTAGACAACTCCTGTAAGCCGCTAAAGTTATCCCTCGGTTTTCTACTGAAAGAGCGATGAATCATTAGCACCACAGGAGAAAGTTGTAATGAATTCTGATGAATCTGTAATACACTGCCACTCCAACATTCTTTGTTAATGGAATTTTCTATTAGATTAATATTTGAATTATAAGGGTTTTCATCCATTCCTTGTGTAAAAGCTCTACGTGTAAGCGGCATTACCATTTGGGAGTATTTAGCTGGCAGAAACTCGAGAGGAGGAGTTTTGTAGTCTGTGCCCAGTTTTAAAACATGTTTCATGCAGGTTTTCTCAGCCTTCAGTGGGGCAGAACCTCAAGACTTGAGTTACTCCATCTCCACCTCTTGAACCACTGAGAAGGTTGTGCTCCAAATCCTCGGATGATTTTTGGGAAACCTGGAAAAGTAAAGGTTTGCTATCAGCAAAGCTTCCATGAGAGCTTTTAGATGGCAGTAAATAGCCTTAATTTGTGAAAGTTGTGCTGCAGGAGCTCTGTAAGCAGAAGAGCAAACCTCCTGGAAGGCAGAGCAAGCTAAAAGGCTAAAGATTCCACCCCAGCTACCATTGATCTGTCTGGAAAATGGATGCGTTTGGGTAGCATTTAGATAATACGCTAATCTGATCTTCCAGAGAGATTATAAAATAGATCACGTATGAGGTAGCTCCATGTTTTTATATAGCTCTTCTCTCCAGTTCTTTAACAGGGAAAATTCAACTTCTGCTGTCGTGGTTTAACCCCAGCTGGCAACTAAACACAACACTATAGGAGCTACTAGGAAGAAAATTGACTCTCTCCCAGCCAAAAGCAGGATATGTACTTATCTAAAACTATTTGAGGTATTTTGTGTATTGGTATATTTACCAAATAGTGAAGAATATTTACAAAATACAAGGGGGATAGTGTTTCAGGCTGAATTTCTTGAAGTGCAACTGAAGTTCTAGAGAACACTTCACAATACATGCATATAAATGTGAATTTCATCAAAGTGCTTGATAAACTAGAACAGGTTTTTTTTAATTATGCAAAATAAGCCAGTACTGCTACTGAAATCATGAGAGAAATCAAGTGTTACCTGCAAGAAAGTTCCGGGGAGTTCTACTTAATAACAATAAGTCATCAAGGAGAGTGGCACTAAGCAGAACAGGGCAAGTGTCTTGGAAATTAAAACTTGCTATTTTGCGTGATAGAGAAGCCTTACAAATATTTGCATTCTGTAGGTGTGATGACGCTGAGCCAGGTACATCTTCTAGGTGGGTTTGCCTTGACTGTTCTCTGTAGCAAGTACCCCCAAAAGACAGAGAGAGCTTTAAATCCACAAGCCAGGCTCCCCCCGAGTATAAATTATGGCAATTAATATTTTGAAGCGGGAGAATTAAAAAAAAAAAAAGCCATATAAACTGAAACTGATGTTGGTAGTTTACGAATATTACTCTGCTCTACTTCGCTTTCAGTCTTCGCATCCCGTCCCTGGTACCACTGCAGACTTCTCTTCCAGATTTGGTTTCACGTCTGGTTTCTCTGTGGAGTCCAGATAAAGGCTTTTATCTGTCACCTCTGAGGCCTGGCTGCGTTGCTGCTTGTCGCTCGGGTCACCCATTTCTGCTCCTCCCTTTGGTCGGCTGCGATTCCCCCTCCTTCCTTCCCTCTCTTCGTTCACCTTGCATCTCAGCCCCAAGGAAATAGTTGCTGTCCCCAGAAGCTTCATCGTGACCCAACTTAAAACAGATGGCGCTCACCACAGCAAGGCGTTGCACATTCACAGGAGAACGTAAATACATTAGAAAACCGGCAAAAGTCTAGAGGTGTTGGATGTGCTGTGGAGACTGAATAATATACAGAAGATAAAACACTGCGCAGCTTTTATTCACTAATGGCCAATTCATGGTAATACTAAGATCAATAGTAAGGCTTTCCCTCATTTCATTAGAACTTGATTTGGCCTTAGTTTTACTTAAAAGACCCTGAGGAATAGAAAGAATCATCAGAGGTGTAGTGAAAAGGACAGTGCAGTTGGGTACAAAAGAGAAAATATCAATAAAGTAGAAATGTGTTCAGCATTCTGATGTTTGGTCTTGTTAACCTCAGACTTGGAACAGCACGTGTGGTTTTGGCTGTCTAATACAACCAACGGTTCAATCAGCAAGTAGAAAGGCAAGGCCGTGCATGAGCGGTGATTGGGACAGTGCAGGTAACAAAAATTTATTTCACGATAAAACAGTGGAAAGGGAAAATTTTAGATGAGGGATAAGAAACTGAGAGATGACTTCTCCCACCTGCCCCGCACACATTAATTATTTTACACTGTAGAAGAATATGAAATAGTACTTGTTCTTTTCTACGTGCGGGGAAGACCTGCAATGGTAATGCACAGCCATAGCTGGAGGCAGTACAAGTTTAGCCTGACTATATGATGGGTTTTCTTTTCTCATAGTTCTTGAACTGCAGACCGGTTTGCCATATAATGCTCCAGCATTCACGTGTAGCTAGCAAAGAGTGTTTTTTAAGGACGTTAATGTCTTCTCTTTACATTCTTGATAAATGATCCAAACAAAAGTATTCCCTGTTGCTTCTGCTGGCTCTTGCCGACCTTCGTCTTCGCATCACAGCTGTTCTTTTATATGACTGTAGTTTTTCTTGGCAGTCTTAAGTGCATTATGAGGTTTCAGAGCTGACATTTGAGAGTTCAGACGTGTTGGTTTGTCCTTTCATCTCCTCGCTACAGCTACATCTCAGTGTTTTGTGGGCCTGGGTGCTTTTCCATTAAGTTGTTTAGTCTGTATTTGAACACACATATGTTTGCATATGTAGCCTGTAAAGAAAACACCCCAAAATAAGAAACAAAAGTATGCATTTTCATTACATACCTAATTTCCAGTAATTCCTTTCTCATCTCGGTTTCTCTGCTGTGAATTTCCCAGAAAGCAAAGCTTACTGTTTATTAGATGGAAGTACCAAACAACCTCCCTTTGTTACAAAACCATGAATCCATGGTATCGTATAGACAGTTCTGTTTTCGTTTTTCCTTATTTTCTCTGTGTGTTACGTCTAAAACACAATTATGAAAGCGGAGTGTTAGTGATTCTGTAGATAGCTCTGCTCATTTTCAGTTAATTAAATGGAATTCTAGGAGGCTGCCTGGCTTTAAGAAAAGCATAGTTCAAGAAAGTCATTTCCTTTCATGTATTATGATAATCCTTAATTTAGTCTGTTATAAGTTTACATGCTTTTAACTTTCAACTGCAGGTTTATTTTGAGCATTTAATCTTCTCTCAGTAGCACGGGAAGGGCCATTCATCTTCACACTGCTTTATTAAAACAACAACGTAATGAAGCTTCTTACGTGGAAAGCACTGGCAATCAGATCCAATAAGAAAAGCACGAAGAACAACTAATGCCCAGGCTAGAAACATAATTGATTCTTTCCTCTGGACTTTTAATTAGAAATGTATACATTTCCAGAGGTTAAATTTACTTCATAGAAATGAATCATCTCTCTCAAGTTCACTTTCATATGTTTTTCTCCTCTAATGGGTTGTATCTTATTTCCTTTTTGCCAGTTCAGGAGACCCCAGTTTCCAGGGCTTTGTCTCCTCACTAGTTTGCTCAGGAGCGTAATTGTGTCTTGGTGTTTCTTGTTTGCAATTCAGATATATGCAACCGTTTTACAAAGGCTGAAGACTTAGTCCCTTGTGATTACGGCAAATAGTTTCTGGACTTTGTCATTTACCTGATACGGGGCACTTTGGAGGCGACATTTGGACAATCACAGCCAACCGTGGACCAGCCACGGTAAAAGCCACCACAGGTTGTAAAGTTAGTTGTATTTCGGATGGCACAGTTCACCCTTTGAGTAAGTGGAGAAGTACAGGGTGCCGAGCAAATACGTAGGGGTGATGGAGGAATGGACCTTCCATACCCCACCGGGAGACCTGACCTCTGGGAGCTGCAACAAGATGCATTGCAGACCTGCCTGACAAACGTGGTCGGGTCTGAATTTGCTTCGTTAGAGGAGGATTCCGTGAAGCTTCGTTTTCTAATGAAGAAGTATGGAAGCTTCAAACTGTTTCTCTGAATATCAGTTGCGGAAACTCGTAATTACAGCTATAACGAACTTCTAATGTCTCTGCTTGTCTGAGGACAGAGCAACAAAACCAACTCGAGTAGGAGAGCTTCAGGGAGCTGCTTTGTGTGTGCTCTGTGTAGTAATTCGTATGCCTGTATAGTAATGTTGGGAATTACTGTATTCACTGTGTTTGAATTCCTACAAGATTTTTGTTTTTTTCCAAACCAACTGGAATAGGATAGTGCTGGAGAGATGTTAATATCAGATGCTTTGGCAGTCGTGCTTTTCTTCTAGAGACGGAAGGGAAAGAGAAGAACACTAGAAGTTCTCTGACAACTATATAGCTCCAGGTTTGCACTTGTTCCAGTTAGAATTTTTTATTTTTATATATATATATAATTTTTAGCAATGAATTATTAGTAAAAGCAGAAACATTTTCTATCCAACACTACTAATGTGCTTATGGAAAAGGAAAAAATCGAAAAAAGAAAAAGGAAAAATAGAGTTAGTGAATGCGCCGGGATTCTGATGCAAATGTTCAGACTCTGCCCTAACCACTAATTTTGTCTTTTTTTTTTTTTTTCTGACCATAACCATCTGGGTTCTGTCTTGTCTTCCAGCCAACAGAAGCACACTTGAAATGGTTGTAGCTCTGTATGTTAAGTGCCTTTGATTTTATTTCTGGCTCGCTCAAGTGCTTGTCACAAATTAGGATAATACCCTTCCTCCTTTTTTTCTGTATTATATGTCCTTCTGCTTTTTTTTTTTTAGAAACCGAGTTGCTCGTGAGGGTATGTTTTTCAAATACCTTTCTGCATTTTACTTTCTAATTACATGACAAAGATGGAGTTATTAATGCTGTAATAAACTATCTGAGTTAGCTGGAGGGAATTCCATTTTTGCTTAACTTCCAACATTTATCAAACCCTAAACTGCTAAAAATTAAATTGGGCCCTTAGAGATAACACTTCCTTACCAGTGTTGTGTTGAATCGGACACCAACATCCAGGGGTTATATTCAGTATTGCTTGATTGGCATAAGTAAAAATCAAACTAAAAATTACATCACATTTCTAAAACATGAGATTTTATCTTTGCTTATAGGCATTGCTTTCACCTCTCATTAGAAATTAAAATTACAGCTCGATGCATCAGGATTCCATACAAATGATGCCTAATATTATCAACTGTCAGGTCTAACAGATATCAAAGGCAATTCTTGGCCCATGTTGCCTTGACAACACATCTTGGTTTTGGCCTCCTTTGTCAATTCGGATTCTTGAGTTCATAGAATTTAATTAAGCTGCCCTTTTTTTTTTTTCCTTTCCTCCACTGAATACGAATCATTCAGCGATGCCGCTGAGTATGAAATACATTCAACTTAAACAATTAAGTAGTGGGTGCTCTAACAATTTGCTTGTGTTATCTGCTGGAAGCGGAGCCTCTCTGACCTTATCGCCAGCTCTGCTCTGAGAGCCGTTCATTGCTGTTGTTTCTGCCCCCGCACCCTCTGATCGCTTCTCGAGGTTCCTTGTTGGAGGTTGAGAGGAGGGACCGTGTTTGCCATTTAAGCAGAGCCCTTTGTTCCAGGTGCCCTTGCTGAAGTGGGGAACTTTGATGTTGGGAAAGCGCTGAGCTTCGTGTTCATGTTTCCAGTGCTGCAGAGCTGATGTCAACCCATGATAAGGTGCTTCAGCGGTTCGTTGCCTCCAGTGTTAAAAATATCCTCCTTATTTTTAGACTCTATTAATCTTATTTCAGGTTTTGGCCATTCATTTGTGATTCTCCCGTTATCAAATCTTTCTGCTTCATGCAGTTCTTAAAGACTGTAATCAAGTCACTCCTTCACATTTCTGTAGATCAGTGAAACAGATTACTGCTCATTTTTGCAGCATCTTCTCCTTTAGGCTCAGGGCTTGAGGTTGCCTTTTGAATCTTCTTCGGTCTTCAGCCGTTTTTCTGCAGGACCCAGCAGTCCAGTGATTCAGTGACAGATGCAGAGGCACCAGGACCCTCCTGAACCTGCTCAGTGTTTTCTGACCTGCACACACCCAAGCTCACTTTTTTGACCGATGCTATTGCAGAGAGTTGTTCGGGTTCATCTGACGAGGTGCTGCGACCTGTAGATCTTTATCTTCAGATACCGTTACCTGGGTAGAAGAGCATTGCCGTTCAGTAAATCTACTCCTTGCTGTTGACTCGTAGGAACATGACAGTGTAACAGGCTACACAGAAAAGTAAGAATAATGTGAAGAGGAAAAAGAAAATGCAGATGGTTTAGTTCAAAGCTGTCACCACGAAATGAAATAACATCCCAATTTTATATGAGAAGAGAAGAAAAATCAGACTTTGCTATTTGTTTTGACTGCTATCTGTACAGATTATTTTCCTATAATTTACTTGAAATTTTGCGTTCACTGTCGCTCAAAGTCACCATCTATTTATTGGTCTGCTGCTCAGTAAAAGGGGAGCAGAAGTGACAAATCATCAATCAAGCTGGAGTGTAAGTGATCTTTTAATACAGTTCTGTCTTCAAACAACAAAGCAAATGACTTCTCTCTGCAACATCTTGGTTATTGTCTGCTTCTAGCAATAACCTTTCTACTGGAAATTCAGACTTCCACACGACTCAGCCCACTTGCTACTATTGTAGCACAAAGCCACATTTATTACTGCGTTTGTGCCTCTAAATTACTTTAATAAATATCTGAGAGGCCGTGTTCCAGTTTCTGGAGAACCTTTTAAAATTTAATTTTGCCATTTTCATGGATATAGGTTTCGGGTCAAAATTTTCTCAAGAAGGCATTTTGTACCACGCTTCTTCAGTTCTTTTCAGAGCAAATGGACATTAACCTTTGTGGTGGAATATGCAATTATTGCCTTTTAGAATGGGAATACACATTCACTTTTGGCTTCAAGAAGTTGCAATAACGCAAAAGGTGCGAAAAACAAAAGACAATTTGTTTACCTACGTTCATGTGTGTTTGAAGAAATACACCAGCTGTGTTATTCACATGGCTCCAACTGCCTGTAGGTTTTCTGTAACTATTTAGATCTGGAAGCAGCCAGGGATTTTTGCTTTTTTAAGTGTGATTTATGGGTTTGTTTGCGATAGCACCAAAGGTCTCCGGTCAGAAATGAGCTGTGAGCATCTGTGCTGAGCTGCCTTTGCCTACGGATGGGCCGTCTACTCTTTTAGCCCCGTTAAAAGGAAAACACAGTAATTAGGACTAAACAACAGGAGAAGGGAGGAATGACTAAGTTCAGTGTAACAAAATATGACCATGATTTAAGATGGCTTTATTGTTTCAAAGTATTGCTTTACATGCGTCAGTAAACAAATCATACCAGTTTTCTGCAAGTGCCACTCCGTTTGGCCGTAATTTCTTAACTAATAGCTTTTATGAATCGTAGGCATGAATTAGTCCTCAAGGCAGATCTAGTGGAGAAAAATTTGGAGTCCACGGAAGAGCAAGGTACCCAAATGAAAAAAAAGATGAAACCCACCACACCAAGTTGTAACGGGTTAAACCCACACACCGTTAAAAAACTGCCTTAGAAAAAATGACTTATTTTCCTCTCAGACTGCATCCTTTACTCACTATGCCAGATAGACTTGTAAGCGTGTTTAAGGTACCTTTGTGGAGCACGGGTCGTGTCTGAATTCGGGAAGATTTGGAGCAATTTTAGGTTTGCAGGGAAGAGTCGTCAGAGGGGTCTGTCAGCGACGTCGGAAAGCGGCTCAGTTAGCCCAGGGGAGATTTAAAGGAATGAGTTTGAGCTTTGCAGCTATTATGGATAATTCAGTTTTCTGAACTGGGAGTCCAAGGAAGTCTCAAAATGATTGTAGATGATCTTTGCTACCACAGGAAAATTTGTGTCTCGAGCGTATTAGCTCAAAAGTCCTGGGATAGACCTATAATTTATGGAGAGTTTACTGTCAAATTCAGTCAGAAACTCTTTGACTATCATATCTCAAGAATTTTTTTTTTTAATATTTGTTTTCTTAGCTGTGTTTTCTTTGGTACTCAGATACTGAGCAAACATTCTTTACATCCAAAAGAGTGGCCTTCAGTCTGCATAGGGGGGCGGAGATCTGCACCTTGTTGCAAAATGGGGTTTGTGCCCAAAGGAAGCTGAACGTCCTGATGGGAGCTCACCAGAAACTGGTAGAACCATCGTGGAAAAATGCTCAGAGTAGTCAGAGTTACAGGCTTCGGATCAGCCGTGAGAATTCCTGCTCGTGGTTCTACACGCGCCTTTCCACTGTGTGCAGCTCGAGTAGTAAATATTCGTATTTATGCAACCTCACAAAGCATCACATGAAAACGTTTTATTATTTCAGTGGCTTTTCTTTCCGCATAAGGCAACAACCCTTTTAGGGTTAGTGGAGAAGCCCGTAATTTTTGGCCGGTTTAGATGTTTATTAACTACATAATGGAAATAAACGAAATAAATGGAAACATGAATGCTCTAGTTACCTAACAAGTTAGGTAAATGTGACAGACATTGTTCTCATGATGAAACAAGAACTCTTTAATTTTGACGTTCCCACTAGGCAACTTGGCAAGAAATCACGTTACCGTTGTGTCATGCAGCTTCAATGTAAGACCAGTTTTCCTAATTATTTTGTGTGGTGTTGTAGCACGTCTTGTGACATTGAAAACTCCTTCCATATTATCTGAGACGTGAATCTCCTAGTATAGATATTAGATTTTGCCACAGTTGTGGGTTTTTTTCTTTTTTTTTTTTTTTTTTTTTTT
>VWYH01000670.1:0-13515 GCA_013399365.1 Pampusana beccarii | reverse complement strand
AGCGGGGAGCAATAACTTGCCAAATGTATATGATTTATATGAAGTGAAATTTGGAATAAGAAGTTGCCCAAATGGAGACGGAATGCATCTTTGATCTTGTTCATGGATCCTCTAAGAAACAATAGTGAACGTCCCATCGTGTTGCTTGATTATTTCTTTGAAATGTTCTGTATATTCTGTGCTGCCAATGCAGTGTAATTTAGAAAGTTGCCATTTCAATCGACGTATCTTACTGTGATATTAAGTGTATTTAAACCCCATAAAATGCCTTCTAATTTATTTTTCATTTAGTCCATTTAATAAAATAGCAATAATGTTCTTTCAAGTGAAGGTTATGGAAGGAAAATTGCTCCTACTTTAAAAATATACTCCTCAATTTGCTGTACCATTTATTGCACTGCAGAAAGTCATTTACCCTCTGGAACATTCACTTAGAATAAAATTATTGCTTAATTTCTTTAAAAAACACTGGAGATTGGTCATGTTCTTCATAACTTTAAATGAAATTTTGTTCATTGTTAATGCTTCATGGTTATGCCTAGCGATGAATTCCAAATTTAATTTATCCTTGGTATTGTTTTTGATTTTGCTTTCTGGGAGCTTTGTTTTCTTCTGCAGTCTTTGGAGAGGTATTAAAGAATGACAAAATATACTGGTGATGCTGAAGTTACCTTGAAGTGTTTTATGATCCGTTGCTGTTGCTCTCGGGTTTCTTCTTGTTAGAGAAGAACCCAGTTTTAATGTAGCCTGTGTTGGCTTTGCAGATCTGTGGTGGAGGTGCATAGGTTCACTGGCAGTGCTGGGAGGACACACATTTCTGAAGTTCCCACATGCTTGGAAGACATCTAGGAAGAAATGTTCAATGAGCTTCAAGCCTCTTGAGGCTGGGCAAAGTCCAAGCCCCATTTCTGCATTAGGAACCTTCTGTTCTCTTCTTGCAGCCCCGTGTCCAAGCCTTTCCCTCAATCAGAAGGAATCAGACTTCCATTTCAGTATTTCAGTGATTTTCATATAAAGTATTCTCAATTTACAAGTAACAATATGTGTTTTCTAAACTGCCAGCCCTGCATAGTACCTCTGGGAGCTGTAAATCAGGCTGTGCTGCAACTTTAATGATGTTGCTGTGCTTAAGTCATATTTTTCATTGTATAATTGCCCTCTACTTACACCTGTGCAGTCCTGTTACTTTCAGTAAATATGAGTAGTTGTAACTCTTTGGAACTGCTGGTTTGGTACATAAGAGCAGAGCTAAAAATCTCTGGTTTGCCTTAGATGTCCTGCAAGCTATGGCCTTGGTTTCTGCATCCTCATGGAAGTGTTTTGTTGTTGTCTAGTTGAGCGTTACCCTTGAGAAATTATCTTATGTATGAAAAACCCAAACAGCCCTTCTTTCCACCCTGGAAAAAGAGACTTCCAAGATCAGTTTAGGGATGTGAGGGAACACTTCCACTTAGAAACAAGGTTTATTCTTTCACAGGTATTAAATGCCAGTGATAATAATCATAATTCCTTTTTATTCACTTATCAGAATTGATGGTACTAAGTGAGTTTCACTTAGGAAAAAATGTTGTTCTTCTTTATGGTTGTCCTATTTGGTTATCTTGCATCTAAATTCTTTGCCGTTTATTGAGTGGCTCCTAAATACCTTTTCTCAATATAATGTCCTGCTGGATGTTAGAGGACATAAAACTTGGAAGATACAGTTAGATAGCCTAGGAGTGGAAATCGCAGTGGCCTTAACAAAGTAATTGTGCTGCAGTAGAAAGCTGTGAATAGTCATATGGCGCAAAGACAGGGTGGTTTTTCTTCTGTCCATAGCCAGGTGTGTTGGTGGAGGTCCTGCGGTTGGCGAGCAGTGCGCAGGACTAAGGTGGAACCACAAAGAGTTTTTGCTCAGCCTGGCTAAGCAGATAGATTGGATTATTTGTTATGAAAGGTCCTCGTTAAGAAGAAGCAAATATGATCTAAGAGTGAGAAAAATGTTGGATCGTGCATGAAGTGAAAATGAGGAAATATAGTGACCTTCTTCCTATTCATATTCTGATAAAATATTTTATTTTTCTCAAAACCTGCCTATGATTTATTCTGTGCTTCCAAAGAACGGAACACGTTGCCGAAGTCACTGCTTCAGCCCCACAGTGCAACAAGGCGCCTTCGAAAACGTCTTGCGACGATGATGCAAAGGAGGAGGATCCTTTCCCTTTGTGTGGGAAGATAATGCACAAGTGTTGTAGCAAGTGGATCTATAATTATCTCTGCTGGTAGGACGAATGCCTAGATTCAGATCTTTAGAATATCCCCTTGTACTTACGTACAAACAGAAACACCTACAAATGTAGTTTCAGGATGGCAGTGTGGCTTGTGCTGCACTTGGTTAAGAAAACATTGTTTTAAATATTTCTTCCAGTTTTAAGATTAACGTTCTTGTGTTTTGGCAACGCTTAAAACTTCTCTGTTGTTCCTAAGTTATTCATGAACTTTCCGTAATACCTTTCACTTCGTGGTGCCATTGCAAGCTCTGCAAATGGGCTCAGATTGAATTTAATGAGAATTTCCTATATGTACAGAATGGCGTGGGCGTGTGTTTACAGATGCACAAAGTTGTGTGGGTTTAAAAGCACGAGGGTTTGTTCTTTTGGTGTTTGAAAATTAATGTTTAATTCCTAAGCTCTTAATGTTTTTTGACTAGGCTGGTGCGAGCGCTTTTGCTAGAATCTGCGTGAACATTTGATTTCTCATGGCTTGTGAACAGAGGTTTATTTTAAACTCTCATGAAGGGGAATTAGACATGATCTGGAGCCCAAACTGTGGATAGATAGGACTGCACTTGCTCACTTCTCCTTGTGAACTTATAAATTTCACCTGTCTATCGTTTGTCCATCTTATCTCTCCCCCTTTCCAGTCCGTTCTCACACACAGTGCAGTCTCCATATATTTCCCCAAAGGAGAGTTTGGATAAGATAACAGTGGAAGGCAGCATAGGAAGTGTTTCCTTTTCTCCCTTTCTTTTTTTTTTCTTTAGTGTTTTGTATAAAGGCAGCGTAAGTACTTACAAAGTGTAAGGAAAACAGTCTGTGGGGGATGCCATTTGTTTAATTTATTCAGCTCTTCCAATCTGTTATCTATCTGCCTCAGGTCTCCCAGTTTTTATGAGGTATTTACGACTGTTTGTTTGACAAATTACATTTATGGCGTTTTCTTCTCAAGTTTACTTGGATTTCCAGAATTAACGCCGTCTTTTCCTGAGGAGTGGGACGGTACTTTTGGAAATCGTGATCGCGGTCCCCAAGAATAACTTCTTATCACACAGATGCAGTCGGTGCTTTTGAGTCTTCTCAAAGGATGCTGCACTTCAGCTGGAGGAAGAGTCAGCTTGGAGATATTGTGGTGTTTTGAAAAACTGTGGCTCTGAATGGAAATGGGGGTGGATAGGAACTGCTTTGCACGCTTCCCCTTCTTTATCACTAATGGTCCCACCTGCAGTTGAGGTATCAGTAGCGTCTGTAACAGCTGCTTTCTTTGAGAGATATTTTTTGTGAGCAACAACCTATTGATAGCAGTGTGGTTTCTTAACTTTGTGTCCTTTTAAACAGTGGTGTTGTCTTCAGGAAATATTTAATTTTCATCTGGCTTCGGTTGTCGTTTCAAAGGGCCCAAAGCAGAGCTCTTGATCTTGTCTCCGTTAGCGCAGGGTGCATCCTCATCGCTTCAGGCAGAATTAGCTCTTCGCCGTTGTTTCACCTATAACCTCGGTCTCATTCTGTTTTGATTACCTTTTATATCCCAGCATCTGCTTTCCTCTGACACGGTTTTCGTTTTGCATGGCAGTTCTAACACGCAGCTTTTGTTAGACATGTGCAGATCTGAGAGTCGTAACATTTCCTATCTCAATAATGCACAATTCCGTTTTCTGGTCTTGGCAGATGCCATATTTTCTGGAAGGAAGAATTTGAAAAAAAGAAACTTTTTGTAGACTTTTCTAAAATTTGAGGTGAGCCCAAGGAATTGAATTCTGAAAGTAAATGGAAAAAAAACATGCAAAGCTTAGAAGTTGGCATAAAGAATTTCCACCTAATTTTGCCTCGAACAGTGAAAGTATTTATAAAACTTATAGCTTTGTATCAAATATGACCTAAGCGAACCAGGCATCTGATGAAAACTTTTTTGATTACACCCTTTGGAAATATTTGTGTAAAGCTCACTGTTCTGACTAATTTGATGAAATGTTTGACTTGTAATAATATCCACTTAGAAGAATACAGGGTATAATTCAGGCAAATTAAATTTGTCTTCCAAATGTAAATCTCAGTGCAGCTGAGCTTTTTCAGCTTTTTCCTTTCCAGCCTTTCTAAGTGAGGTCTCTCCCTGGCATCCCTTAGGGACCAGGCACTGGTGATACAGTTCTCCACTTGGGGGGTTCACTGACTATAAATCTTTACTGCAGAAAACAAATAGATAGGGAACTAAATCTTATATCGATGTAAAATAAGCTATTTTATCTTAGTGATTTATCTTTGCATTCCTATACCAGCGCAATAGACAGCTCTGAGTTACAAAAAGTGATTGTGCTGCTGTGCTTGCAGTATTATTTTTGGTAGCATGAAGTTGCATTTCTATTTCAAGCCTAGTTGCAGTGGTACATCATATGAAGATCCAGCTGTTACGTTTGTTATCAATGTAGTAAACAGGTATGGATTTGTAATCATAGCCATGTATAGTACTTAAGCTTCTCTTCCACACATATAGCCAAGAGCTTTCCAATATATAATATTTCCATTTGAAAGATGGCTGGCGAAACTATGAGAAAATTATTTATTCCAATGAATTATCTAAATTATTAAGGGTTTTCATCCCCATTCATTGATTCATTCATTCTATTATAGTGATAATGATAACAGTTTAAAAATTACTTTAATTAATAGGAGTTGTTTATGCTGATTGCTGGCATCTACTCTTTAATGCAGCATGTCTGTAGACATGAGTGAGTGCTGCATATTGAGAACAACACTGCCCTTACCTTGTGCAATGTATGCGCAGGTGACCCAAATTTTCTCTTTTTTTCCCATGTTATTGGGCCTGAGATAAGCTGTGATTTCAGCCTGAGCAGCGGTATGGAGATAAGTAATAGCCAGGCTTTCCAGACATTTTCAGATTGCAGAAATTAGAATTTGGTTCAAAGCAGTGCTGAGAATCACAGATCTTGAACTAGAAGCAAACATGCGCTCACTGTCCATTTACTGATCCCTTGCATCAAGAAATTTTCAGCCCTTTTTGCCAGCCAAAAATATCATTCCAAGTATTTGTGGAAAAGTCGGTCACTTTGGCCACAGAGAGCTGGGAGAGAGCAGGACACGATTCATTCAGGTGTGTGATGTATGGGGAAGCTTATCTGAATTTCTTGGGCATCTCTTGTCCCAAAGCAGACTCTCTTGGAGTTTTTTGCTTTTCCCTGCATGTAAGCAATGAACTTTAATCCGCTTCTATGACCAAATTCACCCATTGCTGAGTTCATGCACTGTTTGCTTGCATAATGTTAGTTTTGTCAAAATAAAGGAATGATAAACGCAGAATATTCTGGAGTCCCCAAGACTTGGCTCGTGTTTTGGTTTTCTGCTGTGTTGTTAACTAGAAAGCGATCTACTTGTTGTGAGAATCATAATCAGGTCTTACCTCACTAACCCTGCAAAGTTGATTGGAAAGATCATAATTCTTCCCCACACAGAACTTTCTAGGGATGAAATTACAGTGTGGGGGGGAAGATGACTTTAAAACTGGTTTTAAGTGTTGGTGTTAATGCCTTAGTACTTATGTTCTTTGTATCTGGAAAGGGACTCATTGCTTCTGGAAAAAAACATACAATTTCACCTTTTTTTTTCTTTTTTCTTTTTTTTACTTTGTTTTCTCTTTTTTCCTTTTTTCCTCTTCCTCTTCCTCTCTTTTCCCCCTGTGCTTTTGGAAAGTTGGCAAGGAGCGGAGAAAGCTGCATGATTTTTAAAAATTGCAATGCCAAGCTTGACCCAAATTTTCCAGACAGTGGAAGATTTGAGCAAAATCACGTTGAAGGAGAGACAGTGTGGGTTTGAAAGGACAGTATTGATGGGAAAAATGAGGATCGCTGGTTTCAGTAGAGAAAAGACCGTGGACTTCATTGCTTTGAAAGACAAGGATTGCACTGACAACTCCTGGATTCCCACTGCTCACTCTGCTCCCTCCCCATCGCACACGGCCTAAAACTCAGTTTGAAAGAGAACCCTGTACAAGTTGTCCTGTGTTTCTTGTCCTCCGTTCCTCTCCTGTTTTCTTCCTGTGCCACTAGATTAAAAAAATCAACAAACAGAAAGAAACAAAACAAAGCAGAGAGGGATTAGAGGGATGAGTCATGAAGTTGGAAACTTATAAATGCAGTGAAGCCGTGATAATGAATAGTGGAAGTGGAGTTGTGTAACAGTGGGGAATTAATTTCCCTTTTAAATAACAATATGAAATTCTAAGGGTTTAATTTTAAATTTCATCCTGGAATTGGCAGTAATTTGGAGTTTGTTTGTAGGACCAGTTCTGCTCCCATCCTCACTAGTTGCTCTGCTTCGGAGAGGCTCTTACTATTAGTATTTCTAGTAGAAAATAGCTGTCAAAATGAGCTAGCACATGTAACAGTTGTTCTGCAGTATCCCAGCATCTAATTTGGGGATTTGTTAAATAAATGTAAAAATTTTAAAAAAGAGGGGGAGAATTTTCTTATTTTTAAGAAAGATCAGCTAGTCCTACTTCAGAAATCTTGCTGGAGATTGTGAGAAACCAAATACTGTGCAGTTTACAGGTAGAAGTGGAATTAGATTCCTTATGGAAGGAGTGATTAATTGATTTTTCAAGACTAAGGGATGTTAGTTTCTGTTTAATTAGAAATAATACCTCCAGTTCAAAGATCGCCTCTGTGCTTCGTTTGTAGTAGGTTAATTATGTAAAATCATCCAGACCTAAATGATTTTAGAGGTTGTATTTTCTAAGCTGTATTTTCTAAGTTCACTCTAATAGTGTCAAATAATATCAACATAAATCAGCTGCAGTTTTTCCTCCTGCGTACATTTGTACACAGCATGTCCCATATTTTGCTAGCCAGTAGCTAATGGATCAGAAAAGACCTCAGAAGGCTTTTAAATCTCAACAGAGATCGGATCTGTGTTTTGATCACAGTTTGCCATTGTTTTGAATGCAATAAAATTAGACTGTGTCATGAACACTGCATTCAAAGTAAAGATCAATACATCAGGTTGGTTTGTGACATACTGATTTCGATTTGGGGAAAAATAATTCTCTTCAGCTACTGTACGTCGAGTTTTCGGGCTAAAATCTGGGTATGTAGCTGTCAGTTGTGTATTTTGCGTCTTTTACAAGCCGAAAGATGCTTATTCTCTTTTATAAGGGGTGCGGGGCACAAGAGCCGCATCTTGGATTTGTTGCATATCCAGGCTGGGCTTACGCACATCTCGCCTTCATCAGTCAGAGGCTGTCCTGAACAACCAGGCCAGACCCCGCAGCTCCAGGCACAATGGGATCATCCATTGTTTCTTTAAATTTAGGACCTGCGTGTATTTCAAGACAGGAGCTGATGGCAGAGCCTGAACCACCTGTCTGTGTTCACAGAAGCAGCAGACATGCTAGGAGGATTATGAGATTAATGTTTCTACCATGTGCTCTCTAATTCTTTAGCGTTTATTTAAAATGTGCTAAGCAGTGTTTATTTTACGGTCCAACGGTTCTAGCGGTGTGTCAAAGTTGCATCTCCTGTTGGCTATTTAACCCCAACCATCGTGGGAAGCGGAAGGTACAACAGCAAACACGGGACCGAGCACCGAACCTTTCTTCTTATTATTGTTATTATCAATATGCTTAGACGCTTCCCAGTGATTGATTTTTAAAGTGATAGAATGTATTCCTTTCATATCATAAAGAGCTTAAGTGTGTGCACAGAGATTACGCAATGAAAAGCAGCAGACTCTGGTACAAAACCAGCTGAATGCTGTGAATGTTTTGTTCTTTGATTAGGAGGAATCAGTCACGTGCGCTGTATAATTCCAAGACAGATCCTTTCTTTGCACAGGGAGGCTAACGTGTATCAGGCAGAAGGACAAGTAGTGTTTCCTAAGATAAGATGGGTATTTATCAGCAAAACGGAAGGTTATGAATTCTTTTCCTTCTCAGCTATTATTGAAATTCTACGTTGTATCAATTTTACTGAAGAACAGGTAGCATGGCAAGGAAATTAATCAGGCTGTGTTTATTATACCGGAATGTGCAATTTCAATCCGGTGGTGGTTTTTTTTTTGTTTGTTTTTGGTTTGTTTTGTTTTGGTTTTGTTTGTTTGTTTTATTTTTTGTTTGTTTTTGTTGGGGTTTTTTTGAAAGAATAGTGAAAAACATGTATTAAAAAAAAAAATCACATAAATTCCCTGTCTTGTGCCATTTGTACAAGAGCCACACCAGTGGCCTTGTGTGTACTAAGCTTAAACACAATGCCTTACACTGGCACCATGTGCGAGTTCTTTTGTGTTTGTATTTTACCTTCCGTCAGATACCAGGTTGATCGTAGTAGAGATATTTCGTGTTTCACTCTTGCAGGAAAGAGTAAATTGAGTCACGGACTGAATCCTGCCATTTGTACAGAGCTGTCAGAAATCAAGGCGAGTTTGAATGTCAGTTAATCAAAATAGAGAAAAGAAAGTAATTGTTAAATGTAAATAGCCTAATGAAGTGAATATTGGAAGATGCATGGCTTTTGAATCAAGAAAACAAAAAATTTTGAGGATTATTCTTTCTGCACCATATTAAGCCTTGAAATCATATGTGTTTGACTGGCTTAGCTTTGCTCAGTGATCTACTAGCCTCAGTAAAAAATAACCTGCCTGTTTTTATTATATTTTAATGCACTTCCATGTCATTAGAAACGCTCTGCACATGAGGTTCCTCAGATGTAAAATGAATGAATTTAGTATTTGAAGCACTAATTAAACAAAAGAGGATAAGTGGAATTTCTCTGAACAGCTTGTATTGAAAGAATCCTTTAGGTGTACAATATAACTTTAAGTATTCGTGGCTGTGGAACTTCAGTACTAAAAGTATTATGCAACATTTTAAGACATAAAATATTTATGAGAAAAGAAAAACTTGAATATTTAATGGGAAAATTCTCATTGTAGTAGTTGTTTTTGCAGTTTTTAAAAATAGAGATAATTCTGTATAGCGTGCCATGCCTAAAAAGAAGGCTTATCTTAAGGTTGTAGTCTGAATTGAGAAACATAGAAGCTCAGGGCAGAAAAACAAAGGCTGCGTGTGACAATTTGCTGATGAAATCCTAAGCGATCAATTCTTTTTCTCTTGGCCTTCCCTCTTTCACACTCTGACCCGTGCGCTGCTCTGTTATTTGCTTGGTTCTCTCTACGATGCTTCTTTATTCTTTATTTTTTGGTGACTGTATCACCCGCTGGGTCACTCTGGATTTTGCCCCCTTGTCTTCAGTTTTATACGGAGCGATTCAGCAGAAACTCTTGTTTGAATTGTTTACGACTGGCATTAAGTATGTGTGTATGGTGGTTAGAATATATCGTTGGATTTGAAGAGCTTTGCTCTTCCGAACTCTTGTAATCTCTTAGGTTTTAAAATACATTTCTTACTGTTGTTAGAAGTTCAGTTTTCATACTGGCAGAATACACTCGCAGGATAGCGAGATATTTTAGCTCTGGTCTGAAAAATACTGTTAAAAGATCCCAGTTCTAACTGGGGACTGTGTATAAGGTTATTTCATCTTCTGCAATATGTGTGTGTCTGGTATTTCAGTTATGCCTAATTTCAGTGATCTATGAAATTACCATTGAGTAATACATTCCTTTAGTTATGATCTACTTGCAGATAAGCTCTATAGTCCTTTTCGGCATTATTTTTTAACTGCCGTAATAAACATTTCATCTTTCAATCAGCCATAGGAGATATTGTCTGCATAGTCCCCTGAATCTTATTGTGGGGAAGATTGCTTCTATTTTAAAATGCAAAGCGAGTGTATCATTGTGGTGATTTACAACAGGCTCATGGTGAAAATATTTAAGATGGAATACAGTATTAAGCTCTTTGTACATAGCATTAGACAATTTACCTAAGTCATCTACAAAAAGTATTTTTGCAATAAAATTTTGGAATAAAATAGTGTCTAGGTGCAAAATTGGTTGCTAAGTAGTAATTCCGTGATATTTTACTAATCTGGATGATGTACTGAAGAGGTTGTGGTAGCTGCGGGTTTTGAGGAATTGTGGGAAAGTTTAAATGGTTAAGTGAACATTGGGCAATGTTCATCTTGCAGTGTAAGTATCCTAATAGGGAATCAAATTATTATGGTGAGTCAGTGAAGATTTATTGCCTGGGAACCTGATGACATTGTTAAAATACCTCTGAATCCGTGGAGTCCTGGTTCCCTGCTCGTGACTGCCCACGCTTTTCCTCTGGCTTTTAAAAGAAAACAGAGGGAAATCGTCTATACCAGATATTCCATTTCACCTATTCTTTCTGGGAAATGTAGATGACTTAGGATAAGACCTTAGGAATGTAATGTGGTCTTCTGAATGCGTGGCTAGAGGCTAAAATCAATGGCCTGTGTTTCTAGTCCTGGGGGGATGGAGATGGCAAGATGTCTGTAATAGGGACCCTGAGGTGCTAAATCCTTTTGAACATCTGGACATTTATTCAGGTGATTATTTTGAGATGTATAAGCGTTAGATCATCAACACTGAGATTATTAATATTGTCTCTACCACCCTAGCATCTGGATGTGTCCCAGATGCTAATGAATGCGTCCACTGAGCATGATAGTAAAAGAAAATTATCTCCAGTTAGCAGACAGAGAATAAATATTGAGTATTGCTGCGTTCCCAAATCTGCTGAAGAATGTAGAGAAGTTATTTGTGATTTGCTTAAAGGGAAAGAAATAGAGAATATGTGTCAAGGCTGGGAATTGAACTCACAACACTGGGGTTCTGGGCAGGACTTTACCTCCGTCTTCCTCTACAAGTTTGGGAAATGATAAAAGCATCTTGTCATCCCATGGAAGACTCAACACTTTTCATCTAGAGGTATTTAACATTGCTAATGTGAATTCTAATTCATGTAAATTGCTTCACAAACACGGCACATTTCTACCCAAACAGTTTTATTTCACCGAGTACTTAGCATTTAGTTTGGCTGTGGAGGATGATGCACGCTAAAACATACCTGATATAATAAGAAAAGAGCAGTATTTTGGGGAAGCGATACAGGAATAATGTGTAGATAATAGCACTCTGGTGACAGTGATACATGACAGCCACTTGCTTTTTCTTCTAGAGAAATGAATACAAGCTAAACACGTTAATTTTATGCTACTAAAAACTTGAAAGATCCTGTGAGTATTTTAGTTCTTTCTTCCTATTTTCCGTAACTTCTAGTTGGTAAATGGTATGTTAACCTCATTCAGAGGATTCCCCAGTTTCTATCCAAAAGAGGATGCGAGGAATTAATCAGCCCTGTCCTCATTAAAATCTTTCTAATGTAATCTGTTGTTCTCAAAAAGCTTAGCCTCAAATCTACCAAATGTATTTTAATTATGTTTTAGATGGATTGTGTCTGGAACCAGGCAGTTGCTGAAGCAAATTAATCCATTACAGCAGCCAGCTCAAATTCTTTGTATGAGAATATTTACAAAAGATTCACAAACTAGCTAGAGCCACTCAATGGAGCTTTTGGAACAGTGGTTTATTATACTTCGCCTTTTTGTCCCCATCTATGCATAGAATCTATTAAAAGAAAAAAAAAAAATACAACTTCTGCTGAAAGTGATGGGTATTTTTAGCTTACAGGAGTAGATATTAGGAATGATACTTAACACAGGTGCACTCATCAGTGAAGCTATATTAATTTATCTAATTCCATCTCAAATCTGTATCACTCATAATAGAATTGCTACAATTAGGCATTTACTACTGAAAACATGCAGTAAACAGTAGACACAGTAGATGATGTTAAGTAGAAAAATGAATTTTTAGTTAAAGTGCGCTATCCTGGAAAAGTTGTTTTTCGATGGCAAATGATCACTTCGTGTTTAATAAACAAACACTAGAGCGTGATGACCAATTCTTTAATCATTTTAAAAATCTTGCTAAATACAGTTCATTGTCTTCAAAGTACTGCTAATGACTTCAATTAGCTTTGAAGTGTATCCTTTCTATCTCTGACTGTGTCTGTAATTTTGAACCCAGGAAGGCTTTCTAGTCTTCAGATGTGTTTGTTCCCCATTTCAAGATAAAATCCAGCCTTAAGCCTCCTCTGACTGCCCATATCCATGAAAGAAATCTGGGACATGGTCACAACTTTTCCTTCTCCTACCATGTGGACTCCTTGGGTGAAAGGGAATCTGGAAATGCCAGGGATGTTTGGTCAATAAACAATTATGGTCATGGTCTTTATCCTAGAGGTCTTTGTGAGGAATGATGGTAAGCGCATAGTTAGATTGAGATTCTTAAAATAAAACTATTTAAGGTGAACAGACCGATTTTGAAAACAGTTGAACATGCAACAGCTCATGGGTTAAGTCCCTCTGTACTTAAAATTCAGACCTATTATTTTGGCAGCTGAGTCTGTGTTTAGGAGCTCATCTACAGGGTATCTTATTTCTGGAAACTGAAATACGAGATTCTCAAGGAAGCTGAAATACAGGTCCCATTATCTGCTCTCAATCTAATATAATCTTCAAGTCCTGGAGTAGGAAAGCTGTCTAAGAAAATGCAAGGTAGGGGAAAAGAGGGTAAGAAGAAGAGTCACACTCTTGCGAAAAGAGGAAATATTTCACATTCTCATTATCTCATTTCCCATTCTTATTCTCTTTCCTCAGGCTCTTCTATATCTCTCCCTTCTAATTCTTTCTTGTCCGTTTGTGGGCAGGGGATGTTTTAGGACAACAGGGATGCTGTAGGAGTCCCAGCACGCAATAGAAGGACCATTCACGAGGCTGTAAGATGCATCTCAGAGTAACAGCCGCCTCACTCTGGCTCTGCCCAAAGTAGACAGATCTCCTTTCCTTGTTATTTAGCCAGGGAGTGCTGATGGAACGGAGCGTTTTCCCTGGGTGCAGCTCACTTAGGAGCCCTGGTCCCTTGGGGCCCTACAAATGGGATTGAAAGCTCAGCAGAGTTTGCCATTTAAATGCACTTTGCTCTGTGCTCAGCGCCGTGGCGTGGCACAGCCAGAAAGCCCCGTTGCACAACAGCGGCTCGCTGCTCTGCTTTTCTTTTTTCCAGCGTTGAAGTGGCACCTGGGAGATCCTCTGCATGGGCTGGTGTCCGATCGCTGTCTTCTGCAGCTTTCATATGGCGAAGTTAGACCTTTATGTGTGAGCTCGGACGCTGCTCTTGGGCTCTGCGCTTGGGAGAGCTCCCAGTAGCGTCATGCGAGGTGAAGGGTTTTCTTGCAAAACTGGCATCCTCAGCTGGTCATCTGAAC
>VWYH01000667.1:692991-869735 GCA_013399365.1 Pampusana beccarii | reverse complement strand
CTGCCTGCGCTGCATGCTGCCGGGGAAGGGAGCCTCGCTGGGAGCGTTCCCAGCTCGAGGAGCTGGCAGATCATCCCTTCTCCCTCTCTGCCTCTTCCCCATCTGCCCGTCTCCCCCAGGGGTACAACCGGGTCCCACGGCTGGGGAAAACAGTCCCCGGGAGAAGGCTGGGCTCTGCCCTCGCTGCAGTCGGAATCTCTCCGCTGATCTGTACTGCGGTGAGCAGTGATAGATTGATTTTACAGCTCTGCTTGGAGCCGACCGCTGGCCCTGGGCTCTGGATGAATCAGCTTTCTCTGGGCCTTGGCTTTTATTTCATTATTTTCCTGCAACTTCCCTCACAGGCAGCTAAAGAGAGAGCGAGAGGAAGAAAGACCAAGTTGGCAGATTTTCTTCCCTGCTCGTGTGCTCCCAGGCTCCCAGCTTGGCTTTGGGACTCCGGGAGGAGGGAGGGAAGGGATTGTTTTCCAGGGACTCACAGCTGTCAGGAATAAAGAGATGAGGCTCCTTCTGCACGGGTGGCTGCACATTGCAATGGCTGTGGGAGATGGCAGGTACTATGTATATGTAGCATCAACAGTTCCTGCACTCTTGTGCCAATGCCTCGTTCTCCACCGAGCAAAGAGGGGGGCTGTTTTTCATTTGCAAGTGGCAGCATGTTTTGAAATAACATCGCATGAGTGTGATGGACATTAACCTGCTCAGCACCTCCGGGGTGGAAGTGCTTCCAGGTTCTACCCTAATAGCTGTGGACCTAGAGGAGGGGGCTGCTGTCTCCATCAGGCTGAGAGGTCTCTGAGCATGCCACAGCTAGGAGGTTCTTCCTGGGATGAGGTAGCACCTCCAGACATGGAATCGACCTTCTTCCCTCTCCTGGTTGCGGATATTGTAGACACTGCCCAGGGAGAGCCAGGCTCAGTCCTAACTCCGTTGGTTATTATGCCATCAAGGGCAACAGCGAACTCAAGCAAGGACGGAGCAGCAAAATCAAAGGGCAAAAACATGTTGGGTTTTCCGGACCTGGCCTGGAGCTACAATGTGACAATTCAAGCCCTTTAAGTCCACATTAGCAAAAGGCAGTCTGGAGCAATTGGTGTCCTGTGTAAGAGCAGCGAATACAGGGACCAACACAAACAGCAATAAACATGCTCCTCTCCACACTCCTAACACCTCAGGAGTGAACAGGAGCAAACCTCTGCTCTATCAGAGTTGCTGCTGAAACATCCCTGTGTCAGAGCTGAAGATCTACTCAGAGGGTCTCTCACCTGTTCTGGCACCTGCCCTGCAAGAGTAGAAATAGCCAAAGGAACCCACCGTGAGTTTGGTCTGCTCCAGTCTTCTTCCCTTGTGCTCACCTCCCACGCAGGGCTTCAGATTGCCATGGGTGGCACCTTCACCACGATGGATCCAGGATGGCTTGGAGTTTTTTCCTGCCTTGTCACAGAGCTCTCTAACAATATAGAGTGCCTGGGGAAGGAGGGTTCCTCAGAGGAGAAACGCCAGAGTTACTGAAGATGGACAGCTAGGACATTATGTCAGCAGCGCCCCCGAGCTTATACATATTCTTTCTCTCTCCACCTGCCCCTGAGCGAGGATCAGAGAGTGGCCTTGAAGATGGCCAGAATGGCTCAAACCATCAGAAGGCAACAGCCTTTTCATCTGTAAAGATCAAGGAGTGGGAGGGGAAGGGAGGGGAAGGAAGATGGGAAAAGCAAGTGAGAGAGGTTTCCCAGAGGTCTGTCCTAGCAAGAGGGAGGGAGGCAGCAAAGTCCATCTCATCCACTTTATGTAATCTTTTAATCTCTTGGTTTTTAATCTTTCACATCAGAAATGAGATACATCATTAAGAACAGAAGAAATCCCAGCTGGAAGGGAGATGAGGATGGTGAAGGAAACAAAAAGTCCCTTATTTCTAGGCCTTCTGCCTTGTTCCCTTTCTCTCTGTCTCTCTCTCCCCCTTCTTTTTTCTCTCTGCTTACGAGCAATAATATAGGTAGTGATCTGACAGACACAGAAATGAACTGGGGTCCTCAGCACCTCGAGAAAGGGCAGTTCCATGGCTTCCGTGTAATGCAGGTCAAGTGGCCCGTGGTGACAGTCTGTGGGGGCACAGAGGTACAAGATTCAGTGCCCCAATTCGTTTTGAAAGACTCTTTTGGAGCCAGAGATGAACATTGCCGGCGAGGTCTGCCCTTGTCAGAGGCAGGGTGACCTGAAGAAACCAGCCCACCACTCCCTGGGAAAGGAGAGACAAGTTTTTGGAGGGCAGTGGAGGACCTGGTGGCATCAGACTGCCTCATCCCACAGCCTCAGGCTGGGCGCTCCGCGTCTCAGCTTCCCCCATCTGTCCAATCCTGTGGATAATAATCCTCACCTCAGAGGGTGATTGCGAGAGGTTAATGAATTAACATTTGTAAAAGCTTTAGATAAAGGGCTAAGGATTATTACTGTTGTTATGCATGGAAACAGCTCTGAATGAGCATTTCCCACCTCCTCCCTCCTTCGAGCCTGGGGGATCGTTTGACACAGATCCTGCCACACAGGAGCTCCCCCAGAGATGGAATTACAGGGAGAGTAAGGGAGAAGACTACAGGCTGCCAGAGACACTAATCAGGGGAAGACAAATGGAGGGCACCTCATCAACCAGCAACCCATGCCGGGCTGTGGGGCCGAGAGCTTCTCCACTTATTGTCTAACTGCAGGCGACAGGTCCATCACACTCCCATCAAAGTTCAGCAGAAAATGGCTGCTGATTTCTGACCACAGCAAGCCAGCCCCTCCTCTTGTCTTTTCAAGGCTATTGATAGTTGCGCAAGATACATTTGATTTAAGGAAAGCTTAAGCCCAAAAAGAAACTTCTGTAGTGCTGACTTGGGGCAAAATTCAGAAACAACCCAGATATATATTCCCTTCAAAGGCATAGGAAGAGGCTAACTAGGATCAGATTTTGATGTCTTAAATCTTGTGCAAAATGTTTTCCAGACTGGGGATGGGCACTGATTCAAAACAGGAGTCTTAACATTATACATCTCTTCCTTGCACACAAGCATAACCTCGCGAGAGAAAAGTCCTCCCTAACTCGCCTACTATAAATACACCAAACCACTTAAACTGGCTACGTTAAAAGAGAGCTGGTAATTTGATAGTGGTCTCCACTTAATTAGATTAGGCTCTTCTTGAACTCAAGGGCTGCAAGCAGCTGATCCTCCTTTCTTTTCAAGTATTATCCTGTCAGCTGCCATGCTGACGTGACCATCGATCCTCTCTCCGCACTTAGTCCTCATGGAATGTTGACAGGGAAACCCCCAGGGATCAAAAGCTGTTGTCGGACAGTGACCCAGCAGAACATTTAAGCATCTGTCCCTACCCCTGAACTGAAGTGACCACCTGATGGAGCAGCAGCAAAGTGCTCCCTCAGTCAGGGTGAAGCTTTGGGGCCTGCCCAGCAGCCGGGGTCCAGAGGATGCAGCTGGGACAAGCTTTCTGTCCTGAGAACAGCTCTTATTCACTGGTCACACAATGCTCTTCCTGGCTTTCCTTGCCATCTTCACATGCTTTTTGCCTTCACTTTCGAAAACCTGTGTATCCATAGCAAGAAAAATGTAAAATGGGGTATAGCAATGAGCCTGGAGGTCACGAGGAAACAGGTGCCGACCAATTTTTGGCCAGGGTGACTGGCTGAGGACCTCTACAGAACCACATGTGAATGCACGTTTCCATGACATCCCAAACTAATGAAGAGGGAATGGATGGGTTAAGGGCAAATCATGACATCACTGATGACTGGAGATTACATTATGGTGTTCACCCATGCTCTGGGATCTGGAGCTCTGCACTGCATGGCACTGATGTGGTCCATGGCAGGGCTGGTGATCCAGCTGCCCTGTCTGGGCTGCTTAGCACTGCTGAAAATAAACAGTGCTGTGCACAGCTTGTTGACAAAGTTTCTCAGTCACATCTGGGGTAAGAATCAGTCTCTCTACACTGCAATCTGTGGGAATTTATGCTTGAGCTAGGCCAATAGCAAACAGCACAGTTAGTCTGCCCTGCAATGAGAGCCCAGAGGAGAGCACTACCTTGGTCTTCTCCTCAGGAGACTAGAGCAGATGTTAATAAACCACATGCACAGCCAGAAGCTTTTTTTAAATATCTTATTCTCCTGATTTCTCACTTGGAGGGAAATAAGTGACCTGTTTGTAGGTTACTGGGACTAGCTGGCAGACTTTGTAGACTAAATATCATTGATAATAAGACAGAAAGTCACCTGGAAGGGAGAGGTGAAGTTGCTCTGGTCGTAGGGCAGGAGATGGACTTGGTCAACTCTTAGGGCCTTGTCAAGCCTCCCTAGCAATGAAGTCAGCTAGATAGTACCTTCTGCATGAGTCCAAGTCATCTCCCTGGAGTTTGATGCAGTTCCCACTCAAATCCAGGATAACTAGAATCATAGAATCATAGACTAGTTTGGGTTGGAAGGGACCTTCAAAGGTCATCTAGTCCACATCCCCTGCAATGAGCAGGGACATCTTCAACTAGAGCAGGTTGTGGTACTGCTCTTAAGCCACTGGATTGGACTGACAGTTTTCCTACGCAGGTCCTTCAATCCCTGCTCAGTGAACTTTATTCTGTCCCTAGGAAGGGGCTGTGTTCTGCATAAGTTTCTCCCTCTACAAAACACCTCCTGATTTGTAGAACTAACATTCCCAGACCTTCTGCTCTCCATCAGCAATGGCGGAAGTCAGCTTTGACAACAGAAAATTTGCTATTCGATATCTTCTTAATTAATATTAAAATCTATGTCAGTTTGTTTTGTTGTGGTTTCTGTTTCTTTTTTTTTTCTTTTTTTAAAAATCCCCTATCTCTTTGTTATTTATTCGTTTCGATTTTTTATTTTACCTCATTAATGTAGTGGTGATTTAGATGCAGTTTCCTCTCTCTGCTGCACTTAATGAGTCGTCAGCTTTATTCACTCTCACCCGCGTCCTCATGGGAGCATGCTTTGATTTTCTAGTGGGTGCATGAAAACACAGATTAAAGCAATTAGACAGAAATAATCTTAGGGAAAGGGGAGAGAGATCCAGAGCGCCTAATTATACCATTTTAATCAAGACACAATTATGCAGAGACTTTTATAGATTATAAATTAACCAAACTCCAAAGGCAGAAAAAATATCATTTTAAATATGGTTCATTATTCTTGTTGTTTCTGCCTTGTGATCTCTCCCAAACTGGACTTCAGGGTTCATTTAGAAAAAGTTCTGGATGAGACTTTGCAGAAATGGAGAAGAAATAGACTCAGGAGACCCTGCTTGCTAGGACCAGCGTCTGGAAATGGCCTCTGGGAGAAGGCAGGGAACCACAGCTGCATTTCCCACTCACTGATCTCACCAGTCTTTTCCCAATGAACCGAGCAACTGAGCAAGTGCACCTGCTGGTAGACCAGGCTTGGCTGAAGTCCTCCAGCTGCCTGCATGGGTCCGGTAAGGAAACACCCAGTTCAGAGCTCCGGGTTTTGCTTTGCCCTACCAGGCTGTGCCAAGCTGCCAGCCAAGGACTGTGGGTACTGTAGTCTAAGAAGCAATTTTCTGAGCTACAAACATTCCAATTAGAAACACAGTGAGTGGGCAAACAAAACAGATCAGGCTGGATGTGTTTTCTTCTGAACCCTGGAGGACCTTAAGCCAGCTGCTCCAGATTTAGAGCTGCTCCAGATTTACTGCAGCAAAACCGCAAGGCGCTCAGGCTCTCGGAGCACCTAGGAAGGTGCTTTGTTCCTGCCGTCTCTGCGAAGAAGCCAGGGAGACTCCCATCCCCAAGAGCTCCAGGAAATCCCAGTTTCCTATGTAGCTGTCATACTACTTTATGAAGGGGAAGGTGTCCAGAGCTCAGGCAGAAACAAGAAAGCCAGTTCAGGCACCTCTGATTTTGTGGCTGCAGCCCAGCAATGTCTGTGAGGCATCAAGCTGCTCACTTTTGCTGTGAACACAGCACTAGGATCCCTCCTGCACCACCATGCAGCACTCCCTGAGCTGTTCCCAAAGAGCTTCCAGGTGTTGAGGAGAAAGGAGAGGGCTCACCGCAGTGATCTTCGACTTCCTGAGAGGTTTTCCAGCAAGTCTCCTGAAAGGTTTTGCTGCACTGTGGCTTGAACAAAAGTCTTCTGCAGAAGACTCTGTTGCCAGGCACCTCTCACAAAGACGTCTCTATCCACCGGGACTCCACCGGGCCCCTCTCCATCTCCACGGCCACCCCATACCATGAGCGGCAGTGCTGAAATGGCTCCTGTCCTCTCCGTTAAGCGCAATCCTCTCATCTGCCAAAGGAACAGCCTCAATCGTCTTCCACCTGCAAGTCAGTCCCGGTGACACTCATGCAGGCTCTCTGCAAGGTGGGTAAGGTTGGGATATGCCCAGAGCTAGTTTATGTGAGCAACAGGGGCACCACCAGGATAGGCAGATGGGGAAGAGGACTGATGGGTCCTGTTATTGAGCCCGAGGCTCAGCAGTCCTTCCAAGGAGTGAAAGGCAGTGCCCTCCCTGCGCTGCCCTGTGCCGGAGCCACGCTGCACCAGTTGCCTCCGAGCAGAAACCCTTGAGCTGTGTGAACGGCATCCACCATCCGTGCCTGAGTGGTGGGGCTGCTGGGAGCTGACCGAGGCAGACGTGGGTATTGGGGAGATTCCTAGGACATCTCTCCTGGGACATCTCTGCCTTGCGGCCTCCTCACCCGTTTTCTCCTTCCCGCAGTGAAGAAAGCAGGGCTGCAGGTTGCTGCCCTTGATCCCTGTTGCCTGCTGCCCCCAGAGCAAAGCCAAGGAGGGCTGCAGGGCTTTGGGGGTGGCCCCGTCCCCCATCTGAGGGCTCGGTCCGGTAGGTGAGCAGTGGTATCGGAGTGCCCTCTGCTGGCCCCATTTCTGCACTATTTGAACTGTCCAAGCCTTGCACACCCTCAGTACCTCTGGAATGATGGGTCTCAACTTGCCCATGCCAGGCCCTGACACCCCCACCATGGCAGGCAGCACTCAGCAGCAATACAAGCCATCCTACAAGTAGCACAGAGTCTGGCCAGTGCTGGGTCACAGCCCCAGAAGAGCCAGCACGATGGGGAAGCCAGGACAGAAATGACTGTAAGTCAGCATTCGGCTCTGTGTATGTAGGTAGGTGGGTGTGAGGAGTGGGCAACACTCTCACACCAAGTGTTGCTGCTGAGATGTGGTGAGGACTCCCAGTTACAGCACTCCCATACATTCCCAGTTCCATAGGAGGAAAAGTCCATTCCCTGCCCCTTTGCTCCAAGAGGCAAGAAAATCAGAGGTGTGATGAAAGGCGCTGAGGAGGAGCACACACCCTCCCTTGCCACTTGATGCCATTCAGATGGCTGAGCCCTTGACGGGAGCGGGTAGTCTGGCCACTTCGAATGAGTGGCTCTTAGAGACATGGCTTAGTGGTGGACTTTGTGTGTTAGGTTAATGGTTGGACTCGTTGATCTTAAAGGTCTTTTCCAACCTAAATGATTCTATGATTCCACAGAGCTGGGCTGAAACATTCAGGCCATTCACCTGCATCGGGTGACTGAGAACATCCATCACACTGGGATGTGCATTGTTCTTCATCCTGAATTTTCCTTCAGAGCTCCCTGTGTTTTGATTATCCCAATCTGCCATGGTGAAACCAGCAGAGAAGGCTGGGATCATTCTGCCTGGACCCAGGACACCCAGGGTCAGACCTGAAAGTGGATTCCGAGGTTGTGCTAAGAAATTTCCCCAAGACTGTGCACACAGAGTGGGGGTCCGAAGTCCCTGTGGACCTATGCTGATTTATACCAGCAGAAAACATCACACACTATGTCTGGGCTCCAGAACGACAGAGGTGACCTTCTATTGCTATTAGCAGAGGAGAGAAGGAGAGAGCGAGATTACAGTCCAAGGAGTTCAGGTCCCTCTGTGAAGCTGGTCACTTTGTGCTTTGGTATCTAAGCCATTCAAGCAGGGATAACACTGACCTGACAGATAAGATGTGAGCTAATTAGCAGTGCTCTCTTCAGGCTCCTCCTAAGCTCAAGCGCTGCAGAAATGCTGAATATGAGGTCTGGTTACTGTTCAGGGCAATTTTTAGTTGGAAAGAGGTAATGGAAACTGGATTATCCAGGGAGATGGCTTGGGTTTGAGACTGGGGTGCTGTGTTGAGGTATTTGGGGGCCTATGAGGGAGAGATGCAGTGAGGTGCTGGACATGCCAGTAGCAATAGGGCTGATGGTGCAGAGAGGAGTCCCAGAGGAGTCCTGGAGGAACGTTCCTGAGGAGAAACTTCCTCTGACTTGTCATGGGTAGGCAGCTGAGCCCTGCAAGCACTTCCATCAGGAACAGTCTTTTGTAAATATTACAAAATAGTGACAGAAACAACAACAACAAAAACCCCACACATAGGCAGGGGAAGGAGTTTGTTTTTAAAGGAGCAAAGAAAGGTGTCCTGTGGCCTCAACAAGTGGAACAGTGCTGTGTCCTGTGCTGGAAGAAGACATTGAAATTGCTTAGACATGCAGTCTATAAAAAGACTCCAGCATGGGACAAACACACAGTGCAGCCACCCTCACTGGGACTGCTTGTGGTCTTGAAATGCCATGCATGGCAGTTCTCTGGCAGGGAGGGAGCTGAGTGGGTATCATTCTTCCCTGGCTTTGGTTAGAGTAACGTAAAAAGTAAACTGATAGCATACAAGATGGAGCAATAACTTCACTTTCCCTCAGCTTTTCATTAAACACTGCTGAAACCACTGCCCTCTCTCCACCTCTGACAGCCATCTAAATGTTGAGCCCCAGACAATGTGGAGCCAGGCTCTGCTCCTATTAACCCAAAGTGCTGGAAGAATTGCAGGCCAGAAAAACTTTGTCTGGTAAAAATGTAAATGTCACTTTACAGAGGATAACTCCTGCTTGACAGAAAATCCATTGCCTCTTCCAAACGGTTTGTGAGTACTTCTGGATGCCATGCTGTGGCTTGTTGAGAAAGCAAGGTGGAACACAACTACTGTTCTTCCAGACCCATCTTCTCAGTCGCCAACTGCTGCAGACCTGTGGTCGGGCCTGTTGCTGCCACAAGGGCTCCTGTTTTAAAAGGCACCAAAAAACTGAAAGGCAGACAAGACCTCCTCCCTTTCCCTTCACAACTCAATTCCAGATGCCTAAGGTGTTGGCATAGATCCCATTTTCCATGGTCCCTTGGCTAAATCCCAACCAAAGTGGTGTCAGGCTGGGAGTTCCCAGGGCTCCTGTAAATGAAAATGATTTTCTGCAACTGAAATTGAGATCCTCTTATCCCAAACTGGGTCACTTCCAAGTAGCACTGAAGCCCTCAGCCTGTTTTTTTGCCCACTAGGTACCAGCTCCTACCAAATAAATCAATACATATTACTGGCATCCCACAGCAGTGTTGGAGACCTTCTTCAGGGACACCTCACAGTTTGCAAAGCTCCCAGGAGGAAGCCAGGGATGACTCACATGCCACCCTGGCTGGACTCTGAAAAGAAGACTGGAGAAACAGAAATCCATACTGAATTCCTGAAACGAGCCCTGACTACAACTCTCTGCAAGTTTCTTCTTTCCCCACAGGTTTCTGTGGCCTCCTGCTCCATTCCTAGGCTGGTTGTTCTGTGTGGGCATAGACTGTGAGGGAAACAAAGACCAGAGTTCTTCTGGGATATGGGAAATTTTTGTGGCTTTGGGTTTTTTTTGTTTTTTATCAGAGCCCTACCCAATGAACCCAGCCATCAGCCAGTGACTCCAACTCTCTCCCAGACTGCCTTTAGCTTTAATTCTTTCTCTGTGATTGCTTTCTGCCTCCAGCACCCTGGAAGTTCCTCTTCAGATCAGCTAGAAGACAAGGGGCAGTGTGTGAAATAGTTATGTCCCCTCCAAAGCTCCATCAGCCATAGCAGGATCTCCCCCCCTAAAAAAATCATTTACTAGGTATTTTGCACCTCATCTCAAAATGCAGAATTCCAGGGCAGAAAGGGCTCTCTGATAAACTCACAGCACTTTGGAAATGACCACAGAGAAACAAGCAGGAGAGGGAGTGGAAAAAAAAAAAAAGAGATACAGAAAGGAAAGCACTAAAATACATTCATCTGAGGGCAGCGGAGACAGGAAGAGTAGTGTGGAGATGCAGAGCAGCATAAAGCAAGCAGATGAAATGATATTCACAGAGAGCTGGCTATAGGGAAAGAAAACAGGAGGAAGACATAGAGAGGGAAAGGCACAGATGCAAGGAAAGAGAACACAGGGCAGGGATGAGAAGGGGGAAGTCAGAGGGAAAGGGAGGGATCTGGAGAGATTGCCTGATGTCAAATCTGATAGAAAAGAGGATTTATCTGCAAAAAATAACCCAGATCTAAGCTACAGCTTCAGAACAGCTGCGTACAGAGCTGCAGCACTGTGTATTTGTTCTTAAGCAAGCCAAAAAAAAAAAGGGCTGGTGTAGGTTACAAGCCAAAGCAGGGTCGTGCCATAGCAGGAGGCTGCCTGCCAGAGGAAAGGAAGGAAAGGGAAACAGAGACAAGGCAAGGCAGAGGAAGGCAAGATGAGGCAAGGGAGGGGAAGGCAAGGCAAGGTAGAGGATGGCAAAGAAAGACAGAGGAAGGCACAAAACACAAAGAAAGGCAGAGGAAGGCAGGGGAAGGCACAGAAGGCAGAGCAAGGCAGGGGAAGGGAGTGCAATGCAGCGGAAGGGAAGGCAAGGCAGGGGAAGGCAGGAGAAGGGAGGGCAAGGCAGAGGAAGGCAGAGCAAAGCAGTGCAAGGCAGGTGAAGGCAGGGCAAGGCAGGGGAAGGCAGGGCAAGGCAGGTGAAGGCAGGGCAAGGCAGGGCAAGGCAGGGGAAGGCAGAGGAAGGCAGGGGAAAGCGAGGCAAGACCAGACCCGGCGGGGCGGGAGGGCCCGTCCCTGTCCAGGGTGCTGACCGGATTCTGCCACCACCAGCTCCGCAGCCCTTCTCCTCCCCCTGCCCCCGCCCCGGCACAGGGACCGTGCCGGGGACACCAAACCGTTACAAAAGCAGTGTGCTTCCTGGAGTGAGCTGAGCAAGGGAAAAAAAGACACACACAGTCAACTAGATGTAAGAGAGATTTTTCCGCTTCCTCTCTCCTGCCAATAATTTCAGCAGCACGGCTGGAGTCTCTGAGGGCAGGACTGGATAACTGGTAGTGAAGCGGCTGCCCACGGCTGAGGAGCTGCATGAACACAAGGCATTTCTGGAGCTACATTTCTGACCTGTCTGGATTGGCCATTGTAAGGATCGGCCATCCTCTTAGCCTGTGAAAGACAGACCTCTCTTCTCCCAGGGTTAGGCTCTCAGTGCTTCCAGCCTGTGTTGCCCTGGGTGTGTCTGAGTGCTCTCTGTCCTCATTCCTACTACATCCCAGGCTCTCAGCATCCACACTGGAAGAACAGAGACTGAGATGGGAGCATAGACTCAGTTATCCCACCTGCACCTGATCGACCCAGATCGTGTGACCGGGAATTGGCAGTTGCAAAAGTGCTGTGTGTGCTGGGCCACATTTGCCACCAAGGAGCTTTTGGTGAGGTTTCACTCCGTGGCCTTGAGGCTTAAAAAAGGCTTAGTCTGAAAAGTGGCCTTAAACTCACGGTCCACCCACAGCATGGACAGGTGCTCTGTCTCCACAGGCAGTTCAAACCGCTACTGTGGACTGACAGGCCATTTTGCAAGACGAAAGAGCTGGAAGGGAGCTGGCTTCCTCTGCCCTCAGCTCTAGTGTGTGTCTCTGCTCTTTCCAGAGACATTGTGGCCTCACCAAGCCATTTTTGTTCCAGAAAATTGCAGATCAGTGGCCCCACAGAGGAGAAAACAGTGCCCAAGAACCTGACAGTATTGCTCCACAGGCATCTACAAATGAGTGTTAGCACAGAGTTGCAGAATAAACCTGTCTTTCTGAGATCAACCTGGTACCAGTGCTTTGTTTCCGGCAACCTGGTTTTCCAATCTGACACCAATAGTCTGGACCAGAACAACATGTTTTAAACGTTGGTTGGAAAAACATCTGACAGAAGGGGTGCAAGGTGGCTGGCCCTGCTACAGGACTAGATAACCTCCCAATAGCTTGATAACATCATCGCCTTAACTCTCTGTGATTCTAATATGTGACCAAGTCAGAGTGCAAACTCTCCAGTCACACAGACCCTTGTGTTAACACACCAATTAAAAAAAACAAAAGCAAAAACAAAAAAGACCAACGTTTCTTTCTAACATTGAAATCTTGCTCACACTTAACATGTAGCAGGAACCCATAGTGATTCCTGCCATGACCGTATAACAGCAAGCACAGCTTCATAATGACCATCCTCCAGGTCACCATGGAAGACAAAACGCCCTTCAGGGATGCAGATGTAGGGCATCAGCTGGGTCCCAACTCTCCTGTCAACAACGCAAAGCAGGGAGCCTTTAATCAACTGGGCCCACATTTCATGGGGATGTGCTGCTGGCCAGAAAGCCAGCTCTATCTTTTGGGATGACTGAAGCAAGGAAAGTGCAACAGGAAGAGTTAGAAGAGAATAGCACAGTCCCGGGATCAGCTGGGATGAACTATCTGCCTTGTGGCATCTCCCCCAGTTCTGCTCCCCTTGGCTCTGCTGTGCCCAGCAGCTGCCTGGCTGAGTAGCTGTACCTCTCCTGTGGGCCAGTGCCACGTGTCTAAGTTGGAACATTATTCCCCAGTTCTAGGAAATTGGATTAAGGGTCAGAGAATACCGACTGTTATTTACCTTTGATTAAAACCAGTCCTCCTCCCTCCCGGGCTGGAGAGGCCAATGTTGCTGTTATTTACTCTGCTGCCAAACCTGGAGTTCAATCCTTGCCCTGCGGCACTCAATAAAAGCCAGCACGGAGGGGGGTGTACGGCAGGCAAGTAGGCAGGGCCGTGGGGGTGGAAGGGGAGTGATTATCCAGGCCACCGAGTCCCATTTACTCCTTTTGCAGTCAGGCTCTGGCTCAGCAAGGACAGGGGTGCTGGGAGTGCCTGTCCCTGTGGCTCACAGGGCTGACAAGGAGCCAGACAGGGTGATTCTAAGCCGGGGATTTGCCCCCACACCTGCCTCTCATCCTCCCCCCTCACCACATCCTCGCTTTCACACAGCTCCTCTTTTTCTTTATCTCCTTCCCTATCTCTCTGCCCTCAGCCTCCACCTTCACCCTCCTCTCCCCCTGGTGTCCTCCCTGCCTCCACTTTCTCCCTTTTCCTCTCTTCTGCTCCCCCTCCTTCCCACCCTCTCCCCCCACCTTCGTTTCTCATTCCCCTCATTCTCCTCCTTCCCTCTCCCCCACCCTCCAAGCCGCTATTCCAGGACAATAGAGCAGATGGCAGGCTGTTTGGTTTATATGTCCCTTTGGAAAATCTGCTCAGCTGTTGATTCTGCGACTTTTTCTAAAAACAGACACTGTCCAACACTAGCTGAATGCTGGGGAAATGGAGGGGGGTATGGAGGGGCCCTGGTCTCCCTAGCAGCTGCACTGAGACCTTGTCTGTCTGCACCCCACACCATGCCTTTGGGAAACGGGCCTGTCCAAGAGCCCAGAGAGGATTGTTCTCCCCTGCATACTAGAAAAAAAACACCATCACAAGCGGAGAGAGCTTGGCCAGCTTCTGCAGCCAGCCTCGCTCCAGCCAAAGCTCATGGTAATGTGGGGAAAGTGAGAAGGGACAGAGTCTTTACAGCACATCCATCCTGCTCATTGCCCGAGGCTGCTGCTTCTCTGAGAGTTCATGAAAGATGAGTTACATACAGTCTTCTCAGGCAGAAGACACACAGCACGGAGTAAAGGTTGATGCTTTCCAAGCCTCACATCTCCCCCTGTGCTACTGGGGTAGCCATGAGTGAGAAGCCACAGGTCAGTGTTGAGTGTGTGGGTAGGGGAAAACAGTCCTTGCCTTTTTCTTTCCAGCTTTCTCCTCTTTTTGTTGAACCCCTAAGCCCCAATTTACCAGCATCAGGCCAGCATTCATCATTTGACAACACAACCATGAAGTGGATATAGATTTTGTTCTGGTTCTTTCTCTTATCCACTTTTTTCATCCCTTACTTCTCCTTTCCCATGTGCATATATCAGCCATCCTTCAGATCTGTTGCTTCATCTTATTTCTGGGTGGAGAGGGATCATTGCTTCTGAACTATTCCCCTCACTGTCCCAAAGACCATCTTGTTCCTTCTCCTTAGATGTGACAACACTGTCCCACCAATCTTGTAATCCCTTTCCCACCCTGTCTCTGCTTTACGTGCCTTGGGGTAGGCACCGTTTTTCTATCTGTCCAGAATCAAGACCAAGCTGGCCTTGGCTCACAACTGGGGCTGCTGGATTCTCTGCCAGTGCAAATGCTGGATATCTCATGGTACATCCTCCACCTGAATCACTGCAGCCAAAGGCACCAGCTGCAGTTTCTCTCCATGGCCCACTTCAGCAGGTGGGATGGGAAAAGCAAGGCTTCAGAACAGCAGCATCTCTCCCCATCCAATTGCCCTTTTCAGTTGCACTTCTTCTCTCTACATTGCTAAAGTCAACGCTGTCTTCTTCTCTAGCAGCGGCAGAATGATCAGGGCCAGCAAATCCGTGTAGAAGCACTCAGTTTAATTTTTTTCAAAGTTCCCTGTGAATTAGATGCAGGTCCCAGTAAAAACAACAGAGGCTTGTGTAAGGCACAGCCAGATGTTACATCTGAAGAGGCTCCTTAGCCTTGTAAAATTCTGGAAGGCAATTTAAACACGAGAGATAGGCAAGGATCCCATTCTCAGGGTCTGCAATTAGTCACATGCAGTTCAAACAGAGAGAGAGATGAGCTCCCAGCTTTCTTGGAGCCCAAGCTGGATCAAATAGGGAGTGACAAAAATCTCAGGCTGTCAAGGAATAGCCCTAAAGAGGCAACGCCAGCTGAGCAACAACAGCTCAACCCTGCACTCCTTTAACCTCCCAGGTAACTGGGCGGAAAGTCTAAAGGGAAAATTCCTGCATCAGCCGGAGAGAACAGACACGATTATGTGTACATTTCTGATGCTGCTCTTCTTCCTGGCCTTGCTTATGTCTACGAGTTGGACTCGATGATCCTTGTGGGTCCCTTCTAACTCAGGACATTCTATGATTCTACGATCCTCTCCAGTGGAGCCGTAAGTCCAGTGGTATCTGGGACAGGAGCAAGTCCCAGTTAGTATGAGATCCCATCTCCGGCAGCAGCTGCTAGCAGGTGCCTTGAGGAAGAACATAAGGATAGTCCATGCCTCTCTGTGCCCACAAAGTTACCAAGTGGAGGAGTCAGTCACCATCCTTCACCTTTGCATCCACCCCAGAAATGTGCTCAGGTGTGTAGAGCGCTGGCAGCCAGTGGTGCAAAAGGGCAAGCTAACTGTCTTGTAGGGTTTTTCAGGGATTGAAGACAAAAGAAATTAAATAAATGAAGGAAAAGAGTTGCTGATCCCACCCCTGAACTGTCTGAGGAGCACGCATTATAAACAAGGGCACAGGAAGCCTCAAAGTTAAGGAGGCCAAATCTGCTGTAAGGAATTGAGTGTAACACAATGACTTCTCTGGGCTGTTATTAAAATAAAATTTAAAAAAAAAAAAGGGTTTGAGGCCAATCAACCTGATCTCATCTCTTCCAAGGTGAACTCTGACTCACAGGCTGGCATTCTCTTCAGCACTGGTGGGATACAACTGTCCTGGTTACAAAACCATCCAGATCTGGAGATCCAGGCAACACCCCCTTTCCCACTATTGCTGGGCAGCTCCCAAACAGCACTTTCCATGCACAGCTGAAATTCCCATGCTGTCCTCTAAGGCCCCACTTGGTGGTTTCTTTCCTTTCAATCTCTTCTCTTCTGTCCCTATTTATCACCCTTTGGCTTCTGTTTATAAACTGCTCGTCTTTTGAAGGCTGCATCTTCAGCAAGAGGCCTGGGGAGAGAGCTGAAGGCTGTGATCTGGGTACAAGTTGGGTAAATCCCACAGTGGCTTAGAAATCTGCTTTTCTTCAGCAGCAGAACTGTTAAGAGAAGTTGGCATCAGGGACAGAAGCATTGTCTAGCGCTGCTATTCTTCTTTCTCGCCTTCAAGCCTTTAGCAACAACTGCAGTTTCCCACCTATTTCAACTAACTTCTCTTTTCCCCCTAAAGAAAGGATAATCATTAGCAATTTTTTTGCACTGTCAAATAGGGGTTTTCTTATAAAAAATCTTTACAGCTAAGGGGAAAGTGAAGAAAGGATATTGTTAACATGAAAGCCTCACTTAATGCTTTACATTTCAAATACTGTAACTGCTTTTTTCCCCTCCTTCTCCTTTTTCTGAATCTTCAGTATACAGCTTAAACATCATTAATAGTGTTGGTTGCTATGGTGTTGGGCAGGCATAGGTCTCCCTACTTGAAACCTCAAACTACACTTAATGTTGTACAACTGTAGGGTCATGCGAACACCTATGACTTTGACCCCATTTTCCCCAGTAAAACAAAAAGAGCACATATCCATCCCTTTTTGTTCTTGGGATAGGGTCTGGGGTGGGTGTTTTCTGTTGTTTTGTTTTTGGTTTTGTTGGGTTTTTTTTTCCCTGCAATAAGAAAAAGGAGTATGAGAAAGAGAAGAAGAGAGAGAGAAAAAAATAAAGAGAAAGAAAAAAAATTAATAGGCCCAGTGGAACCTTTCCAAAACCAGTTACATCAGAAAATCATGAAGGAGAATAAAAAAGACAGTCCCCTGAAAAGTTTCATGTGAGATTGTTTCTCTTTTTCCCAAGCAGCTAAACATTTTAATAAACTAGGAAAATGAGACTGTAAAACCACAACATCTGACAGCAAGCCCCCGGGGCAGGAACCATTCCTGAAACTAATTTTAACTCAGGTTTTAACATTGATCAGATTTCATGTGGTGAATGTCCCCTTAAGCTGTCTCTCTGTTCTTAGAGAAAACCTGGTTTCTTCTGTCATCTTCAAGAAGCTATTTTCTTGCCAGTGCATTGTGCATAACAAGGCTTTTCTGTCACTCATCTCTACAACCCAAGAGATGCCCTGCCCCAGACATCTCATCTGTTTCCTTATAAGACAAGACATTTTCCACAGAAGTGGCACTTAACTGCTCCAGCAACGAAGCCCAGTCTTAAACCAGTCCCCATGCACCCACTCAAGGACTCAATCCATTTAACATCTGGTCTTCAGCCATGCAAAAGGCAACCAGGCCAGTTCAGACCAGCTGAGGCCAGGATCCAAACCGGGCTTCCAGTTTCTCTCTGCCTTGCTTTTCCCCAGGAAAGGGAGTCCGGACTACCAGCATCTTCTCATTCTCTGGGCATATGAATCACGTTTTCCTTTGATTGTCACAAGGACATCTACAGATAGGACTGGCTTTTTAGCTCAAAGACTCAATTAACAGCACAGCTGAGAGTTTGAATGGGAAAAAAAATAAATAGAAAGAAGATATCCGGGTAGTGTAGATTTCTCTTGAAGACTCTCGTTTCTTCTCACAGAAGAATTTTGGATCTTCTAGTTAAGTTCAAACCAAACCATTTGCCCTGGGGGCAGAACTTGTTTAAGCTGCACCTGTCTTCCAATAGTTGGGCGTCTCTGCTTTGAGCCGCGTGGTTCCCAGGTTCACACAGCTGCATGTGCCAAGTGCTTTGCACCACTCAGGGAACTGTCATTGGCATCAGGGGTGAGCTCAGGATGCCCTGCTCAGGGTGAATTTCCAGTCCAAAGGTACATGGTGCAAGGGAAGAAAGCAGGGCTCTCTGCTGCTTCACAAGCTGGTTAAATGCCAGTAAGAACAACCAGGCTGGAAAACAGTTCTACAGGCTCCTGCTCACTGCTTCTCCAGAAATTAAAGTGCTCATTCATGTCTAGATCCCCCTTTGCAAAGGCAGAAGGTCTTTCTGACACCTTTCCTTTAAACCTCATGTCTGCTGGGGCTTGAGGGGGGTGGAAGGAGACGACAGGGTGGCCAGTTTCCAAAATGGTAGAGGCGCAGTGATAGTTGCCCTTGGCTCTTCCAGCCCACTAGCAGCAGGCTTAGTCACATCAGCAGCATCAAAGCCGAGCAGCTCTGCAGAAAAAGGGCATTTGTCCTTTCATCTGTGGATTACAGGAATCTTTCACAGATCCCAGCAGTGTGTTCTGAAAGGCTTTTTAAAGAGAAATACCTGTGTGTTGCACTACCTGCCATTTAAAACAGCCTCTTTGCCTTCCAGGTTTCCCTGCAATGCTCTCCCCCAGCCATTTAACCATGTGTACAAGAACCAAATGGTGTCAAAGTTCATTCCCCAGTCAGCAGAATTGCCTGCTTTTCATGCCAGGCTCTGTATGGAGAAAAGGACTCTCCACAAACATGCCAGAAAGCTTGTAACCTACTTGGGCCTTGTCCTTCCCCATGTTGTGCTCAGGGAGGAAAGAAATGCAGAGATAAAAAGCTATTTCCTTGCTGTTTCCATTCCTTCATGATTTAATTTTTTTTCGTCAGAGAAGTGCACAGAGAAGATTATAAAGCTGTAACCTCTAATCTGCTCCTGAGTGTTTCTTCTCCACTTCTTCCTTTCTCCTCTCTTTCAGCCAGTCCTAATCCTTTATGTCTCCTCTCTCACAGGTAGGAGTCGGAGTCTAATCTCAGACGACAGGTTGGTAATTAGAGCAAGAGATTATCCTGACCCCATATCAAGAAGGTAAAAAGAGAGGAATAATGCAGGGCCGTACATGATCAAGCCTCCAATGCTCAGTGCAGGAACCATCCTCACCTCAGCTTCTCCCTCTGGCTCCCCCACCATACACCCTCTCCTTTGTCCCTGCAGAGAGGGGAGTTCTGATTCTTTGTAAATCCTGCCCGTCTCCACTCTGCTGGGCAAGGACTACACTTTTCCAGCACTCATTCAGCACAGAAATGGTGACATTTTCCATTTTTATAGGCCTTGATGAAGCAGAGATGCAGCCAAGAGGCTGCGGGTCGGAAGAACGGGTGGTGGGGAAAGCACAGGCAGATCTGAAGGAAGAAAGCCTGCTCAGAGGGGCTGGAGCCACAACACGCTGTCAGCCATCCTCAGCTGGGCAATGGTTAACCATACACAGGGCCCTTCTAGCACAGCAAGATGAATCCACAGCAAGGAGCAGCAGCAGGAGGTCCCCATCCCTACCCAGATGCCCAGAAGGTACCACCCAGTTCTCGATCTGCTCAGGAAGGCATACTGTTCCCATCCATGTGTCCAGCCCATGTTATCCATCTTTGGCACTGATCTTGTCTCTTGTCCTGTGTCACCGCTATTCAGTGAGGACCAAAAAAGCCATCACACAGCCCCAAGACCACAGAGAAAAAGGGAAGTGGGGAGCACTGAGCTTCTTCAGTGTCTCATGCACAAGATGAATGGATGTCAGCAGGACGCACTGTAGCTGAGGCTCAGGCATCACCAGCCAACAGCCTGTAGGCACCAGGAGGTGTCAGGATAGAGATGGCAGTGGAGTGATCGAAACCTGCAGGTGAAAGAGCGAAGGAAGGTCAGGTGACAGTTTTTACACCAGTGCTCAGATGGAGAATGGAAGACCTCTCCCTAATGTTCCATCCCACATCAGGCACCCACCATGCACTACAGAGCTCCAGGACTGGTTGGTCAACTCAAGATGTTTTTTCTCAGCAGAGCTAAGCAGCCTTGGACACCTGAATCCAGCTCTGTCCAGGCAGCCCAAGCTCCAGGCTATCCCTGACCCAAGGCAGGGAAATGGGCACGGCACCAGCCCCCACTACATGGTGTGTTGATGCTCTTTTCATTGCACAGCTGCTTCCCACCTCTGCTATCTCCAGCCAGGAGCTTCCTACCCATGCTCTGCAAATAACAACTTTAGGTTTATCCACTCAAAGCAGAGAAGGTAAATCAAAGAACACTTTTGTCTGCAGTCAGCCTGAAGTGAACCTTTTTTCTTTTTTCCCTTCAGTTTTCTCAGCAAAACAAAAAATGAAAAAGCAAGCAGAATTTCCTTTCCTGAGTTTAAAAGAACAATTCTGCTCCTGTCCCAGAGGAGAAGGCTAGCTTGTTCAGCCTCAAAATGTGAAATAAACGGCAATATTTTCAGCCCAGGAATTCTCCAAATAAAATGTTTTGATACTCCTTTTCTTCTCACTTATCCAAAAAGGTTTGCAGAGCTTGTATGTGTTCACAAACAGCTTAATGCTGGTGTGTTCCTCACCCAATAAGCCATGTGACTGCAAGGTTTCTGTCCCTCACTCTAGACCTCCTGCACCCCATTTAGCTGCCTCCTTCTCCCAACCTGTTGTCTGAGGGCTCACACCCCAGCAACAGCCAGAGCACTCATGCCCCATACCTTGAGGGATCCTCTTTGGGTGAGAAGGGGCCTCTGAGTTCAATAACATTGAGCTTGTTCTCAAAGACACCATAGCTGAGAGTGACCTGCAAAGAGGGGTGATGAGAAAGGAGCAGGGAGGATGAGGTGAGTTCAGGAGCAAGGAACTTGCTTTGGGCAACAGAAGATCTCATTCTGGTTCTTTCTCTTCTGGCTTGGCCTCTGCTTTCCACACCTCTCCTGACTTCCTTCCCACGATGGTCCACCACACCAGTCCTTTGCCTATCCAAGCCCCCTACACCCCTTGTTATCTCCTCACACAAAGCAGACATGGTGCCATGTCAAAGCCCCTTCCCCAGTCAATCATCATTTCTGCTTGTTCTTGTGCCATGTTCCTCCAAGGATGCCCCCAATCCTCACATCACTGCCCACCCATGCTCCCCACCACTGACCCCAGGTGCACCGTGACTGGCAGCAGTGCTGCAGGCAACATCTGTGCCTTATTTCAAAGAAGCATTTGTCAGAAAAGTCTCCCCAAAAGAGCAAACAGTTGACTCAACCCACATTGGTGCCGCCAATGGAGCAATGTCCTTGTAAGCTCCCCTCCACTTCTCCTTACCCACACACCTCCCTCCTGCTCCATTTCCCTTCCTCACCTGCTGTGTGAGCCGGGAGGTGGGGATGAGCTGCAGGTTCTCCAGGTGGGAGTGGAAGAGCGCATTGGGCAGCAGCTGCCCCCCGACTTTGCACTCAATGATGTAACCCACGGTGCAGTCATCCGGCAGGCGGATGAGCTCTGAAGTGCTCACAAAGTTCTTGCCACTGGAAGACAGTAGGGCCACATGGGTTAGAAGAAGGGTAGGGGGGATATAGGCATCCACTTGGGTGGGAGATAAATGAAGGACTTAACTGAAGACCAGAGTAAATCTCCGAGCTAGGTGAGAAATCCCTGAGTTCCACCTGCAAAGATTTGGGAATTTGTTTGCTCTTTGACCGCTCCCAGCCATGCTGTCCCATCAGTTGTCTGGTGCTGTCCCTAATACGTATCCAGCTCCTCAGTGAGCAGATGCCAAGAGCTGGCAGACTTTGCTGAGCTGCTTTTCCACCTGTTAGGTGAGCTGCATTGAGCCCCTGAGGCGTCGGACAAGCCAGCTCAAGAGAAAGAGTGAGACCACATGGCCAGAACCAGGAGCAAGAAGAAACAGGGCAGTCTCTTGCAGCTTGAATAAGCCATTCATGGCTCCACCGTGATGTAACACCACACGCTTGGCCATCCTTCAATGACAGGCTAACCCAAATTTTAAGGCTCCTGTAATTGGAAGCAGCCACACAGCATGAAGCACGGTCTACTGTAGCACCCCTCAGATAGTTCAGATGTGTTTTAAGCATTTTAACAAAGTAGGGGCAGACTTTGTGCCAGGTTAGGTGTTATCTATCCATGCCAGTTTCATTTTATACTAGCTCACAGATCATACTCTTATCTGGGTCTACCATAAAATATATACCATGGGCTTCAGCTAAACCAGCCACCTGGTGTGGATCACATCTGTCTTTCTGGGTATGTGCAGATCTGGTTAAGGCTGGTACAGCCATCATCTGTTGGTGTATGTGCACATAGCCTGTGATATAACCTAGGACATCCCAGAAAACGTCATCTTGGTGTAGGCTAGGCTAACACTAGACCCCAGGGACTACCTCTGTTCTCTGCACACCAATCTGAAGAAATGACAGTGACCACTGTAAGAAGATGAAGAGGGTTTGGGGTGGGGGAATGGGAAAATAGCTCAGGAGGGAGGTACAGGAGGTTGGAAAGAGGCAGACTGAGGGGACAAGAGACAGGCGGACAGGGAAAGCACTTGGGAAAAGAGTCAGAGGAAGCTGAAAGGGATGGGAAGGAGTGTGTGGGAATAACCAAGAGCTGAGAGGAGCTGGGGAGAGGGGTCTATATCATCCTATGATCGTGTTTACTGACACGCCTGCTTTTGCCCCTTTTTAATCAAGTTGCAGACCCACTCGCTACATTCTTCCTCCAGTTCCACGTGCTTGCAGATGTGTAGCATGCGGCACTGAACCCCTGCAGCCACCACATACACAAATCCAGGTCTGACGCTGCCAGGAATTAATGTGTGTCTGTGTTTCTCATCCCCAAAGGCTCCCATACCCACCAGCTGCACAGCTCACCTGGCCCACGGCACCATCTTCCTTGCCAGATTGCGGCTGATGCAGAACCCAGCCCCTCCCGTGGCAAACCAGAAGCGCACAGATTTCTGGAGAGGAACAGCAGAGAAAATCAATGGCAGGAGCTTGGACAACAACACAGTGTCTGAGATGGGAATGCTGGATACCCAGCTTTGATGCCAGGATAAACACAGCCCTATGGTCACCCCAGAACCCCAACTGCAGCCCAGAAGAAGGACTTGCCAGAAGTACAGCATGGATTTTGACTTCCTCATAGCTGAAGCAGCCAAGTTCCTGCTGGCAGCAGCAGGTGGGCTGCCCAAAGCAGGCTTGTCTCCTTGGCAGACAGACACCCAAAGGCACAGCAGCAACGTGCGACCCTCCCTAGGTAGATCAGATTGAGTCAACTCCTACAGCCACGTTCAGACAAGACCAGTAAGTCTTCAGCTGTTGCCTGTTGCTCTTTGGACCCATCTCTCACTGGGTTACATCCACAGCCAACGAGCCAGAGCACTAAAACCAACCCATTGGCCCCACCACCACCACCACAGGCTGTACCGTCTGGTTGTTTGGCAGTGTTTCGGAGGCCCGGATGGGTCGGTTCAGGCTGGGTTTCCCCAGGTAAACGTCCCACTTCGCAGAGTAGGAGGACAAGAGCTTCAGGAGGGCCTGAGGGTTCAGGTAGTTGTCATCATCCAAATGGCAAAACCAGCTGTGTGGGAGACAGGAACGAAGACACAAGAGGTTTGTGGTAAGGAGGGTGCCTCTTGCTCCCAGAGGTCTCCCCATCGCAGCCCTGTCTCACCTCTGGCCGCTGGCCAGGAAGGTGTCAAACTCAGTGGCCATCTTGCAGGAGAGGGCCGGGTGGCTGTGCTCGGCCGAGCAGTTGGTGAAGATTGCGTGGTCACCTGCCGGGAGAGAGAAAGTTGTGGTTCAGGGCTGGTCCACTTTGCGCAGCCATGGGGAGCACCTCTGGGTGGGAGGGAAGGGGTTTGTAAACAGCCAGCTTCCTCACAGCCCCCTAGACGGGCATCCAAGCCCATGGTGACATGGGCTCCATCCTTCCCCCCACCAGGAGACGAAGCCTGGAGAAAGCCAAGCATCTTGGCCAAGACTCAGCCATTTGCCAACCGCACTTCCACCTGCCCACTGCCAGCCAGGGTGCAGGAGCTTGTGCCATGTGGCTTCCTCCCACGGATGCTTTAGGGCAGGCAGCACCCTGCCTTGAGTCGGCTGCATGCCCTGGGGTAAGCCAACTAAAACAAATCGTCACCTGGGGGTTTCATGAGTGCCAGACTCCCTCCCAAGGCCATGACGATTCAGAAGGTGGGAAGGGGAAGGTGGTGTTATAGGACAGCTCATTACCCATTCTCCTTTTCAGGGCATCGTCTTCTTCATCGGTGAAGACATACGTCTGGGGAAATGAGGACAGGAGGTTACTCTCAGGGCTGGAGCTGGTGCTGCTCCTGGCCACCCACCCCTTCCTCCCCACAGCTGGACTGACTTGCTGTGGTCACCCCACTCCATCCCCTGGTGCTGTGCCTATCTCCCAGGCACAGATGGGCAGAGGGATGGCTGCACTCCGCCTTCCTGCGCGCACCATCATCAATACTCGTGTGGCTTCATTTCTTCCCCCCACTGCCTTGGGAACAGGCAGAAGGGGACCCGCGACACCAAGTGAGGGGCTGAAAGAGCCCTGTGTCAGTGGTAGAAAAATGAAAGCACTGTGGTTGAATGATGCTTGGGTTAAAAGGAGAACATCTGTTTGTGTGTTAAGCGTGCACAGCCCCCCGCTGCTTTCCATCTCCTCCTCCTTTTCCTCCACCCCCAGGCCTCTCTAATCCCCCTTGGTGCCATTATGTGGCACATCTCCCCCTCTTCAGGGCCAGGCGGGGATCAGGGCTGGTGGAGAAAAGCTTTCCTCAGGCAGAAAATGAGCTTTCATGAAATCAAAAGGAGTCACGAGCCATAAACAGTCTTTCCACCAGCTGCCACAGGCTGGTTAAACACAGCACCTGGGCAGGGACAAAGGGGACGAGACAGGCAGACAACAGCTCCCAAAGGCTCTGATGGGGAGAAGAGAGTCTTCTACCAAGCACTGAGGCTGGGAGACACGCCTCCGTCAGGAGAATGTGGCAAGAGAAATGTTCTGCACGGGAAAGGAAGGTGATGAAGGACCCCCAGACACAGCCTGGCTTGAACAGACACAGCAGAACAGTTCCATGGTCTCAAATGTACACGCTACAGAGACCTGGCGAATTAGCCTCCAACAGCTGAACTGCAGCACCATGCCATGCACACATTCCTACTCCAGCCCACAGGTAAAGTCTCTTAGTTAAAACCAATTTCAAGCTGATCACGGGACAAGAAGCAATTAGCTAAGTCTCGGGTAAAGCAGTCACTATGGGTCAGGGGACCGTATCACAACCTTCAGGCAAGGCAGGGATTGTCAGTGGCACGGGATTTCCCTCGCTAGCACGTCAGAGCCAGAAATTTCCACTATGACAAATATTTCTTCTTAAGAAAAAAATTCTGAAACCATTGAAACTTTCTGACATTAAAAATAAATAAAAAAAAAAATCAGAAACATTGCTGGAAATGACTTGCTTACGGGTATAAAACCAGCTAATAAACATCATATGTGATCGACTTTAAAAGGGAATCCGTATATTTTCCCAGATTTTCCACTTGTGAAAATATTCCAAGGTTCCCATTATCCTCTTGATTCAAGGTGGGAAATGCTTTTTTGCAGACGCCAGCACATATTTGTGGGAACCAAGGGATGAAGGAGCATCATCACCACAGGGAAAACCGGAACCTCCAAAAGAACTGGAAAAAGGGGCTACAAGTGTAAGAGCTTAGCAAATCTATTTTTTCTGGCTCTCCCAAGCTCTGATCTCCATGGTACATCTGGCCACAGTACTCCAGAGATGCTGGGGTGCATGTGTCCTGGCCCTGTCCTGAAGGAGGTCAAGACAGCACAGGCAGCTGCCTGCATCCTCATCTCTCCATCCCTCGTGCCTCCTAGAGCAGGAAATCTGGAACAGCAGCTCCTGATGGAATCCGAGTGACTGCTGCCATCTGTCCCTCAGCAAAGCCACCCATGATGGCTGGGATGAGAGAGAGAGAGAGAGAGGAAGCCTCTTGATAAAAACCTGACTGGAGAGCATTTGGACCACAACACAGATCTTTCTCAAGGAGATACCAGTTGCTGTTGTCCCTACTAATGGAACCTGGAGGAAATTCAGGAGATCTCTCTGGCCACACGAGACCTACTTTCCCCACTGGGGATATGCAAGCAGAGGAACCCCCAGTGTCATTTGTGTCCCTGCATGCAAACAGGGTGGACAGAAGCAGCCTACTCACTACATCCACCCTCCTGTTCTCCACCAGACCATCTAGGAGGCCATGCAGGATCTCCTGTCATGGCGCCTCAGTGCTGGCCCAGCTCTCGCCCACCCTGAGAGCAGCCCAGGGTGACTGTCACTGCTGCTGCAGGCCTTGATCTGAGCTTGAGGAGGGATGCAGCACACAAAGCATCCCTCTGTTCTGGAGCAGAGAAGATGGCTGGATAGGAAAAGGGCGTCTGGTGGATGGCAGGGCCAGCAGTGATATGGAGGCACTGGTGTCCAGCAGCTTTGTCCGGTGGTTCTTCATGAACGTAAGTGTCCAAGAGATGGATAAACACTAGGCTTTTAGGCCCACTCACCTCAAATCAGGAAAGTAGCCTAACAAGGCAAAATTAGGAAAAGGGGATAAAGATGTGGAATCTGACAAGCCGTGACCACATGCATCTCCCAGGTTCCCAGGGTATCTCTCCTCCAGGAGGAAAAAGCCTCCAAAACTGGTTACGGGTTATTGGTGTGGCTGGGCAGGAAGCTGTTCCCCTGCTCAGAGAGGAGATTCAAAACCTGTGGTGTGTTCACAGCACTGAGAAATGTGAAAGCCAGTTCACAATGGGTCATTTAGAGGTTTCACTTCAATCAGTTGGATGTTTGGGCTTCTGAAAGGAGGGGAGGTGGTAGAATTAGTTTACGCTACGAAAAAAAATTTCAGACCAGAAACCTAGCCTTATCTCTATCGAAACTACTGGGGCCAAGAATGTCAGCCACATCAAGATGCTGTTCAGCCTAAACAGTTACCAAAATTGACACTTCTGTTTAGATTAAGCCTTTTCTGAGGAAAAGGCCTTTCACTGAAATGGCTTCCACATCAAACCCCAGTGGAAAGTTTGTCCTGGATGAGTTCTCAGGAGGCAGAGCAAGGTCCAACTTTCAGTGAAGGGCACCCACCCCACACTTCCCCAGCTCCCACGAGATGCATTTCTTCTGTTTAAACAGTGCCGTTTCAGGGAAAATCTCTCTCTCTTGTTGTCTACCCCGACAGAGTCCAACACAGAGGACTTTTAATTTGGCTCCTGTACAGTCTCTCCTAGCCATAAAAACCACAGCTGTTCCTGCCTTCTGTTACAGTCACCTAAGCCTGGCCTTTCAGGTCTGGGTTGCTTCCTCTGGGAGGACACCATGCAGGTAATCAGCTCTGAAACCAGGCTTGGCATCAACAGCACAGCCAGATGCTAAAATTTCCCTGCTGAACATGTAGAGGAGGACCCACTGAATTGGTCTCCAGCCATGAGTAAGCTGGAGACGGCAAAACAGTGGGTGAGCCCTAGGAGGAGGCAGTCCTCAGGGCCTCTGAGACCTGGATCTCTCCAGGACTGGCTCTTAAAGCCTATCCCTCTCCATAAAGACTCGATAATAGGAGGTCTGATGCCCTATCTCTGGCTCCACAACAATTAAATGTCCTTTGCAAATTGGAAGTTCTCTGTTTTTTTGCTAAGCTAGGTTTCTACATTGCCAATTTTTCAAAACCAACCCTTTCCCTTGCCTCCAAAAAAACCCTCCAGCAGCAGCATAATTAATAAAAAAAAAAAAAAAAAAAAATTGACTTTCATGTACTTCTCTTTGCCTCCCTTCCCACCTCCGCTCCCCTGCCCTCAAGGCCATTTAGTAAAAAAAAAGGGGAAGTAAAACATGGAAAATTGAGGGGTGGGGAGAAAACCACTGAGCTTGCAACAAAAATTGGTATCAATGAAAAAACACTGTCTAAAAATGACTGATGCTCCCACTCTACCCTTCCTTCCTATTCTCCTGCTCAGTCTGTGAAAATTTCCTAGGGGCTGGCAGCAGCATGGAAAATTCAACAACTCTTTCCAGGTTTGGACATCGTTTGCCTGCCAAACGGAGAGGGTCAAAGGAAGCTGGGGAGCTGGTATCTAATTCCTGTCATCAGTGGAATGTCCAGGAGCCTGTTTGTCAAATGCACAAGGAGGGAAAGGTGAGCTTCTCCTCAAAAACCTGCCCCAAAAGCCCCAGTCACAATATCTTAATGCCAAGTGCAGCCATGCCGTTGGGTTTTGTTTCTCCAAAGAGCCGCTGGGCTGAGGTCGGGCAGAGAGGAGAAGTGCATCTGGAGGAGGAAGCCGGGCATCTCAGATGCCGGGAGGGATGCACAGGCAGGAGAGGAAGTGTGCTCAAAATAGGACGCGGCTTCCTGTGACGACCGCAGCAGACCAGACAGTTGCGGCACCATCAAGTGGAAAACCACCCTTACCCAGAAAACCCTGCATTGCTTCAAGCGCTCTCCTACTCAATACCTCCACCCCCGTCCCCTTTCCTTGCTGAGGCCCGAATTTGTCTTCTAGGCACCCATCATATATAGGCAGAGGCAAAAAACCTTCTCTTAGGGGCAGCCGCAGGATTTCTCCTTTCTTGAGGAGCAGCTCAGTGAGGGAGGTAGAGAAGTACCCGGGTTCTGGGGAGTACTTCTGCCCACCAGTAAGTCGGTCTGCACAGCACCACCGGCGTGGTGCCCCACACCAGTTCCTCTAACAGGAAGGAAACTCTCCAAACTCTGCCTTAGCAAAGGGTGAAAACGTCAGACACCAAGTTAAAAAATATATATATTTAAAAAATCAAATATAGACCCACATCACTTTAAGACTGTCAACATGAGGGCATCTGCCTAAGAAAGCAAGGCATGGGTTGTGCTGATGTGCTAGGGAGCGAACAGGGCTGCAAACACCCCTCCTGCACCCCTGTCCTCCAGCCTCAGCCTCCTGCCCACTGCGCCACGTCACCCTGCGGAGAAGGGTGCCCAGGCACAACACAGGCGTCCTCGTGGAGGGCAACTCGGCTCAAAACCTGGCAAAGTCACGGCACTGGGAGACAGGAAACCACCATTTCATACAGAGCCAGGATGCTCTGTGCTCTCAGGCTGGTGTGGCCTGGGCAGCCTGCAGCCCCCTGTGTTACTGGTTAAAATAACGAAATTAAGTTCCCTCCACCTTAGGCTAAAAGAGTCAATCTTGCGTTAGGGGCAGGTCATGCCTGCTAAGAGCACTTGTCCTCCCAGCCTTCATGGGAAGAGCCCGTACAAGCTCTTCATTCTCTCTGCCAGCCTTTCCCATGAAGCAGCTACTGGTGAAACATTCTGCCGGGTAGCATCCCCCTTTCAACATGAACAGAAGTGAGAATTAGAGAAAATGAGGCAAAGTACCCTGTGGGACTGCAGTACCCAGCATCCCCATCCTTTGGCTTTATCTCTCCCTGCTGACATCCTGTCCTTGCCCCGTTACCGAGTACCCTCTCTCTAGTCCAAACCCACACACTCACCTGCTCTCTGGCCTGGGATATCCACGTGTCCAGGAGCAGCTCCATCCTGCTCTGGTGGAATCTCTTGGTTGTCTTCACGGCTATGAAAATGTCCCCAAGACTCAAGCTTCCCTCAGTCCTGTATCCCTCCGGAGGATGGACTTGCAGGTCCTTCTGTCCCCTGCCACCACCTCCCTCTGGGCTCGCTTTGCTCCGTTGCTCTGGCTTCTCTGATGTCCCCTCCCCGAGCCCTGAGTACCGAGCCGTTTCCTGAGCCCCACGGTGCCGCATGGAGAGGAGAGCCGCGCTGACGAGGAAGACTGCTGCTCCAGAGAGACCACGGATGAGCCGACGGCCCATGGCTCCCAAATCGTTCCCGCCGCAGCCAGAATCCTGTTGAGCAAGGACAACCTCTGCCTATATCTCCACGTGAAGCTGTTCCACTCTTCTCGAAGCCTCCAAAGGGGCAGGACCAGCAGAGAGCAAGGACGGAATAGGATGTGGCCAAGGAATAGTGTGGGTGAAGACCAGAAAGCCAAAGAGACAGCAGCCCCGGGGGGCACGGGTGAAGCAGGAGGGAATTTTCACAGACTAAGAGAGCTGGATGACCCAGTGAGGCAGCAACGTGTGATGGGAAAATATTCTGAGGTGACTGGCAGGTGGCTGGCACAGCCTGCCAGGAGGAAAGCGAGCATCCCCACTCCCAGCGGAGAGGCTGAGGGTCCCAGGCTGAGGGTCGAGGGGTGGCAAAGGAGATCAGAGTCATTGGTGGGGACTCTGGACCCGAGGCACCGGTTCCCCAGAAGGCACCAGCCCACACGGCCAAGCCAGGGGCTGCGGGGCGGAGGCGAGCGGCGGGCGCAGGGCCGAAGGGACGGGTCCGAGCGCCATGTGTGCGGCGGGGCTGCCCCTGCGGCACCTGCTCCCTCCGCGCCGCTCGCTGTCGCTCCCCGCCAGCCCCGGCCCCGGTCCCGCCTCCGGGCACGGGGCGGGGCGCCAGCCCCGGGGGAGGAAGAGGACGGAGAGCGGGGAGCCCGGGGTCTGGCGGTGGGTTTGCCTCGGCAGGGCGCGGCCAGGCTGGGCATCTCCGGGGTGACACACAGCTGATCTGGGAGGACAAACCTGTTGCTTGACTGCTTTTCTGGCTCCCCTGTGACAGCCCAGCCTGATCTCTGCAGCCCTGTGCTCCTGCGGGAGGAGGGGACGGGGGCACTGATGCAGGCTCCTTCCAACCTGGAACTTTCTATAGTTCTATGATTCTACAAAGTTCTATGTTGTTCTTGGCAAGAATGATGTTTCCCCAGGAATTCCCCCAGCCCCAGGCTTTCCCTGTGGGCACTGCTCCAAATTACTGCCCCTGCCCCTTAACCCACCCTACCTCCCCAAAGCAGGACTGTGTGTCCCGTGCTGCCCCTCCCCACCCCATATGCCTCAGAGCCTCAGACCAGGGTCTGATCCCACTTCTGACACCCATCTCTCCAAACCACCACCCAGACTCTCTCACTTTTGAAGATCCCTTGCCCTCTGTCTCCAGCCACTATTTCCCCGCTGCTCCATCTCACGTCCCCACCAAGGATACCCAAGGACAACCTGCTGCCCAGGTGGCTGCAGAGCCAGTGACACTCACAGGAGCAGGTACACCAGCATCAGAGAGTGTGAGGGAGGGCCTGCTGCCTCCCTTTCAATGTCCATGGCTCAGCATCACCGGTGGGTTTAAATCCCACCCAGGTCCTTCCCTCTGCAGCAGGGCTGAGCTCAGCAACTTGTTCTTTGTGGCGCTTGTGCTGTCCAGGATGATGCTATCTTTTCACCTTCCCTGGGCAAGGAAGAAAAGGGAGGTCCTCTGTCCCCACCCAGAAAGTCCCACAAGCAAAGAAGGAAACTGGCCCCTTCAGCTCGTTCCCACCCCTCCACCATCGGGCATGGCTGTACATCTCCTCTGTGCCACCTTAACCCCAGCCCTCCGGATCCCAACAGGGCCAACAAGGCCAGGAGGGCAGCCTGGAGCCATGGCAGAGCATGCTGAGGGTAGCTGAGCAAGTCCTGCATGGAGAAGGCTTTTCCCAGGGACAGGGATATCAGAGACCCTCAAAAGGCATGAGAGCCCCTCCCAAGGCAAAGAACACTGCAGATGGGAGATCTGAGGGTCAGCACCACAGATTGCTGCATGCTATTGCTGGTTCAGTTAGATGGGAGGTGGATGACCATGAAGGTCCACTTCATGCTACCTCTGGGCCACTTTACAGAGCAGCCGGGGGGCACAGAGAGACAACCAGCCCAAGAGGGGGACGATACCTGCACCCCCACCCCATCTTCCCTGTGCAGCGATGCAAGTGCGGGGGCAGCAGGACGGTAGTGCTCTACATAAGCTGCTGAAATCAGAGCACCTCCTCAGGGAGCTGCAAGCTGTGGGCATCCAGTCTCAGCATACCAAAAAAAAAGAGTAATAAGATGGAGACCTGGGGGAAGTGAGTGGGGGGAAGGGGACATGGCTTCATGTGGCAGACCACAGGACCGTAGAAAAGGGGGTCAGGGCAGGGATCAGGGTTCCGCTGTTCCACACACCTGAAGTGTGTCTGGACCCAGACACTTTCCAGGGGCACAGGCAAGACCTCCCTGCAGGGCTAAAACTGTGTGCTCATGCACATACCTTCACCTCAGTCAGGTCTCTGGGTACAATTTTTATCTTTTGAAAGGAAGAAACCACTGAATCCACTTTTCTTCCCTTGCCCCATGTATTTCTCCAAGCCTCCCAGCCTTTCCCTGAAGCAAGAACATCTCCAGAGCATCTCCCATATCCTTTCAGAGAGTCCCTGCAGGATTTATTTTTAGATCCCCTTGAATAGCAATACTTTCTTACACTGATTTGGGGCAGGGGAGAGTCATTCACCTCCAGGCCTTACATTACTGCAGGGATGTGAAGCTGGTATGACTGATCCACTGCCTCTGTGGTAAATACTGGGATTGCTCCTGTGGGTAGCCACTGCTCCTGAACCAGAAATTAACCTCTCTGAGTGCTTCAGGCACACACTGCCAGCCCCAGGCAGCTGTAAATGCAGCTTCAATGGCTCCCAGGTGTCCTGCAGCACTTCCCAGCCCTGGCCTGGGAGATTGTCTGTGAGAAAAAGGGGGACACGGGCAGAAGATCCTTAGTAGTGTCCCCAAAAGACAAATAAATACAATTCAAAGCTACCACGTACAGAGTGTGGTGCTGGGCGCCAGAACAGATCAGATCCAACCATGTACGAACCAGAACATCCCTGGTACCAGAGGTGAGCACAGCCTGCTTCTTGTGCTGAGACACCTCCTGCAGCTGGGGTGCCAGGGGTAGGGCGAGCAGCCAGTGCTCAGTCCTTCCCTGGGCAGGCTGGCTGACCCATCATCAGGGGATGCACGGGACAGAGACCCCAGGCTGCTGCAGCTCTGCTGGGGCAGGGGGCAGCATGGAAAGGGCTGGTGCCTTTCCACAGGGACACAAATGCTGACTTGCTGATCCTCTCCCTGGAGGGAGAAATCTTGCTGTGGGTGACTTGTTACAGGGGCTTGCACAAGGCTGTTACAGCTGGTAATTGGTGCCCAGGGCTGCTAATTGCATTCTGCCTGTTACCTAACCCGTGACTCATTCCTCGGAGCAGGCAGCCACCCCCCCCAGAGGTACAAAAGAAGGTGGGCTGAGGTGTGCAGGGCAGTGAGGGGGTCATTTATGTTTGCCTTGGAGCAATCTGCCCTGCTTCTCACCCGTGTCCAGATCGAGTTGAAGCTGGATTTTTAAAGACTCAGGGGAGACAAGGATGAAGAGAGGGCCTGGAAGAAGCCTGGGAGCTGGCAAGGCAGTGCTGCCTGCTGCTGTGAGAGCTGGGTACTGCCCACCTTCCCCCCTTAACCTTCCTTTGCCCCCCCTTTCCCTCCTGCTGACAACACTGGTCGCCTAGGGAGGTGCTGGGGAATGTTTCTTTATTTAGGGGGGAAAAGAAGGCACCAAGCTGGATCACAGTCTTGGTACTCAAAATAGGGGGTGCTTGCTCTTACCCACCCTCAGCCTAGGTCATAAGGCTGGGGATGGTTCCCAATGCCAGTGGGGGCAGAAGGAACAGTCAAGCCCTGAATCAGGGTGCCTCGTGTGGAACATTTTCCCCGGATACTCAAACACTACTTTTTTTCCTGCAAAGATGCAGGCTCTAATCTCCAAATCCATGCCGGGGTGAATGGGAGCTTGCTTTGGGATTTGTCTTCTTATCAGCTAAACAAGAGTCCCACTTTGTCTGCCTGCAGGGCAAGCACCCTCCCAGGGGGCTGGCAGTGTTAGGTTGCTGGGGCTGCATCCCCTGGAGTGGATGTCATTTGGGAGCTTTCACCTGGAGCCGTGTGTTACACCAGTTCCCCCTTCCCTGTGAGCAGAGCTGCATTGCTCCAGGGCAAATCTGGGACTCTGCTCTACATTTGAGTGACTGCAGGTTAAAATATTTTCGTTTTCTTTCCTCCCTCCCTTCACTCTCGTCCTCATAAAAGACACAGGCAACTGGTTTAGAGCCTGAAATAACACCTCACAGGGGACCTGTGAAAATCAGCAAGTTAATCTTTGCTCAGAGCTTCAAAAGTGCATGGCACTAGCAATGCCCTAATCATAGAGCCAAGGAGGACACAGAGAGGACTTGACTGCCTGGGGCTGGTTGCCCGTCTTCTCCCATTGACCTCAGGAGCAGCGTGTTCAGCCCTCTGCCTGGTCTCTTGCCCCACAGAGCCTCCCAGAGCCACAGACCCTGTTTTCCTCTTGCATGCCCCAGGAAAAGACGATCTACCACCACAACCACCACCTCTCCATGACAGGGGTATCGTGGCACCCGCTTCCCACAGCGCGGCTGGTAACAGCAACTGGTTAAGCAGCCAGGACTGTGCCAGGGTGGGTGAGCCCTCCATCTTCCCTCTGACAGAGTCTGAACCCCCATTCAGCCCCATGTCAGGACCAGAACAGCCCCCACTGGAGGGGCAAGGAGGATCCCCACTCTCCTGGCGGTGTGGCTGGGCTCAGTCTCACTGTTGTCTCTCAAGAGGATGAGGTAGCTGGCTTGTCACTTCACAGTAGCCAGGGCATGGAGGGATGCGAAGGTCTAGGGACCTCAGCCAGACACATCAAGTGAGCTTTTCCATGGCTTTCCCAGGGCAACTTGGCCAATAACAGCACTAGGGAGGGGCAAGGGACTGAAAAACAGGGGGCAAGTAGAAATGGAAGAGAGCTGGGTCCGCAGCACACTCAGCCTGTCCTCTCCCCATACCTCTTGCTGCCCTACAACAGCAAGAGCAGTGCTCCCACCTTCCCCTGGAGGGCTGGGCAGTTGGGCTCAGCTACAGGAGAAAAACACCCCATCATGCATCACCCAGACCTTCCCAGTAACAAACAAGCCCACAGCCTGCCACCCACTTCCATTATGAATGGCATTTAATTCTCCTTTATATGCGGTTTGCCAATAAAAGGCTCCATTAATAATTTACAAGCAATAAAGAGTACAGCTCCTATAAAATGAGGGTTTGTTGCAAGCTTAGTGTCACTCCAGCCATGGAGGGGTGTTGGCACACGAGCTGTGCTCCCTGCGCCGTGGGGCCAGAGACGAGGTAGACAGGAGGAGAGGGGACCCCGAGCACACAGTGCCACAGGGCAGGGGAGGCGGAGGTGATGAGTGAAGGGTTTCAGATGTGTGTGAGATACGCTCCTACACAGTCTGATGCCACACAGTTCCCTACGTTCCCCATCTGGCAATCTGACCACGTACCAGAGACAAGAGCAGCCCAAGGTGATGGGCAACAGCCCACAAGGGTGGTTTCCACCCTGACAGTGGAAGGTGTCTCTCCAATAAAATACAGGAAGCTCAGGCTGGGGAGGCAGCATGTGTTACTCCCCAGATCTTGGTGGCCTCAAGGGAACCAGAAAGGCTACCCCTGGGGTCCTCTCCTGCCAGAATCCCCTCAGGGAGGAAGGACATGCTACCTGGAGGAACCTGGGGGCGGCAGGGACCTCTGAGAACATCCCTTGAGATGGTAGCTGTCAGTGCCTGCTCTGCTACCCCCAGCTCAGTCATCGCCCTCCTCAATCCACAGCGGGCGGGTTTGCTCCTGGAAGATGCATCCCCGAACCACCTTGGGCAGCTCCTCGACGTGGCTCCAGGCGTGGGGCTGCACGCGGGCCCAGGAGCACGGCAGAGTGTGGAGAGCCTTCTCCACACTGCGGCAGACCTTCAGCACCTCCGAGTCCCGCTGGCCCACCTTCCCCAGCAAGCTCCTGGGGAAAACACAGGGATGAGCGTTACCCTTGGCACAGAGAGACAGGGTGGCAGAAACACCCAGGGAATCCCTCCCGTGCACACAAAGCCAATTTTCCTGCCCTTTTTCCCCTCACAGCAGCCAAGCCCAACATACACAGAGCAAGCGCTCCCACCCCACTCCTTGTTCCTCCCTCTGAACAGAAAAAAGGGTTTCTCTTCCCTTCAATGATACCCTTCATCCATGCCACTCCATCTTTTCTTACCTGAGTCGTCTAACATTCTTCTCGGTGACCTCGACATGGATAACGATGGGGTATATTTCACTTTTAATTAGATCCCTCACACTCTGAACTCCCAGCTCTAGTAGGCAGTGTTTATTCTGGAAAGGAAATTGAACAGATTTACTGATTTAAATGGAGAAAAAATAACCCCAGCCCCTGACAGTTACATTAAATCAAACCACATACTGTGAAATATCATTGCTTTTCCAATAGTAATTCCATTAAATGTGGGATTTACAGACAGGCCCAAGAGGGAAGGGGAGAATTAAAGAGCAGGGTCACCCACTCTATCATCCTCAAGCCAATCCAAGAATCCAACGGTCCCCTCACTTGGCCACAGCTCATCTTCACATCCCCTTCGTCATCATCATCACCCACAGCCCCACATTTCTCCATCTGCCCTAAGCAGAGGTGTTGCTGCTTGGGTGAAGATGAGGAATGTGAGAGCAGGGAGGTCACTTCGGTGTATGGTATTTCCCACTGCCTCCTTCATGAATCCTCAGTTGCCATTTCTTTCATCTGAGCTCAACAGGGTATCAGGGGGAAGTCCATATCTGCTGCGCCATAACCCCACAGCACCTGGACCTCAAACACCCTCCAAATTACACAGCCCCCAAGCAAGCAACTCCCCCTCTATCACCACACCACCCTCTCCCCTCCTAGCTCAGCTGTCCCCTCCTCTCCCCCAGTCCGAATGCGGTGCCCCATCCTGGCCCTCTCTCCCCACACCAAACAGCTCAGCACCTTTTCCATCGCCTCCCGGATCATGCGGATTTGCCCGCTCTCCCTCCAGTCCTGGGGGGCACTTCTAGACACAGGGTGCTCCTGAGCGTGGGTAGCACTGGGATTCCCATCTGCCAGCTTCTCTGCAAGCCAAAAGAAGATATGAAAAGGGAGATGTCAGCCCCTTCTCCCTTTTGCACACACTTCCTACCTTGGATCCTGCATATCTGCTGCCACCCTGATGCTTATTGAGTTCCCTGTTTATGGATTCTGGAGAGCGAGCCTAATTATACAACATTACACATTGGCATGGATCTCCTGCAGCTTTCTGCGTACAGAACAAGCAAGATATCACAGCTGAAGACACCTTGCAGGGCAAGACCAGCATTTATGTTGCAGTATCGCAGCAACCTAAGCCAGCTCACAGCCTCGATCCCCCTTCCCCACTGCCACACTGTCCCACCCCCTCCATAAGAGGACGTGACAGAAAAGTAATCACTTCATTTTGCCGGGTAGGTTTTCTGCAGGGTTTGTGAGCTGCATGGGCTCGTAGACGGCTCCAGTGAGCGGCAGGGCTGAGGAAGCAAGGGGAGCAAATATTTGGCATGGGAGAGTGGGAAGAAGATAGGGAGCAAGCTGCCCAGAGAGGTCGTGGAGTCTCCTTCTCTGGAGACATTCAAAACCCGCCTGGACACAACCCTGAGTAACCTGCTCTAGGTGAACCTGCTGTAGCATGGTACTTTGACTAGATGATCTCCAGGGGGCCCTTTCAACCCCAGCCATTCTGATCCTGTGATTCTGAACCTCCTTTTCTCGGTGACAGCCTGAGCCACCTCCCCCTGCTTGGAGGCGGAAGGACAGAACCCAGCAGCTGAGCAATGCCAGGCAGGAGAACAGCAGAGAGGTGATGCTGAGGTGATGCCTCAGGCTGGCTGGGCTTCCTCTGCTACCTCTGCTTGGTGGCACAGGTACTTCCTAGGTAGAGCTGGATCCTTCAAAGGCATCTGTTCCCTTTGGGGGCAGGAGGCTCCTGGGGAGGCTGGGCTGGCTCATACTAACTCTGCACTGCCTGGGGAGTTCTCCAAGGTAAAATAAAGGCAGCAAAGATAAATGGCTTGAGGCTCCTGGATCACCTTCTTTCTCTCGCAACAAGCAAAACTGGCAGGGGTGAACAGAGTTTTTGCCCTCAGTGTCAAGTCCCCAGCTGCAGTAATGACTTTGGAGCATGTCCCCATGCAATGTGTGGAGGACCCTGCAGAGGGCTCAGCAGGACAAGATATATGGCCAAGTCACTCAGATAAGGAGCCCAGCGGCCAAAATTTGCAGAGCCACTCTTCTTCAGCAAGCCTAAGGTTTTTGACTACCTCCATCACCACTCCCTCCCAAAAAAATATACTGACTCATCTTTCAGTCCTGCAGTTGGCAAAGAGAGAACTCTAAACACGGGGAGAGGAGAGAGATGGAGAAGGGAGGAGGAAGGAGGAAATGAGATGTCCTATGTAAAAATTCCCTATGGGAAAAAAGCCCTTTACCCAGCAGCCTCTGCAGAGATGTGTCAACCTCACACTGCTGGCAGAAGGGAGAGGATGATAGCAATAAGGGTGGATCCCTCTTGTCCCAGAGGAGGAAGAGCTGGTATGAGGTTAACATGCAGATCCCACCTCAGCCAGGGGCTTCATCTCTGGCAAGAGCCACCCAGAGCAGCAAGGCAACGCCACCGCCACCCACTCAAGGGAAGAGAGAGGATCCCCATGCACCATGAGACCAGAAGGAAGGGCTGGTTTCCCTGTCGGCCAAAGGGACGGGACACACGTAAAAATAGGAGGGAACGCCTTAAAGACTCTGCCCAAAAAGGTGACCTGTCAATGGGTGTTTTTTGAGACGAGTGAGAGACCCCCACACTTAGCCACGGAAGAGACACCTCCTGTCCTCTCCAATAGTCCCATGAGACCACATCTCATACTTCCAGCACTAAGAGCACCTCTTCCCTGAGCTGGACTGACCAAGGCCTCCTTGAGCAACATCTGAGCTTCCTACCAGGTGGCTAAGAAGTGGCAGAAGGTAAAACCAGCCTTGGGAAGTAAGAGACTTGCACACTTTACCCCACTCAGCCATAGGCTCCTAAAATGGCCTTGGACATGTCAACCACTCATTGCTGCCTACCTGCTGGGCACATGTGGAAGTCCAGCCGAGAAGTGGGCAAGTCCAGCAGGTTCCTGATGAGCCGTGGTGCAATGCAGTTAGGTGACAGCACCACAGGACGGGGCGTCTTCACCACCACAGGGCGCACCAGGCTGTAAGGCTTCAGGCTCATGTCTGGGTCTGGAAGACAAGAATGAAAAAGAGAAAGTCAAAGGTGAGAACACGGGAGATGAGGCTGCCACTAGCCCACAGACCACCTGGTTCTTCCTGTACTGTCCTCTCATCCTAACTCGTGGAGGCACCTACCAACCACCCTATGTCCCAGGCGAGATCCCGCCTGGGTTACAACACTCACCCACCCCTGGCTGTAGCCCCCCTTGCCCATTTCCTGAGACTCCCTTGAATTACAAACCAGTTTATTCTCCACAAAAAAATAGGTGACCCCAAGAGCCACAAAAGCAATGGAAAGCCGCATAAAGCCTAGGGAAAGGAATATGGGCTTCCCAAAATCCCATTAGCACGGTTATAAGAGGGACTCTGAGCAAAGAGACTGAGGCATCCCAGGTGCCAGTGTCCCTTCAGTGCCCACAGGGGATGACTGGGTCTCCAAGGGCAATGGGGCAGGTGCAGGGGTCACAGCTCACCTGAGCAAGGGTCCAGCCACAGCTGCTGAGGGGGCTGTTCTGGGCTCCTCTGCGGTTTGGATTTCACCAGACGCAGTTGGTCCAAGGCCCGTTTCTTTAGCTGAGGAGAAAGTGAGGGCAATAAGGCTGAGAGCACTGAGCATTTCACACACACATGTACACACAAACACACAGGGCTGGCTGCAGAAAACCTGCCAGCAAAGGGGATGGGGTGCACATACAAAAATAATGAGACTGGGTCTGCAGCCCATCAGGTTCTGTCTGGGAAGTGGGAAGGCAGTAGGAAAGCAGCCACAGAGCAGTAACTGCTGGCTTCTTTGGCTTACGTTATTTTTATGGCTCCTCTGCTGCCCAGGCATCTGGCCCTTTTCCTGGATCTTCAAAAGCTGGTGAGCCCTGAGAAGACAGTGAGGTTGCATTCAAACAACTCTAGAGCCCTCAGGAACCATAACCTGCTGTGACCCTCTTTGCCAAACCCCATAGAGACCTGCTGAAGCATATCAAAGCCCTCACCCAAACACTACCACATTGGTCCCCCATACAAGGCTTGGGCATTCCACACATTCAAGAGGCCAGTCCTCACCGCTCGGGACTCCTAAGGGATGCTCACCACAAGGAAATGGGATTCAAGTACCTCAGGTACTTCCTGCCTTCCTTCTCGCTCTGGTTACCTGCTGTAGTTGGGCACTGTCCCCTTGTCCAGGTCCCGCATGGTCAAGGGATCAACGCGGGAACAGTACCACTCCAGCCGCCCTTTGTGCATGGTGTCCGTGACGTGGAGGATCTCGCGGCACTTGACGCACAGTGCGTAAGGGTCTGATGGCTCCAGGAGGGACAGGTTGGTGCGTACATAGAACGAGTCTCCAGAAAACTTCTTCCCTTCTTCTAGAGTTTCCCGCAGAGGCTCGTATCCTGGAGCAGAAGATATAGGTCAGCAGTGGGGGCACAAGAGACAACAGTCACCGACAAGATAGGCAAGTCCCCAGCACAACTGTTATGCTATGGATTGGGGTGGGGGGTGCAGAGGAGGCAAACAGACAGAAGGTCTGTACCTCCATCCTGTAACTCAGAGGATGTACGTGTCACACCAGACAGAGAAAGCTACCGGAGCTATGGCCAACCCCTGTGTCACACATGGTGGCCTAGGACCAAACAGGAGAGGAGAGAGAATAACTGAGATTTACCTGCAGGGCTGGGTGGAGGGTCTGGAAAGGAAGGCAGGGAGCTCAGGCTCAAAGGAGACCCAGCTCCTAGGGTCTTACCTTCCAGGTCCAGCTGAAAGACAAGACTGGAGGGCTCGTCCCAATACAGCAGGCTCAGGTAGGCAACCTCTCGTGTGCAATTCTCCAGGGAAAGCACCTCTTCCTTCAGTGATGGCACCCTCAGCTAGCAAGGACCCGATGCCATTAGACCTAGGGGCTGGAAGAGCATGTTTCCCCCCAGCTCCCTCACCCATCAGGGTTACACAAGAGATGCTACAGAGCAGTATAGGCCTGGGGAAAGCTCTACTCTAGAAAAAGGCAACCTCAACCTGCATCTGGTTCCCTTCTCTGCCTCTAAATACCTGCTGCCAGCCACCACCCAGTCTGGGCTGCTGTGAAAGCAAATGTGTGTGCATAAACACATGTGGGAGTGGGGGCGGGAGGGCTGGTTTATTTTCAGTTACAGGTGGGATATTAATTCAGGAAGCATAGCTATATTTCAGGTGGTGTCATTCTTGCCAAAATAAATGCCCTTCCCTCCCTCCAGGAGCTTTCTTCAGAGCAATTATTCTCTATAGCTCAGGAGGTTCATAAAGCCCTGAGAAATCTCATTCCAGAATTGATCGCTCCACAACCGGCATGTGCAGGATGCAGGATGCAAATCGCTCTAAAATACTGCAAGGTGAGACAACTCCAGGGACATGTAGCCACATTTCTGTCTTAATCTGCATGACTCCTTTCTGTTTCTCTCCTCTCACAACTGAAGGAAGTGTTTCAGAAGGTCTCAACATTTTTATATGCACAAGTACACGCGAGTGCCATGAGACCTGGATGGTTGTTTGTGCTGCATAAAGCTCTAAGCAGGGAGCAGTCCCAGGAAACAAGAGAAACGGAGGTGGACTTCAAACTGGGCAGAGGCCAGCTTGCCCTGGGGATCACTCCACACTCCTTGTGTCACCCTAGTGCCTTGCAAACCCACAAAGCGAGCCCACTCCCGGACTCACCTCGATGAGCCGGCACCCTTCCCTGAGTCCTGCATCCTCAACCCGTGAGCCTGGCTTGACCCACTGGACGTAAATCCCTGTCCTGTTTCCTCCAAGGATGGAGATGTCTGCTCTGAGTCTCTTCTCCTGGGGTGAGCGGTTGCTGGGGTGACCCATGCTAGGGAGCTGTACCACCAGTGACCTGGCAAGGAGAAATGCTAAGTCCAGCAACTGAAATTTGCTGCATTTTCTAAGAACAGGTCCCCCAATGCCTTGTGTCCAGCTACAGGGTGTTTATTGCATTGAGCACCATGCAGTACAGAGCTCATTATCACAGTCATGACCAGGGCACACACACAGAACTTATGAACCCCCACGACATCTTTCATTCCTCTAGCCGCAACACCGAAGCCAAGCTGGGTTCCCGTGATCCTGTCCCTATCTAGAGAGATGTGTCCAGCCTAGGGAAACATCCCCACCCCTGCCACAACAAATGGGACAGCACAAAAGTCTTGAGTCCTGCTAGGAAGCAAGGACTATAGAATCTTCATTTCTCTCCTCTCCCACTAGCGAGAAACAGCCCGCAACAGGGGAGGCAGAAAGGAAGGTTTCTCAAGCATGGTCCCCCAGCACCATGAAACATCCCCCGCAAGCAGCTGTCTCAGAGTGCCAAGCTCAGAAAGCATTAGTCACCTCCTGGTGACCTCCTCACGGCTGGGAAGCCTGGACAAGCAGATCTCCGACTTCACCCTGGTGTAGGTGCTGCTGGAAGAAGAGAAGGTCCCAAGCGAGGTGCTAGCAAACCCACTGCCTAGGAAAGAGAGCGAGAGGGAGAGAGAGAGTACATCACCTCTCCGAGCACTGCAGGGAGCTCATGTTCTCAGGGTGGCAAGGGTCTGTCACCCCCCACCTGGGCATTTTCTAATATCTCACTGGGAAGCTGAGGGTGCAAGGAGTGTTTGAACAGTCACCTGGCTGGAAAGGGTTTCCCATGTCTACTGAGAAAGAGCAAATCTCTGCTCTCTCCATCAGCATTTCGGTCAGAAGGCAGCAGCAGCCAGGGCCACCTGGATATGCCCAGAGGAGATCAGCTACCAGCACCCACCACAGGACCTACCAGCACGAGGAGCTGCACTCCAGATTTACAACCCATCATCCAGAACCAATAACACCCCAGTGCAAAGGCATTTCTCTCTTCTGTTACCTGCTCCCTCAACTCCACATCAAGTTCTCTGTAAACGCAGCTCTCTGTGAAACAAACAGAGCTGATGTGAACAGCTACCTGCTCTGCAGGGGAAAAGCCAGGTTTTCCAGCTACTGTGCCTGGCACAGCATGGGGGGGACGTGTGGGTCCATAGCACCCTGCTACAGGTGCAGAGCCCTCACAGTGAGCTGCACAAACCAAAGGCATGAGGGAGGGTCAGTTGTCCAGCCCCTCTCCCCACAGCCACCACTTGTTTTTAGCTAAGGCCTTTGGGAAAAGCCCCCATCCTGGTACCTGTTGCATCTTCAATGCTGCTAAAGGAGCCACAGGACAAGCTACAAAAGAGACATGAAGGTGAGCTGTGAGACAGCAGCTTTTCCAAAGCCTATTTGCATCCCATTCTCAATCCCATCCCCACAGCCTTCTCCCACCCCCCAGAAACAACCATCCCAGCCAGCACACAGCTCCCAGCCAGCTTCCCCTCTCTCAGTCCTCACTCCAGGCTCCCCACTCCACTGCCAGCCAGCTGTCTCTGGCCCCCACAAGCCCCACAGAGGACACACAGACTCAGTCAGCCTCCAGCAATCACCTTTTGTAGGGCATGCACCTATCTTCCCGCTGCCGTCGGAGGATGGAGCCAACGCAAGGCGGGAAAGGGAAGGTGGAAAGGCGGTTGATATCCTTCTCACTGTCGGGAGTCACGTCCTTGGGCAGAGTGGAAGAGAAATGCCAGCTGACACCAACACCCAGCACCACCTCTCCCCTCTCTTTGGTCTAGGTTGCAAACAACTCCTAGGGTACCACATCCCTTTTCAGGGATCATCCACATCCCTCCAAATACACAAAGGCACCTTGTTTTCCCAAGGAGAGAGCACCAATGGAGACACATGACACTGCGTACCCAACTTTTTGCAATGTATATGATATGGGAGTAGTAGCAGATAAAGGCAACATCCAGCCTTGCCATTATATCTCACTTTCAGCCACCACACACGCAGAGGTGTGAGTAACCTATGGGAATGCCCACTTTAGGGTGCTCTAGGATGAGGGTTCAAAGAGACAAAGGAAAGAACCTGACTCCCTTATAAATAATACGGTGCTACTACAGGATTTTCAAAAGAGTTAGAATTTCTCCCCCAGCATACATAAATTAAACAGCTTTTGGGGAGGGTATCATCTTACATGAGCCTGTTGATTTCTGTGGTGTCGTATGGGATGAAGACAGTTTTGCTTCCACCCCATTCCCACCCACCTAGGTGCTGCACACTCTGGTGCAGCACTGGCCGGTTTGTCAGAGACCAAGAGAACAAAGGTTTGCACCCGGGACCTGCTCCCACATTACACACCACCCCTTGCCCGGTCTTCCACCAAGTCACAGACCCACACTGAACCTTCTCCAATGTCTCTGTGCCATTCTTGAGCAGCTTGGGTCCCCACTGCCCTCAGCTGAGGGCCAGCCTGTCAGGGTCAAGTGCTTACCATGCTCTGAATGGCCGAATCCCCTGGGAACGGGATAGCAGAAACCCCCAGTGCATCCACAACTCCACCCGTAAAGCTGGAAGGGTTGTCTACAAGGCTCCAGGTGCTGCTGAGGTTGGAGCAGAGGGAGTAGGAAGAGCTGCACATCTGGGAGAGAAGGAACTCATAATCTCATTGCATCCTTCAGAAATCAGCCCTGATGCCCCCTGCCTTCTGTTCCCCATTCCTTCCAGCCACCCTCACCTTGCCCAGGCTGCGGCTGCCTTGGCAGCGCTGCAGCTGTGCCTCCAGAGTGCTGTTCAGCCCTTCGGCCTGGCTCAGCTTGCTTAGGAGCTCGTCCCTCTCCTCCTCCAGGGCCCGCACACGTTTGCGGTACTGGTCCTTCTCGATCAAGCTCTGGGAGTATTGCAGCTGCACCCCATCGCGGTGCTGGATTGCCTGCAAGGAGCCAGGTTGAAAGTGAGAAAAGGTGGAGGACTGCACTACTAATCCCCACCTCCCACCCTAGCATGGATGGAAAAGATCCACTGGGGAAGGAGGGGTGTATCTGGAGCAGAGATGAAAGCCCTGGTCCTGCTGGGAGATGGAGGGCAATTCACCTGGTCCCGCTCTTTCTCGATCTCTTCTAGCTGCAGCAGCACTGTGTTCATCCGATGCTTGTAGAGATCACAGTCCTTCTGCAGCGTCCGGTATTTCAGCTGCAGATCTTGCACCTCCTGCAGGTACTGGCAACAGCAGGCAGCAAGCATTAGCCCTCTTGGAAGCAACCGCTGTGGCTTCCTAACCCACTCTCTCCCAGCTCTTCCAGGACCTGCTCTGTGCGCAGGGATGGGGGCAGTGATGGATGTTCTACCTTATCCCTCAGCTCTTCAGCCCACTGCAGCTCGTTCTGCAAGGAGTTGAGTTTCTGGCAGAGATCTTGCCGGTCATCTTGGGCTTCCTTCCAGTCGTGCTCCAGGATGTCCAGCAGGATCTGCTCAGAGCCTGGCACTGGGCCCTCGCCGGGCTTCTAGGAGGTGAGAGGGTACCGTCACTGCACCACAAGCACCAAGGGAGCTCCTCCAGACCAGGGCAGTGACAGGCAGACTGGCATGACTGCCACCATCACTCCTGCATTCATCTACTATGCACTCGAAGGCATTAAGTCACACTTGTGAGCACATCCAAGAGTCACAAGCTGGAAACAAGGACCCATCATTACCCAGAAGCAAGGGCAGCCACCATGGCCAAGCAATGTTCTCAGAGGAAGGGACAGACCAGCTGGGGACAACGATTTCACCCATCTTTCCGGTGCTCATGTCACCAGCACTGGGGATGCCCCAGGAAAGGAGACAACCTGGAGCCTGCTCTGCCCCACCAGGTACCTGCAACATGCCCTGCAGCTCCTGCAGCGAAGCCGTGAGCCGCTGGTTCTCAGCCCACAGCTCGGACACGGCATCGGGGTGGCCCCGCTCCTCCACCTCTCGCTGGGGCAGCGTAGACGCCTGTTTCCGCAGCAAGCTGCACTCCTCCTCCAGGCTGGTCACTTTGCATTTCAGCTGGTCCACCTACAACCCAGGAAAGAAACATAATCTGACACACACGGCCCTGCACCTCTGCCTTAGCGGGAGAGTGAAGCAGAGAGGACACTTGGCAGAAAAATCTTCTGGACACAAGGAAAGCGAGGGCTGGGCAACAACGTGAAAGACTATCCTAACGCTGGGCTAAGGTTATCACAGCTGCACACGGAAGATTTTCCCTGCAGGGCAAAGGAGGAAGATGCACTTGCATAAGCACATTCAGTCTCAGGATCCTCTCTTGGTGCAATGGCTTTCTTGCCACCTTGAGGCATTCCTGAACGCAGGTGGACCAGGACTTCTGGTGCACTGCCAGAGCCAGCAGCTGTGGGTATCTCAAAGGCTTCCCAGCTTCTAGAACAGCTGGGAAACAAATTTGCGGCAGAAAAATCCACTGGAGGCTATTCAGCACGGGGAGGTCACCTCTGGCCTGGGAAGTATTTGAGGCTCAAGCTGCTGGAGGCTGCAGGGTACCACAGGTGCTTCGTCACACCTGGCAACATGTCACTGGAGACAGCAGAAGTCAGTTACTTTTAGGAGTAAGGGAGGTCCTCACAGACCTGTAACAACTGATGAGGCTGATCAGAGAACCGGAGTTTCACTGCCAGGTAGGCTCTGAAAGCAAATGGGGCAGGGAAAACCCATCAAAGCCACTGAGTACTGAGAAGCACTGCCAAAATTGCCAAGAAGGGACTTGGGAACTGCATTACCTCTGCAAATCTGCCCAAAAGATCTACAATGAGTTTTGAGGACCAGTCACTTCTGGACCCTGGAGCCAGAAGGGTAAGGCAGGCTGGGGACCTGGTGGCCGCCAATGCTTCCAAGGGGATTTCTCCACCCCACAGTCACCCGCAAGCAATTCACCTCCCTGCTCAGAGGAGGCCCAGGGGAGCTGGCATTGGCAGGAATACCAGATAACAAGCAGGGGAGGATCCCAGCTCTGGCAGAGCAGGATGAGGAATGAAAGGTAGCCGCAGGGCTGCGTGAGAGGTCCAGGCCAAGACTGGTGGGGGGAATGCCAGCAGGCAGCAGAGCACCAAGGAAACCGGGTTATTAATAGGTTCAAGGTAGGGCTGTCCTTGCCCAGGCAGGAAATGGGCGCGTGTTTGCTGGAGGTGAGAGCTTGGCAGCTGGAGCACAGTGTAACGAATTCCTTCAGGTATGCGGGGCATGAGTCTCCTGAACGTCATGAGACAGATGAGGAGGCGACGGGGAGCAGCGAGGAGAGGAGGGGATGGAGTCTGGGCCAAAACACTCACTACTATGAGCAGTGAGGTGGCTGGGCAGCTCCAGGCAGTGCACACACACCCAGCGCCCCGTGTGCCACCATCCTCACTAGAAAGAGAGAAATGCAATCCCTTTCCTGGGGAAGAAGTAAATACAAAGACTTGACAGAATCAGCTGCCTGCTGCCTGCCTGTGCTGCCTGGACACAGGCAACCATCAGCAGAGTAGGCAGCGCAGGGCAGCAAGCAAATGCAGGAGGAAATGGGGCATCTCACAGAGTACTGCACCCAGCATCAGAGCCCTCAGTACAGGAAAGACATGGAGCTGTTGGAGAGGAGCCAGAGGAGGCCACAAAAGTTATCAGGGGGCTGGAACACCTCTCCCATGAGGACAGGCTGAGAGAGTTTGGGTTGTTCAGCCTGGAGAAAACAAGGCTCCTGGGAGACCTTATTGTGGCCTTTCAGTACTTAAAAGAGGCCTATGAGAAAGATGGGGACAGACTTTTTAGCAGAGCCTGTTGCGATAAGACAAGGTGTCATGGTTTTAAACTAAAAGAGGAGAGATTCAGGCTGGACATGAGGAAGAAATTTTTTACAATGAGGGTGGTAACTACTGGCCCAGGTTGCCCAGAGAGGTGGCAGATGCCCCATCCCTGGAAACATTGAAGGCCAGGCTGGATGGGGCTCTGAGCAACCTGGTCTAGTTGAAGATGTCCCTGCTCACTGCAGGGGGTTGGACTGGATGGCCTTTGAAGGTCTCTTCCGACCCAAGCTATTCTATGATTCTATGGTACCAGTAGCCAGGCTGACAGATACTGGGGAAGGCATCGCCCTGGCAGCTCTTCTGACTTGGGTCTGGCTCCTCTAGGTGACATATCTCCAGCTGTCCCAGGGCAGTAGTGAGTCTCCCATGCTGTGCTCATGACTTGGCCGCTCTGCCTTGCACAAGGCATGCTCACCATCAAGAGCAGGGGCATGCACACCAACAGGCGTCTCACCGGCCATCAGCTCCTTCACACTCATGGGCCACCACGTGCAGTCACTCGTGTGCATCCCTCTCAGCCATCAGAACCCCACCACCTCCCACCGCCAATGCCCACGCTCCCCAGGGCTGTACCACCAGCTGCAGGTCTCGGCTCCGCAGCACAGCCATGTTCTTCTCCTCGCAGAGCTGTGCGTAGCGCATGGCCATCATGTAGTTCTCGTCCTTCAGCCTCAGCAGCTCCAAGCTGTTGGAGTCCCACTCCTCTCTCAGACGCTGGCAACGCTCCTGCACCTTCTGGAGCTCCTGCAGCTGCTGCTCCATCCTGGCCTGCTCTTGCTCCAATGCCTGGTTTTTCACCTGGAGCTGGTGCTCCTTCAGCAGGTGCTCCTTCCTCTGAGCCCTCACCTTTTTCACCTCCATCATAAGGAACTGAGTGAGTCCCTCAGGGCCTTCCTCATCTGAGGGGAGACAAAGGAGAATCAGATCCTGGCTGCTGAAACAGGGGTAACCCCCAAAAAAAGCAACCCAACACTGTTTTCCATCAAGGGGTCCCAAGTTCTCCTCAGCCCTTCTTGTCTCAGGCTTATGGCACCATGGTCCATCGCATACATACATTTGGCCCCCTCCCTGCCAGATCCAGAGCACAGAGCTGTCAGTGTTCCTTGCACACAGCGTGAACCAGGGCTTTGTACATGCACAGGCACAGATTTCTGGCCCTTCCCATGCAAGCAGCACCTGCCCTTACCCAGGATCATAGAGCAGCGCTGGGCCGGCTCCCTCCCCGTTAGCCGGGTGTAATGCTCTGGGTAGTAAAACTCTAAGGACTCCAGGAAGGCTTCGTAGCCTCGTTTCCCACGGCGCCGAAGGATGTCCATCAGGTAGCCTGGAAGAAGGGATAAAGAGCTAAGATGAATTCCCTGCAAACCAGAGAGCAAACAGCATAGCCCAGCTTCGTGATACGAAGTAGCATCTCCACCAGTTCTACTTCCACTCACAAAAAAGGAATGGCTAGAAGAGCAAATGGGATGGAGCTCTGCCCTCATCTGTGTGCACCCAGGGGGAGTCCCACAGAGGATGAGAGGGAGGTCTGGCTGCAGAGCATCTCAGGGAACAACAAAACTGGGGGAGCAGTGCAGCAGGAGGGACCAGGAGGCCACACCACCACATGCTGGGTAGTACCCACTGCCTGTCAAAATCAGGTTGTCCCCCACAAAGTAGGCCCACCTCTGTGGAAATTTGTGCTTTCTCTCACCTGTCTGGTTGCTTTTGCAAGGGAATCGGCATGAATTCAGCACCTCCTCCTCATCCTGCTCGTCTATCACGCGGCACTGGCGCAGGTACGGGGTGAGCTTTGCAGGGTTCAGGGAGCGGGTCAGCTGGTGCCGTGCACTCTCAACCTTCTCCCAGATGGTGTCTTCTTCCTCCTCCTGCTCCGAGAGGCTGCAGGTTTGGAGAGAGGCATTCTCCAGGGCTGGGAGGATAAAAAGAAAGAAGAGCTCGGAGGAGTGATGAAGGAACAAAGGGTAAAAGGCAAGTGTAACCATGGGAGAACATGAGTCAAAATATGGTCTTGCAAATGGGACTCAGATACATCAGAAGCCATTTTACAGACAAATCAACCCAGTAGGATCTCTGTGTGTCCACCTAGGGCCTCAGATATGCAGGAGGCAGACAGTAGTAGTGTATAAGGGAGTTAGAAATACATACAGTGGGCAGTCTAGGGAAAACGTGATCTTCACCCCGAAGCACTCTTAAATTCCCCCATACATTACACATCTTCCCTTTGTCCCCATCCCTGAGAACAGAAAACCCTCAGAACCAAGAGTTTTAGCCGCCTGCAACATGTTCTCTCATATTGGGGTTGGAGAGGAAGGTTTCTCTGGGGATCCACGTCCCCTGCGTATACTCCAAGCATCCATGACCCAGCTTAAGTTCTCAAGGGCACCAAGCCACAGAGCAGCTAGGCTACAGGTACTAGAACCAATGGGGAATTGCAGAAGCACGTTTCCATGTTTCTTCCCTGTGTCTTCCACAGATCAGTGAGGAGCCCTGGAAACATGTAGCAATGAGGCAATCCCTCTATCAACCAAATAAAGCAAGAGGAACTCCTGAAGTGAGTGGGGAACCCTTAGAGCAGTGGTGAACCTGCTCCATTAAGTCCTCCAGGCTGTGACAGAGCAGGTATGTGCAAGGAGCTCTCTTCCCAGCTGGGTATCAACTCAACCAGCATACCTGTTTTCACTTGAGAAATAAAGCCTGCTTCACAGGCCAGAACAAATCCTTTTTGCTGGCAAGGGGAAGTACAGCAAAGCACATCTGACACTCAGAAGCCATCTCTCCTCCCCAGTGTGCACTGTTAACTCCTCCTCTGGTGTTGGCGTCAAGTCCAGCTTTCCTATCCCAGCCACACAAAAGATCCCCAGGGGCAGTGGTTCATATTGCATGAAGGCGGAGGGAAGGAATTCTTCCACTCTTTTTGTCTTTTCTTTGGGTTTGTTTTTCTTTCTTGAGGTGAGAATGATATCATGCCATTTCAGACAGTCAAATAGCACAGCAAGGAGGGTGGCTAAGGGAGCTGTGCAGAAGTTAATCCTCCAAGCAGGAATATGGGAGGCTCAGGGTCTGCTGGAAGAAGGATAACAGGAAGAGACACTTGTTGAATCCAGAAAAGATGCTCAAGTGTCTGATTTCTGGCACCAGAGGGCTTAGGAGCCTAAATATCGATACAGATCTGGATCATCCTAGGCTGAATAAAGAAAACAAACTGTATTTCACACAGAAGCTGGTGTCTTTCATTTGGGATAGACTCGTTTGCCACAGAGACACAAGTGTGCAGAAGGAGGATGCAACAGCGGATCACAGAAGTTCGCTGTTTTGAGCTCCGTGCCTCAGCAGCAGATTTGTGCCTTTAAATCAAAGTATTTCTCCAAGAAAGCCAAGCCGGCTGTGCAAGCAGCGAACAGCTTCTTGGCAGGCAGGCTCGGCAGAGAGAGAGAGGGCAGAAGAACCTGGGAGCCGGTACCCCTCCTCCTGCCCGGCGCAAGCTTCCTCCTGCCCCCCGCGGTCCCTCCAGGACCGGGGGTCCGGGGGGAGCGGGGCGGGTCAGAGTTTCCCCTTTCGGGCAGCACGAAGCCGTTCTTTGATGAACGGCGAGCCGGAGGTCAACCCTGAGGAGCTGGCTGGGAAAGAGCAGAAGAGGAGCAAACACCCCCCCACCACCAGCACCCCCAGAGGCCGAGCGAAACCCACGCCCCCGGCCGCCCCGGGGCGATGCTGACGGGCGCAGCAGCAGCCTCCGCGGGAAAGGGGCACGGCGGGGCTGCGCCGACCCCGAAGGCTCCGCAAGGCTGGGGAAGAAGCGCCCGTCCCCCGCCCCCGGCTGGGGGTCGCCCCTTACCCGCCATCCCCGCTGTGCCCCGCTCCGCGCCCGCTCCGCCGCCGCCCGTCTCGCCGCCCCGGCAGGTGTGTCTGAAGCGCTCTCCCCACCCCGCTACACCTTCCCTCCCTCCCTCCTTCCCTCTCTCCCTCCTCCAGCCTGCTGGGAGGGAACCGGCAGCCCCCTGAGCAATGCAGAGCCGAGCCGAGCCGAGCCGAGCCCAGCCCTGCCCTGCCCTGCCCGCCCCCGGGGGCCGCGGTGGAACTCACCCGCGGGGCGGGGGCGATCCCCCTCCCCCGGTCTCTCCTGGTTTCTGAGGCACTGCAGCTGCTCCTCACCTGGGAAAGGTTCTTCTCTGCGTGTGTCCCGTCCTTCTGACCCCACTTCCCAGTCCCGGGCTGGACCTGCTCTCCGGAAGGATGTGGCTCACCAGAGACTTCTCTTCCGAAACGCACCCGGCTTCACCTCCCGACAGACGGGCGGGGGAAGGGGGTGCCCGGCTTGGCCTCCCAGCTGAGACGCTGCCCGGGCAGGGGGGATCTCTCCTGGCAGAGCGCAGCCTCCTCGGCTCTGCCTGCAGAGAACATAGAATTATAGAATCACAGAATCATTTAATCATTTTGGTTGGAAGAGACCGTCAAGATCATCAGATCCAACCATTAACATAACTCTGGCACTAAACCATGTCCCTATGAACCTAATCTATACATCTTTTAAACACGTCCAGGGATGGTGATTCAACCACTTCCCTGGTCAGATGGTTCCAGCGCTTCAGAATCCTTTCCATGAAGAACTTTTTCCTAGTATCCAATCTAAACTTCCCCTGGCACAGCTTGATGGTGAGGTGCATAAAGATGAGATTTTTTTGGCCCCAGGGCTTTAGAAATTGCAGCCTGGCCACCCCAGGTAGAGCTGGTTCTGAATTAAGTGAGGCATTTCAAGCAAGGGGAGGAAATGAGGGTGGCAGAAAGAAGCCCCATCGAGGCCAAGAAGAGGTCCCACAGGCTTAATTTTGGCCCCCAGTCCTCAGTAGTGTCTGTGCGTGGAGCTGGGTGTGGAGGCACCCCCAGGGAAGCATGACTAAGCCGTACCCCAGGGCATGCAGGGGCTTGCACCAGCCAGCCTGACCAAGCACTGAGTCTCCTGGGCCAGGGCACATGCTGGGAAGCTTTCCTCCTCCCCGAGGTCCAAGTGGCCACAGCAATCACAGGAGTGGATCTGTGTGTCCACACAGCATCCCAAAGCCTGCACAGGATAACTTCCACCCCTGCAGTGGACCACATTGCCCAAATCCGTGCATACAGGAAGGGTCTGGGAGAAATGGAATTAGACACCATGATTCAGTCCCAACATATGCCTCCCCCTCCAGAACTAAGGTGTTTTTCATTTTCTCTAGCAGCCCAATTTCACGCTCATTTCATCACTCCCGACTGTGTCAAACCTCAGAGGCCAGGGTAGACAGTGCAGGCTCTGCGCAAGAGATTTCCAATGCAATAACAAGCTCGTAAGAAATTAGAGTTCACCTCATTCCCCCCAGCCGCAGGGTCGGCCCACAGAGTAGTGCTATGCACCCCTCCAGGGCTCAGGACACAAAGGAGCCACACATTGCTCCTGACCCCACCAACATATTCCCAAAAGGGAGATGCCCTCAGCGTCCCACAATTGCAGCTTCTAAGACCCCAGCTCTGCAAGGAAACCTTTCTCTCCTCCCTCAAGTAACCAAAGTGGGGGGAATATGAAATAATCTTGAAGTATGAACCGGGCCGCCTGCCCTAAAGGATTTCTGCTGCACCCAAAATCCACATCATCAGTTGTTTCTCCTCCAGGGCCAATGGCAGACATGTCCTCTCTGGTCCCCACAGTGCTCCTTCACTGGCTTCAGCAAGGTGGTTTAAGGGAAGGGAGGCTTTAGCAAGACTCTCTCCCCATGTGGTTGTGTTCGTTTCAAGATCAAGCGCAACCACCATCTGGGAATTGAGACTGCTATCTGTGTGATGCACAGAGCATCACACACATACATAGCCTTTTTGTTGCAAAATACACGCAGATATTGAGCAAACACCAGGCACACGAGTGCACACAGGGCTTTCAGCACACACCACCTCCTCTTGCATGGCACCTGTCCCAACAGGCACTGGTCGACACCCCGAGTGCGTGAATTTGCTGCTGACTCACCTTCCCTGCGAGGGGTCCCAGCTGCCACCTTCCCCTCCCTTGCAAACCCAGCACAGAGCTCCTCCACAAAGGGTACATGCTGACATAGGACCATGAGCAGCAAGCACAGGTCTGGTCTCCAGCCCTTACCTCCAGCCAGAGGTGTCCAGCTGAGCGATCAGAAGCAAGTATGAGCAAGGCTGCCTGCAGGGAACCCGTTCTGACTCAAGCCACGTCAATGTTTGCCTGCTAGTTATTCTATAGAAACAGCCCAGGTCTCTCTCTAGTGAAAAGATTTCCTGAGCAGGGATATTATATGGTGATAAAAGATAAGATCTTCACAGTCATGATAAAAGCCCCAAAACAAGGGTTGGTTTCTCTCATTCACTCAGAGAGAGATGAACTCAAGGCTGATGTCAAGGAAGCATCTCCCTCCCCTCCTCCTGACCCCAGGGGCAATGGCTGCGGTGCTTTGTGACTCAGAGCACACAGACATCAGACAGAGCAGCTCCCACATCAAGCACCATCAGTCACACTCTTTCACAGAGGGTCTCTTCTGAGATCAGCAGGTACCCCACAAGCAGGCAGACCACCCCTGAAGGCTCTGGTCTGGGTGGATGATCCCAACAGATCAGACAGACAGCTCTTGAGAGGAGGGAGGTGGTTTGTCCCTCTTTTCTGGCCAGGGTATGGAGACACAGAGATGAGGACCTCGCCCTTCAGAGGGAAACCGCAGTCATACAAGACGCCCCCAGTTCATCTGAGATGTGTGGTCCCACCAGACTGCACATGCTTACGGCCAGGTTTTACATTTCCAAAATAGCTTTACCGGTAGCAGCAGCTACTTTTGTGCTGGCACACTTGAGTTCACAGCAGGAATGACACTGGGGTGTTCGGGTGGGGTTTTTTTGTATGTTGGGTTGTTGGTTGGTTGCGGGTTCTTTTTGTTGTTTGGGGGGGGGGTGTTTGTTTTTTTCCAAATCCTAACCAAGACAGTCGTACTGGTAAAACTTTCCAAGCCACACCGTCTCGCACAGGAAATCTATGACAGGCCAGCAATCGGTGAACCACGGGTTGTTTCCACCTCCAGAGGAAGGGCTTAGCACATGTGGCCCACAAAGCGCAACAGGCAGCTGGGTCTTCTGCAGGACCTTGCGGTGTGGGTCCGAACAACAGCGCTCAGAGGTCAGCGGGATCCCTTGGGGGCGAGCGAGCCTGTGCTGCGGCGAGCAGGGCTGGGTATGCCGCAGGACTGCATCACTTGCCCGCTCCTGAAAACCGCTTTAGGGAGGTCTGAGGAGGGGAAGGTATTCATTAAACTCCTGATTGTGTGGCTAAAGCTCATGCTGTGGTTACAGATGGTGAGCTTAGATGCTTTGTAAAGTCCTGCCCTGTGTTTTGGGAAGAACAGTAGCTTTACAGACCTGCCCTGAAGCCTCCTACCCACACAGTGTCTGTAATGGGAGCTGGTCAGAATGTCTTCCACAATACATTTATTGCTTGGTCCTTTCGTTTTTCTTCTCACAGCCCAGTGATTTGCAAAGACCAACTGCTTCCAACAAAGTTTTGTGGGGCAGGTTTGTTAAGGTTCTGGGTGGTCTCCCTAGTCAGATTGAGGAAGATAATTTGAAATAATGCCCCCTAATAATAACTTCCACCCTGCAATAGCTGTCCCCACACAATCTGGTGTCATGAAAACACTCTCTACAGTTTTTGTTCCTGTGTGGAACAAAAACAAATGCTGAAAACAAGAAAAAGGTTGTGAAACAGAATTATCGACGCCAGCCTGATCTAATCAGCTCATGCGCTGGTTTGCACCGGATTAGTTAACAGGCACAGAAAAAAAAAAACAGAACCACTTTATTTTCCTAATGACACTCATTAAACTCAGTGTTTATATTAACAACCTCTGCAAGGACAGCAACTACCTGCTCGTCTCCCCAGTGCTTTTCATAGCAGATGTCAGACTGCCCTGACATGCTGATGGTGGCTTGTTCCCTTCACCGTGGTGATGATGACTGCAACAGGGGAGGGGGAACGAGGTTCCCCCCAAAAGGAAGGACGAGTGGCCTTCATGGCAGGAAGGAAATGCATGTATCTGTGTGTGGAGATAGCAAAACAAGCAAATATTTCCTTCAGCTTTCCTCTCCCTCATGCACACACCCATCGCCTGGAGCTACAGGAGGCAAAAGTGTGTGGGAGCGTTTTAGTGAGGCATCAGCAACACATCTCCAGCCTCATTAGGGCACCGAGGTGTGCGGGGTGGCAGTGAAGACCTGAATTAGAGCAGGGTGATGAGATTCCAGTCCCAGGATGGGCTTCCTCGCTCCAAAGCTGCCTGCAGCAGAGGGGCTTCCTGAACCGGGCTGAGCCTGGAAAGTTCCTCATGCTTGGCTCCCACCTCAGCCGTGCTTACAGTTGCTTTATTCTTAAAGCATTATCGCTGTGGGGTGGGCCACAGCTTTTTTTTCTCTCTCTCTCCAGAAAACGCCCCAATCAAGAGTTTGATGAGTCCATCTCGCTGCTCATTGTGAATCCAGCCTGGTTGTCTGCTTCTGCATCGGACTTTGCAAACGGACTATTGAAGTCTGCCATCCACTGCACGAGAAGGGTCCAACCACTGACTGTACAGAGGTTGCAGCGAATTCAGGGAAGCAGTATCTGCACTCCCCACGTATGACACATTCTGTCTAGAAATTAGGAGTAAATTCAACTCTCCAACAAAGGATCTGCCTTTGTTTTTTACTGGTGTGCGTGCAGTGACTCTGAGGGAGGAGAACCACATGGACTGAAGATGTACACACAAAGAGGGTGTAGACCACACCTGCTTGGGGCAGAGAAGAAATGAGTGTCCAAGAGGCATGGGAGAGGGAGCCCAGAGAAGGAACAAATCCAACTGCATTTTCATTGCAGCAGGCAACAAACAGCTCACCAAACCCACCTGCTTTTCCTTAGCCCTTTCCTTGCATGCTGAGGCTGCAGCCACCAGAGGTCAATGTGACCACATCAACCTCAGCCAGCTCTCGACGGGTGCTGCACAGAGCCCCTTTGAAACTCTGGGACTACAAACAGAAATATGAAGTAAGTAGCGTTTTCCACATCTCAGGACATAACTTTGGGGTAGATTTGCGTGTAAACCAGCATTCAAAGCACTAATGACAATGTGGCCTCAACACTATCCTAGAAAAAAAGGGCTTGAGAATTACAAAGTTTCCAACTAGCATCCGCCAAACATTCTTAATTGAGACCCTGTTCTTGCCCATGGTCCTACAGGACCCCACAAGTGCTCCGGTCACCCTGAGCATGTCTCATACTGCTAGTTTCAGTGTCATTTTGGTGTCTTCATCAGTTCCAGACCTGCCCTGTTAGCAACAGGTGTCTGTTCTCCCTCAAGTCCCGCTTCTGCGCTCTGGGGCATAATGTCTGTCACAGTGAGTGAGGTCTGCCACAGATCCAGGCTGGCTGAACAAAATGAGTAGCTGACCTGCAGCCAGAGGAAGGCAAATGAGTTAAATGAGCAGGGTCATCAATATGGATTAGAAGTCAGACAGGGAAGATGGCACTATGCAGAACAGAAATCAATATGTCTAGATAGCTCTGTAGCATCCAGATGTTCTTCTGTACTCCCACGCATTCTAGTTACCTTCTCCTCTCCATCCCACCTATGTCTTCCCTTAGACCTCCTCAAATAGTCACAAAGAGGCCATTTCCACCTGAGCCTCCCAACCTCTTTATCATCTATGTGGACACCCACCCAGTCAGAGGAAAAAAACTACTCCTATTCCCGCTCCAGCAGAGCTTCAGGCTCATCTCTAGCCTTGTAGGATGTCAGGTTTCCCTAGATGAGAGATGTCTTCTTCTCCAAGAAGACTCCACTGAACTACAGGATCATCAGTGGTCCCCTGCCCAAAGCTACCCAGCTGCCCAAACCAACCATGTTTCCACCACCTTATGAGCTCTAGCTTAGGATGGGAGCAAAGACAGACCAGAAGGCAAACCCTGCCTTGTAACTGAAGGTGAAGACACTGAGACAGTGAGAATCACCAGCACCAGCTCAGATGCCATCATATAGATGAGCAAACTGACTGTGAGCAGTTTGAATTCAGAAGAATAAATTGCAACCAAGAGATTAACTACTTAGCTGGGAGCTCTGCTCTGCACACTTCAGAAATGCTCGGTCCCTCATGCAGCTTTGACAGGAGGGAAGGAAGGAAGGAAGGGGCTTAGATGGAAAACAGCACTTCCATCTTCCCTTCCTCCTCCCTGAGATGAGCAAAGTCCCATGTGGCTCCTCTCTTGAGTTGGTACACAAGCATGGCCCAGGGTCTCTGGCAGCCAGAATCCCTAAGAGTTGCTGTCAGGCTGAGACTGGCCAGATCCTGATGGCAGAGGAGCAGGCGGGGGCAATACTGTCCCAAAACATCAAATATGTGCCATATCAGGGAAAGGGACAGGGTTCAGGTGTTGGAGAAGGAAGGTGCTGCCCGCCAGCAAATTTGCTGCATAAAGAAACAGAGAACATAAATTAAGTCCCCCAAAACCCTCTTCTGCTACAATTGTTGAGACTTTGAGGACACAGGCTGGTGAAGTACATGGGAAGGCATGTTGGCTTTTCAGCCTGCAACCCATCAAAGCTCCACCAACAACTGTCAGAGAACAGATCAAGGTTCAACTGTGCACCCAGCCTTGCAATCCATGGTTTGGGCAACAAACCCCAGCTTGGTGGTTTTCTAGCCCCAGGAATACCTGACTGTCCCAAGGAGTGCGATGCAACTGCAGGACAGGGAGGCATGCTGAGACATTGCCAGGGTTTCAGTAGGCCAGGACCAGGCCAGAACATTTTCTCCATGGCTGGAGAGCAGACTTGCCCAGGACACGGACAAGGAAAAAGCTGTTAGCTCATGCTCACAGGGGCAACGAACAGCCAAGTGCCACGAGCACTTGTAACACTGCTCCAGAGCCATAGGGTGGCACCACCCCACCATCCAGCCCTTTGGAGAATGAGGTGGCTGGGGAAGTGCCAGGGTAAAGCCCAAAAGGCTTGGGTCGGCGTGGCCTTCAGCTGGAGCACTTGCGAAGAGAGGGATGTGTGGAGCCAGGGGCTGTGCCTGTTCCTGCCACGCAGACCTGCCATGGCTCCTCACTCCTGACTGCTGAGGTCCTTCCCCAGCCTTTCCACTCCAAAGATGCCGGGGCCACACCAACGTGCTCCCCTCTGTCTCTGCTGTGATTCACACTGGGCCCAGCTGTTCTTATCCTACAGCTTATCAAAGATCACTGCTGTGCTGAGCCAGGCCAGGGTTTACCTTCAGGACAGTAAAGGGGCTGTAACTCCCCCCTGCTCCTGTTAATTCTGCCTAATGGGGTGTGCTCCAGGGCATCTGTCAGAAGGTAGGTCTGCACAGAGCACCCCTCAACCCACATTCCACACGGGCCAAGGGCTACAAACCAAAGCTGAGACCTGACAAGCTCGGTACAGATGTGACCTCAGTCAGAGTGGTTAGGTGCCAGAGGTGAAGGCGAGAGCACAACATCTTGGACCTCATTTCCTTCTCCGCATACCAGCATGGCCACACCAGATGCCCTGCAGGATGTGACCTTAGATAACGCAGAAGGTCTTGCAGCCCTTCTGCCTGCTGCACGGGCTCTGTGCTGGAGCACGGCTGAGCATGGTGCGATTTGTAACCTTACCCTAAGCACTTCTCCACATCTGATGTTCTCAGAGCTGCCCATCCCCAGGTTCCAAAGCCAACATACTCAGCTACCACCTCAGCTTGGCCCCAGCGGCCCTTTCCCCTTCAGACCATCCCACAGAGACCAGCATCACCCAAAGCCAGAGACAACCATGGCAGGAATCACAGCCTGGAGTGTAGCAGGAGCCGTGCCTCACTTTCTAGGAAGCTATCCCAGCCTCCTCACTAGACCAGAGCTTCACAAGCTCTGGGAACGTAAGCCCACCCCCCAGGAGCTGGGTGCCCATTCCCCCCGCAGGAAGGAGTCGTGCCCTGCCCCAGAGATGCATTCCCGGGGCTGAGAGCCGCAGACAGACGCTAGCTGGAGCCCGCCCAAGAGCATCGAGCTTTCCAAGTCCTTTCCCTTTCTTGGGGGTCTGGTAGTCACATAAACAGGAAAAGCCTGGCCCTCTCCACCCCCTTCCACAGCTCTGCCTCCCTCCCCTTCTCTCCGGCACATGCTGTCGTGATACAAGCCCCAGCGTCGGGCTGCTCGGCCCCCACGGGAGGAGCTGACGGCTGGCCCCTGACCTCCAGGCTCCGAATTTCCTGTGGCAGCCGAGGAGGGAGACGAGGCCCCTTCTTCCAGGCGTGGGGCTGGGCGTAAAGGGGCCAGCCCCAACCCGAGCGGGGGTGGAAAGGTCGTGGCAGTCCCTTGCCAGCAACCCAAAGTCCAAGGAGGCAAAGATGGCAGCTGCCCCAGGAGAGGGGGATCAACGCTGGGACAGGAGCCTCCCACTGAAATGACAGGGCAAGGGCCACTCTTCCACCCCAGCCCTGCAGCCAGCTCTCCAAACCCTTCTTTTATCTCCTGGTGCTTATTTTTAAAAGCTTTGTGGCCTTCCCTCCTAAAACCAAAGGCAGCCACACCAGGTCGGGGTGGCTGCCCAGGAGGGACCAGAGCTGGTGCCTGCAGAAGGGTGCAGCTCCTTCTCCAGCCACACAGTCTCCCTTGCAGAGCCCAGTGCTGTTAACCCTCAGCAAACTAAGCCCAGCTGCAGGAGTAGGTACCCATCCTAAGGTGAAAAAGCTGGGACTACTGCCTAGGTGGGTGTTATCCCTTTCACACAGCTCTCTCTAGGGAGGACTAAGCTAAGACAGGCATCTCCTGCCCCTCCACACATCTCCCACGGGTCATCATGGGGAGTGGGATTGAGATCTCCAGAGGGGAGCAGGGAGAAAAACCGAGCCTTGTTGAAGGCATTTGGCTTGAGGGGCAGATCCCCCTCCCCAGGGTCCTGGTCCATGCTTGGGCTCTGTGCTAGTCCTGGCTTGTAAAAGCCCAGGATGCTGTCCAGATGTGATGCCCGCTTTTCACAGCCTGGCAGGACGTGCCGGATGCCTGGGGAGAGCGGGGAGAGGGGGACGGCATCCTGGATGGAAACCTCTGGCATGCCTCTGCGCTGATCTCCACTCTGCCCTGGAATGCGCCCGCCAGCAGCATGTGGGAAAGTGGAGTCAGCAGAGACCTTGGATGTGTCAGCTCCCCGGCTGAGTAAACAAGAGGAGCCCTGGCAAGCGTTCAGCCCCAAGCATCCGAGACCTTGAAAAAAGGGGGCTAGAGACAGGGAGGTTCTTCTGTCCCCTCCTTGCTCAACCCCTGTAAAATACCTCCTAACCTCTCCCCTACCTCAGGTGCTAACGCCACCTCTTCTCACCCCTGCCGTGTCTGGAGAAGTGTGGAGAGAGACTCTCCCTGAGGCGTTTCCAGCACCCAGCTGTCAGATCTAACATCCTGGGAGGAAAAGGCCCCTGGGAGAGACACTGCCACAGAAAGAGGGTCTGGAAGAAAGAGGCAGGATAAAAGGATTTATCACCCCCGCTACCCCTTGCCATGCACACCCACTCATGCCCCCTGGCTGTCTCCCAGGCGGGAGGGAGCACAGAGCATGGAGAGAGCTTCCAGCAGCAGCACTGGGACCGCCTCAGTGAGTGCAGTGACAGCTGGGACAAAGGGGCACGTTACAAATACCAAGTAAATACCTCCCCAGCCCCAGCTGGGGACATTCCCACCGGGGGATGCCAGTTCCAGCCATCCTCCCTGCAGGCTTCACAGGTTCAAGGAGAGGCTGCAAAACAACAGGTTTCCCCAGTGCCAGTTGCAGACATGCTCCCACCGCTCTTCAGGTTGCTGGTGTTGCCTCCCTTGTCTCCTCCATAAGGTGCATAAAGAGCACCCACTCGAGACAGCCCCTCATCCCCTCTCCACCAGGGCACGAGAGCCTGTTTTGGGTCCTGGAGAAGAGGGATGGGCTGAGGAAGGCCCCCCCACATCCCACCAGTGCCCCCCACCGTGTCCGGGGGGTGAGCTCCCGTGGTGGCAGTGGCACTGGGAGGCTGTGCCCGCCTTCTGGCCACCGTCCCGCGTCCCCTATCGCTCCTCGGCAGGCGCGCACTCCCAGAGAATGAGCCATTGTTCCCCAGCCCCGCGGCCTCTTCCTGTCCCAGTAGGGCTGCGAGACAAACAAAAGCAGAGCCAGACGCCATGGGGAGGAGGCTGGGCCTGCTCCCCTCCTCCAGATCCCGCAGCAACCCCGCAGGCAGGCAGGCAGACAGACAGACGGATGCCCGCCTTGGGGGAATGGGCAGGGACACCCCTATTTTTAGCTGCCTCTGCATCCCCACCCCCTTCCTTCCGTGGGCGAAAAATACACAGGCTGGATGGACAGGCAAAATCATTATGATAAAAGAGCTGTCCATGCCTTGTGTCCAGCCACTCCCTTGGCTTTCAGCTCTTCCCTTTGACCAGGACAGGCTCCTCATGCACGGTCGCCTTCTCCTGCCATGGAGGACTTACCTCTTCATCCCCATCCCTGATTCCCAATATCCCTACATCCTTTCTCGGCACATCACACCCTTCCTCATCCCCACACTGCACTCCCTGTCTGCTCCGTGGATGCATCCCCCTCCCCTGATGGTCCCCTCTCCTATGCCACACCAACCCAGGTGATCTGCTCCCTTCTCTTGAGACCCCTCAGCTCCTCCTTTCCCCAAAGTACCTTCCCCCACCTCCTCATGCAATTAGTTTCCAAAAGGCTCTTTGCCACCAGAACCCCCTCAACTTCCTGCTCCTCACCCCCATCTCCATGTACCCTCCATGTACCCACTGCATCCCTCCCACCCTCACCATAGCCCACTTTCTCTCCTCACCCCAGCAACCTCCATCCCAATTCCTTCCAGCCTGCACAGGCTTTAAATTCCTGCAGATGTGCTCCCCTTCCTTATCCTGCCAAGGGAATGTATTTGGAGGAGGGCAAACGGGCCCCCAGATGCCTTCGCACACAGAGAGCTGTTTCTCCAAGCATCAAATTGATATCTGAGCCCCCTTGGTCCCTCCTGCACCTCCTTAAGGCCTATGAAAAGGAACTGGAAGTGGTGTTTTGGGGGAGTTGTTCTGGGGGGACTCAATGTATGTACACATCTATATGTTCTTTCCCAGCGCCTGGAATCACAGAGGTGTTCCCAGGCCACAGGCAGCTGCTCCTGGATTGCTTCTGGTTTATGCAACATCCTCTCTCTGCTCCCAGCCATGTCCCAACTCCCCTGTTCCCTCTCCTCTGTGCCAGGCAGAATGTCAGGAAAGCATGGACTGGGGTCTGTCCCTCCATCCTCCCTCCCACAATGTCCCCCCCAGATACCCCTACAGCACCCCACATCCCTGGCCTGTGAGCAGGACCAGCATATGAGGAGGAAGCTGGGGAGGGTGGCAGGAGGAAGAAGGATGAAAACACTTGGGATAGGAGGAGATGGGCAGAGGGGGGGAAGCAGCTGGCCAGCAAGCCTGGGAACTCATCCCTACCCCCTCCTGGGCTCTGGCAAACCCCAAGGCTTTGAGTTCCCAGCCCAGCTCCTGGGGGAAAAGCACCCTTCAGCCCCCTGTTTGTAAACACCACAAGTGTGGTCAATCCCATTCCTTCGGCCTCCCGCTGCTGCAGGGAGAGGAGCTTAAGGAATTGGTGGGGAAAATTAAAAATGGGCTTTTACAGAGGTCAACGTGCCTTCCTTTATTATGAGTGGGTCTAACCTGATGCCGCTGCCTGCCCTGTGGTGCTCACTGCAAGCCACCCACTTTCCTTCCCCTCTGCAGAACAAGGGTGCTGGGAACCACACCTGTCTCATCCCTCTCCCCGGTTATCACACAGGCTACAGGGACAGAGCCCAGGACCTGCAGCAAATCCCCAAAAGTGGGTTGAGCCTGGCCCAGCACATCCCTGGAGATGCCACCAACGGATAAATCATTCCAGTGAAGAAACTGCGGCATCAGGGATCTGGTGCCCACAAAGCCAGCACTGGCATCAGACCAGGGATGCACTGGGCCAATGCTGGGTGCCTCACACCTACCCCTCGCCTTGGGGAGTCACCTCCTACTATCAGCCCAGCCTGCTCATCCTAAAACCGGTTCTGCCTCCAGCTCAGCCCCAGGGCAGTGAGACACAAGCTGGAGGCAGCACCAAGGGCAACAAACTGGGAGCGAGGAGGACGGACCCAGCGGCACCAGGTTGGTGGGAAGCTGGATGAGGCCACGTTGAGGTGTGTGGTGGGGTAGGAGGGCCCTAAATCCCCTCCCTGTCATGGCAGGGGTCTGTTCCCCACCCCGCTGCTGGCAGTAATTCCCATACCCATGAGGTATGCGCCCTCACAGCCGCCGCAAGGAGAATGGAAACATCTGGAAGTCACCCGCAAACGAGCGGCCCTCTCAGTTAACGAGGAAATATGAGCTGGAGACCCTGGGCAGCAACAGGATATCTGCTTCTTGTGCACTGAGCAAGGCACCTCCTTCCCACCGAGCCCCTTGCCCACCTTCTTTTCACAGGACATTTCCAGGCATGGGGCTCTGGGAGCACGGCTGCACTCCTGGAGCCCCATGCCTGGAAATTTCCCTGGAAAGGAGGGTGGGCGGGAAGGCAGCAAATAGAAACAGCAAGGAATGGAAATGCAGAGGTGAGCACATCATCCACAAACTGGGGTGCCACTGCCACCCTCCCTAAACTTCCAGGGGCACAGGGGAAAGGGAGAATGGGGTTTTTCTTCTCCACAAAGGGAGTCCTGCATCCACCTCCTTCAGGCACCAGGTCTGTGAGCAGCAGGGGCTGTGAAGCAAGGTGAGGGGAAAGATTGAGTGTGTGGGGCTGAGACCTCAGCATCCCCAGCACCCTGCATCACTCTCTCCATCCCCATCACACTCAGCCACCCATAAGACCTGAGCCCCGCGCTGGAGGGATGAGCCCCATGAAGAAGGGGGGGAGACAAAATTTACACAGCCTTGTCTTTGATGTTGTAGTAATCAAAGCAAATCCTCAGCTGGGAAGGCTGCAGAGCCACTTGTCTGCTCCCATGATAAGCTTGGTGGCCAATCTCTCTGTAATGGTGAGACTGGTACTGCTGCCTGCGGCACAGGGTTACAGATGGAATGAAAGGTTGGGGTGATTAAAGGCAAATGAGGTAGCCAGGCACCTGTGGTGATGGTGTTGGGAGGGGTCCAGGTCTTAGTGCCTGCCCAGGGCACCTATGGGTGATCCAGTGGCTCTGCAGCACCATCCAGCTCCACAGCCACCCCTCGCTTATCAGCCAAGGTGCATAAACAGGCTGGGAGGCAGGATTGCATAGATTTTCTTTCCTGGCAGCTGTATATGAAAGAAGGGGGTCTCAGGAGGGTGCACGCTCTGCTAGGGAACAGCTGGAAGGGCTGCACCACCTCTGCTCGTACCCAGGCAGCCAATGGCCAGGACGGGTACTGAGTCCTGGAGCCAGAATGTACCCTGGAGGTCTCCAAAGCACTTTAGAGCCAGCCCCAGAAGGACAGAAGTCACAGCCCAGCTGGCATGTCCACAAGACCACAAGGTTTGGGGAGGGATGCTGAAGAGGGGGTATTTCCAGCCACTTTCCTGGAAACAGAGCCCACCCTGGCCCAAAGCACAGAGATGCTTGGAGCACGGGTGAGGAGGAGGAGGAGGCGGTGGAGAGCCGGCTGCCCCACGAGGAGCGGAGCGTGGCCTCTGTCCCATCTGGAAGAGATTTGTTCTGCATTCCCCGGCGGAGGCGGCTGCCGTCGCCTGGGCTCCGCTCCCCGCCGCAGCCCCCGCTGCAGGGCATGGGGACGGGGTGAGGGGAGTGAGGGGGAACTCCTTGGGCTGGGGGGAGATGCCCTGGCAGGCCATGCAGGGGGAGGAGACCCAAAGAAAGGGTCTTTTCCTGCCTCTCCCACCACCCTCACTGGCTTCCTTTGAGGAGGATGCTGGGAAAGAGCTGCCTACCATACCCCTGGCAAGCAAGGAGGATGCAGGTCACTATTTCTCCTCCCTCTGACCTAAGCTGTCATCTCTCTCCAAGACATAGACCCATCTAGAAGTACCACCAGAGGACACAGTCCATGTGGTCTTAATCCCTAAGGGAGAAGACTGCCACAGATGGCAGGAATCCCAACTATCCCATTTCACAGAGGAGAAGCCTGAGGCTGAGAACACTGCCAAAATCCCACTGCTGCTTAGCAAACCTTGGAGCAATAAGGTGCTCCTGCCTGGGCATCCCAGCACGGACCACCTGAGCCTAGTGAGAGGCCAGGCTCCATTTTGACGTCTCCTCTGCAGACATCTTGTCATCCCTTCAACCAGGCCCTGTTTAACCCCAACAAGTCTCATCTCGCCTTTGCCCGCACAGACACCGCCCTTCTCCTCCACATGGCCCTGAATAGTTGCTTGTGCCTGGCCACGTGCTCCCCAGGAGAGCCACCGAGTCTCGCGTGAAGGCCGTGAGGGTCACCGATGGCACTGATGATGCTGCACCCACCAGCAGGTTGCCCCTTATTGGCACTGGTAGGGTTTTCTGCCCTGTGACCATCAAGGGACAAAGCAACGAAGCGCGATGCCAGAGAGATGCAGCGTCCCATATGTGGGCAGAAACCCTCCCTGGTGCCACCAGGGAGCAGATCCTTGAAGTTACCCAGTGCCACCCCCTCACCATGGTCTGACACTGTGCCTCTGATATGACGCTTATCCTGATCCCGTAATGCTTGTTGTGACCCCATAACGCCCATGAGGGCCATGCAGCCTTCGAGGAGGTTGTTATTATGCTAATGCTCAACTCAACGCTACCCACAGATCCTGGCATGACTGCCCACCCCCAGACTCCATTCCTGCTTGGCATCACTAATTCAGGGGCACTGGAGACCTCCCATCCAACGCAGGGTGGGATGACTCTGTATGATATATGAGGGGCTCACACACAGGAGGCAAACTCCTTTCCTTTGCCCCCCAGCCAAACTCCCCTAACCAGGTTAGCTGATGACCTGGGCTTCCCCCTGCCCCCAAATTCATTGAAGCGGGCGCCTGGGAGCAGGAGGCAGCCAATGCTGGAGGATGGGAAATGGCAGTGGGGAAGTGGGGGAGGAGAGGGGGGAGCAGCAGAGAAGTTCCTGAAGTTTTCTGTCCTGGATAGTTGGAATAAATCTCATTTTCTCTGGTCTCCGTGCCGAGGCGAGGATTGGCTCAGCGGTGCTGCAGCCCGCCCTCCTCCTTCCCACGTCCCCTCCCCGCCAGCTTCGCTCCCTCTCTCCCGTGGCATCGGGGCGTCAGCCTGGGAGAGCCAGCTTTTGGGGGGACAGCCGTGGGAAAAGTGGGGGGCACGCCTCACCTTTCTCCCCGACCCTGCTCCGGGACACAGCAGCGGTAACCACTGGAGCAAGCTACAGGGATTCGCAGGGAGTGTCTCCCAACTTTTCGGCCGGAGGACAGGAAAAAAAAATAATAACCCTGGTTCGGAAAAGGTAAATCCTGAAAGTTTTGATTCCTCAGTTTGTAGACCTTGGAGGGGCTTGGGAGCAGAAGGGTGGAGATGGTGGTAGGAGAGGGTAGAATCTGGAGGGGTGGCAAGGAGATGGAGACGGGGAGTATGGTGAAAAAGCAAGAGAGAAGAAGGCAGGAATGCAACAGGAAACCGGGAGGAAGGAAAGCAGGAGCGAGGAGAGGGGAGATAGGCCAGGGGAAAGTGGGGGCCAGGAGAGAAAAGGGCTGAGGATGGGGGAAAGCAGCAGGGCGCTCCTGTCGCTCACCCTGCTCTGGTTACCCCTAAAAGCCCCATGGGTTCTCGGGTGCCCAGTTTTGGGGGTTTGGAGGAAGAAAGGGAGTGCTTTTGGGCAAGGAGACAGGGAGAGGACAGCTGGAAACCGCCTGCCTTTGGAGTCCTGACCTCCCTCCACGTCCCAGTGCCAACTGCTTGGAAAAATACCCTTGTTATACAGAGAGATATAACTACAAATATATATATAGCAGCCAGCAGCACGGGAGTCAGACTCGGGCTTGTCCGCCTACCGCCCGGCACTGCTCCAGGGGAGCTGGAAAAGGCCCAGCCCAGCCAGCCAAGACCCTTTTCCCCTTCCCCAAAAGCCTGTCCCTGCTGGCTTTCCCCATCCCAGAACAAAGTGACCCAACAGGGGAGCCCTGTGCCTCCCTTCCTCCAGGGAAAGGGAGATTTTTCGGCACTCGGGAAAGCCTTCCTGGCCGCCCACAGCCACTTCCAAATGCTCTTCCCCCTGTCGAGACCACCCCAAACATCTCCTTGCCCTCTTTTGGAGTATGTCCCCTTTGCGGGTTAGGGGGGGGGTGTGTAAGGAGAGGAGGAGGAGGGAAGTTGCTTTAAGCAGCTCCAGCCAACTAGACATCTGGATTGTTTTCCCCCCCTGTCTGGTTTCCGCTCTTCCCAGCAAGCAGAACAGATCTGGCCATTCCTGGCGAGTGGAAAACCAGTGGAAACCAGCTGAACTCGGGGGGAAATGTGGGAGGCCAGGCTGGGAGAAGGAGGAGGAGGTGCTGGCGGCTGGTCTGCGAGGGCAGGGGGCTTCCCGGAGAAGGCAAGAAGGAAGGAGCCAGGCAAGGGGAGGTGGTGAAGAGCTGTGGGCTCACCATGCCGAGGGCTGGCAAACACAACAGGCTGCCGGACAGAAGCAGCATGCAGAGAGACGGGTGGCCAGACGGGGGGTCCCCATGCCCAGTGGAGGAAAGGAGAGTACACGGATCACCCTTTGCCCGCAGAATCACGAGTTTCCCCGGCATGGAGGGTTCTGCTTGGGCAGAGGGGAGGGCTGAAAGGGGCACAGCCATCACAGAGATGCACCAGGACCAGAGGGAGGGAGGAAAAAAGGGGAAATCGGAGGGAGAAAAAGCCCAACAGGCCTGCCAGAAACCTGCCATCCAGGCAGGGCTGGGCACCAGCTTCCTCCCTCCCTCCTCCCTCTCCCAGCACCCGCTGCCTGCCAGCAGGCCTGGAGAGCCGGGGGCCAGGAGGTGCTGGCTGGTGTCCCCATGGTGGCCAAGGGACAAGGAAGGGGAAACGCTTTCCTCCTCCTGGCTCCCAGTTCTCCAGGTAGGGAGCAGGGGGAAGTTCTCCCACACCTCGCTTTCCCTCACCTCCACACCTTGTCCCCGGGGCAATGCCAGTCCCAGTCCCGCACAGGGGTCTGCAGGGCAGCTATGCTGTGTGGGGCACCTGGGGTAGAGTGGGGGGTCCACCCCTCAGACTAGCCCTGGCCGGTGCAGCACGTGCCCCACACCATGCAGGCATCACCGCTGAAGGGCGCGGTCCCCACTTGGGGCCCCAAGATCCCCATTGTGCTGCAGAGACCACCCTGGTGGATTTGCTTGTGCCCCGGGAGAGCCCTGACCCAATGGCTGTGGGTGGGCTTCTGCCAGAGGGAGGATATTGCTCCCCGGTTGTCTTCCCACCCCGAATCTGCCACGTGCCTGGTCCATCCCAGTGGCAAGGCAGCACCATACAGCCTTGGTGAGCAGGAGGCAGACATGCCAGCAGAAAACCAACCTGCCACTGTCCTCGTCCTTGCTGCCACCATCCACCGCCACCCCAGGAGGCAGCCAATGGTGCTGGGAGCCGTCAGGGGAGGTTTGTTTTCCCTTCCCTGGGCATTAACCCCTGGCAGATAAGAGGGGCCCAGGGTGAGCAAACAAGGCCAGGGCAAGGTGAAAACACATGTAGCCAGCCAGGAGAGCAGCTCCATGCCCAGGGTTCCCCCTCACCAGAGGATTTGCCTCCCTGGCGCCGACTGCCTGCTCCGAGGTGACCTGGGGACAGGTTTGGGAGGTTGGCAGCAGCAGGGAGATGGATGGAGCCACACAGTGATGGGGGTCCCAGCACACAGGGAGCAAAGGATGCAAGGCTTCCGTGTCACCTCTTGGCATAGTGTTCTTTGCAACTTGCGCTGCTGAAGGGACCTAGCTCCATCCTGTCCCTCCAGACCCTGAGTGGGGACTGAGCCCTGGCAGGGACACGTTCCCAAGCGGACACGCAGACCACTGGTGCTCTGAGGTGCCCCAAGCCCCAGACACTCTCCTTTCCCCAATCCGCCCTCTCCCTCTTGCCACATGTACCGACAGGGGATCTGCTGATCTGTGTGTCCCCCCTATAAACCAGGGAGGTCATCGCGCTGCCATCGTGCACCCAGCTGCTGCCTCTTCACCTGCCCCACATCACCTCTGGGACCTGAGTGCAGGGACCTGTCCCACCTTCTCCTCTGACCTCAAGCAATCACCTCCCTTGCCATGCCTCAGTTTCCCTGACTGCAGAGCAGCTGCACTCCCCACACCCCTGGCTCCCTGCTGCTCCAACATGTCTGCCCAGTCCTGAGGACCCAGCCAGAGGAGGGCAAACAAACCAATATACAAATATTGCATTTTCCCTCCCTGCCACCCTTCCTCCATGAGAAGCACGCGATCCCCAGGCCTCACCCTCTCCCCAAGGGTTCATCTGAATAGCAAAAGAAGGGAGAGGTTTCTCGCCCCGGGAGCTTGGGCAGCCGAGCAGGGCACCACTTTGGGAGGAGGTGCTGCCTGGGAGGGAAATCCTCAGCCTGCATTGCACCATGGGTCCAGCAAAGCTGCTCTGCAGGCGGGGGAAACTGAGGCACGCCAAGGGAGGTCAGAGGGGTGAGGGAAAGCACATGTTTTTGGGGAAAGCCTTTTGCTTCCTCCCCAAGAAGAAGGTCAGATGAGGGGGACAGCCTGTAGCAACCTCCCCACCATTGCTCATTCGCTGCCCTTAACTTCCCCAGCCCATCCTGAGGATACAGACAACGTAGTTGGGAAAATTCTCTCTGAGGGCTTCACTATTCCTCTTGTCTTGTTTAGGTGGCCAACGAGAGGACCGAGGTCCTTCCCTGCCGCTCCATTCCAAGCTCCCACAACCGCTGCCCTACCTGTGACTGGCTCCCGTGTGCCCGGTGGCAGCAGAAGAGGCGGATTAAGTCTTAAGCCCGTGGCCAGACGCTGCTTCCAGTGGCCGTTGCAGCACCGGGGCTGACCCTGGACTCCTGCTGGGGACACCTCCACACCACCACCGTCCTCGCTGCTGGGGACATACCTGCTGCGGGTGATTTCATGAGCACAGCATCGTGCAGCGAAGCAGTGGGACACGCACGCTTCTCATCTGCTGAAAGCCAAGGTGACTTGAGCTGTTTCCCTGAGAGCATCGGAGCAGGAGCCATGGCGAGGCCAGGGATGTGACAGGCCACCCCGCTGCTGGAAGCCCGTTGAGGGCTGGTTTTTGGGGCTTTTGCAGGAGCAGAGGTGAGGTGAGGGGTGCAACATGAGCCTGGGGAAGCTGCCGGTGCTCAGCTGGGTGTCAGGGTCTCATGGCAAACGGCGGCTGAAGTCGGAGCTGACACCAGACATGATCAGCCCACCACTGGGGGACTTCCGGCACACCATGCACGTGGGGCGCGGCGGGGACGTCTTTGGGGACACCTCCTTCCTCAGCAACCACGGTGGGGCCGACACAGCCAAAGCCAACAACTTCTTTGCCCGGACACTGCGGCACGTCCGCCGGACACCGCTGAGGAGCCGGGGCAGTGGGGGCCAAGCGGGGGCATCGCCTGCCCCTCCAGCCGTCTCGCCCATCATCAAGAACGCCATCTCACTGCCGCAGCTCAACGAGGGGACCTACGATGGCAGTGGTGGCCGGGGCTTGACCAGCAAGTTCTCCTTCAAAAGCTCCTCCAATAGATTCTCCAAAACGCACCAGGCCTATGGTGAGTGCAGCATGGGGCAGGGGCTGGCACCCAAGCACATGGCATCCTCTGCAGCCCCTCCCCATGGCTTTGTGCCTCGGTTTCCCCACTGAGGGACTTCAGGCTCTCAGCAGAGACAGGACATTTAAGAGTCCCTGTGAAGAGATAGCCCTAACCCTGTTTTCAGCTGCTGTCCTTGCTACTGCCCTTGGAGGTTCTCCTCCCAGTGTACCCCCAAAAGAGGGGCAGGAATGTTTTCTCCTCCTGTCCCACCCCCATAGCCCCACGCAGTGGCAGCCTGTGTGGAGCAGTTGTAAGGGGGTGTCCCCGATCTCCCCCCAGGCCCACACCTTCCCCATGGGCAGCCCTCAAGGGACTCCATCCACCTCTTCTCCATTTCACCCACACCCCTCCCTGCCTGCTGGAGTCCAGGAGGACCTCTGGGCAGGGGTTGTGGGAAGGACGGGATGGGACAGCTGGGTGGCTCTTCTCCAGCCTCACAGCATTGGGCTGTGGTTCAGCTTTTCCCCAGGGAGGTCTGGAGCAGAGGGTCTTGGGGAGGGGGGCCTTGGGGAGCCTGGGAGCTGGGGGAGGTGGCTGGGCTCACAGGGAAGGGCAAGCTGAGGCAATGCTGCCATCTCCTGGTCCCACCTGCCTGGCTCAGACCCCACCAGCATTTTACCAAGCCCAGAGCCCACCTGGAGACCCTCAGCTGTGACTGTGGCTTTTGGAGATGTCCACACAGACACTGGCTTGACCTTTAGAGGCCAGGACCACTGACGGGTGGATGACCTGTCCCGCTTTGGTGACAGTGGCCCTTGTCCCCTGCAGATATAAAGCAGGCTTCCTCCTACCTACCCATGCACCCCCTCACCAGCCATCCCTTCTGTCTTGCAGGGCTGGAGTCAGGGTTTTGCACCATCCCTCGCGTCCCCCGCTTGGAAAAGGGCCCAGAGAGTGACTTCCCTGGGGAAGAAGAATTGAAGCAGTCGGACTCCCTGCTCTCCTTCCGCCTGGACCTGGGGCCCTCCCTAATGAATGAGCTCCTCCAGATGATGAGCTTCTCCGAAACCAACGGGAGAGCGGTGGGGGAAGACGGCCCAGACCTCCTGCGAGGCGAGGGGACCAAGGACGAGGTGCCTCCAGCATCAAGTGCATCACATGGAGAGGACAAGGCAGCATCCAGCTTCTGGGACCACTCCAGGCAGAGCAGCCTGTCAGGGGCCAGGTCACTGCCAGGACTGTCGGTCCATGTCAACGGAGAGGCACATGCTATCAAGGGTGTTGGAGAGGACCCTGCCTGGTCTTCAGGGCCAGGGGCAGTGCCCAGAGGGACCCCATGGCAGGGGCACTGGAACGACTGCACCATCGAGGCGGGAGAGTTCGACCGGGCGGCCCAGGTCCTGGCCCGCCATTACGGTGGGACCAGCACCCCGCGGAGCTCAGAGAAGGGTGAGGGTCCCCGGCAGGCCCGGACGCAGGCCCTGTGGGAGAGCCCCAGCAGCAGCTCATGGCGGTCACAAGTGACAGGGGGGAGCCGGTCCCCTGAGGCCACCTGGAACCAAGGAGAGGAGGATGAGGAGGAGGCCGAGCTGTCCAGCCTGCAGGAAGGGTACATTGGTGCCCGGGGCGGGCACAGCAATTCCTTCGAGTACGCAGATGAGGAGGATGAGGAGGACGATGAAGTCAAGGTGTGAACGGCTATCCCTCCCATCACAGTTCCCCACCATAAGAACCAGTGCCAGCATCTTTGCCCTCCTCCGTGTCCCCCACCCTCAGGTGCCAGCATTGCTGGCAGACCCAGCAGATGATCTCCTTGCCAACTGGGGGCAGTGAGGGGCAGGAGGAGAGTCCGTCTCCTGGGGGCCTCCCCAGGGCTGGGCCAGCTTGCTGCAGGGGGCTGGTGAGGTCTGTGCATCGCAGCACTGGGCATCGCAGCCCTTCTCCAGCCTCACTGCCACTAGATACCAAAGGGACATCCCCATGTGCCAAAGAAAACCCAAACCCCTTCCTATCCCATCTCGTTCCCCTCAGTGCCCTCTCTTTCATCCCTCAGCCTCGCACTGCCAGCCTGCCTGTGGACATGGCTCATCCTCCCACCAGAGCTCCCAGTCACTCTCTGCACTGGCACAGGTGCTGTCCCAGAGATATCCCCACCAATAACTCTGGCATGTAGGGGATGTGGGTCTCCCTAGCTTCAGGTGATGTGAGACCCTTCCCTACAGCATATCTATCTACCTGGGGAGGTCAGCTGGGGGCTCAAGGTGTGGACAAACCCACAGAGCTGGGCTTTCTCCTTCTCCCCCCAAAATAAGTCATGAGCTCAGCATTTTGGAGGTGAGAGCATGCACAGAGATAATCGCAGGGGTCTTTCCACTTGCCTGCTGCTGCTTAGCATCACTTAGGCTGTCTCCCTTTCTGACCTCCACCCACTCACAGTAGAGAGAGGAGAAACTTCTTGGCTGGCTGGAGGGAGAAGTAAGGTTGTCAGGTCACCAAATTCTGCCGTTGGGTCCCAAAAATCCCTTCCTTTCCCCCACCTCAGAACAAGGAGACTTCCCCTCTGCAGCCACTTGGTCTGCACTGCGTCTTCTTCATCCTCGTCCCCTCTCCCTCTGTGCGTACCCCTCTTTTCTAGCACACCCTTTCCCAGGACAGCTAATGCCCATTGCTGAGCATTCCTGGGTGATGTGGGGGCCCTGGAACGAGCTGCCCCCCACGCTGCCCTGCGTGCAAACTGGCCCTCACAGAAGCGCCTTTGTGCCGTGGCATGGAGCCGAGATGCTCGGGGGCTGAGGTCACTGGAGGGACCCTCACAGGACGCCCCTTGTTCTCTGGGACGGGAGGGGGCATGCAGCGGGGGGAGATGCTGGGCCACGGCTGCAGGGCTCCACTCCCATACGTCTCACCCGCCACCCGCCTGCTTCTGGCAGAGAGCTCTTCAGAGCAGAATAGAGGCTCCGGCGTGCACGCGTGTTGTGCGTGGGAGTGCCGCTCGCAGTCAGGCCGTAGAGTTTATGGGCAAGCCCATCTCCACAAGCCTCCCCAGGCAGCTGCCTCACGCTGACCGGCAGCAGCAAGCTGGGGCAGGCAGCAGCCTCAAGGATTCCCCAGCTCTGGCCACTGGCACTCAGCAGGATGAGCCTTCTCATCCCTCTGGGGCAGGAACCCTGCCTCTCAGGATGAGCTCCCCCTGCCCTCCACTTCCCAGACCGTAACACAAGCTCCAGACCAAAGACCCACATCCGTGGAATAGCCTTTCTGCCTCCACTCTGTATCCCATGCACTTATTATTGTCCTTATTAAAGAAGTTTTGATACTAACTTCTCTGGTGTCTCCCTTCAGCTGCGGTGACCTTACTGTCATCCTTGCTATGTCTGCTGGTGCCCCAATCACAAAATCCCATCCTCTCCACTCTCAGCAGGGTTTTCCAGCACCTCTGTGGTTAAACAGCCTAGTACTTTGCTGTTCACCATGGCTAACACACAGAGCAACCTCCCATCTGTTTTTTTATGATGAGGGTGGTAAAATACTGGCACAGGTTGCCCGGAGAGGTGGTAGATGCCTCATCCCTGGAAACACTCAAGGCCAGGCTGGGTGGGGCTCTGAGCAACCTGATCTAGTTGAAGATGTCCCTGCTTATTGCAGGGGGGTTGGACTAGATGACCTTTGAAGGTCCATTCCGACCCAAACTATTCTATGATTCTATGATCCACCTGGCCCCACGTAACACATGGGGGTTTTGATACTAACTTCTCCAGCCCAGGAACAATTCATTTGCAGTCTGAAGCAGATGGGTACCTTCCCAAAGCTGGCTTGGCTACATCCCTCCCATCCTCTGCCTGCACGCTCAGGCAGCAGCGAGTCAGAGAGGGAGGGCAGAGGCGCTGCCACCTCCCTTGGACCAGGCTGTCCCTAAGATGCTGTTCTACTCCGCTCTCATCCCACTCAGCCTAAAGTGTCCTGGTGTTTGCTGTCACACAACAGTCTCAAGGCTGGCGAGACACTTTAATTACAGCAGCAACATCAGATAATCAGCACTAATTGCCTGTAGTCCCATGTGAGGGACACAGACTGGGAGGTGTTAAGCCACATAACCCAGTATAAATCCCATCCTCCCTCCCCATTGCCTTCCCCTGCCTCACTTTCACTGAGTAGGGTTTAGTGTGGAAATGTTAGAGTAATGGGTAACCCATCTGGAATGTGCCAGCAGATAAGTGAGGTGAGATAAGGAGGAAAATCGGAGGAGACAACTCCTTATCGCTGTCAGGAATGCTGGCTCAGGGGCACACCTGTGCTGCCTTCCCCGTGCCACCGCTTCGCATGGTACCGCTCTGGTGGGAGGGCAAGGCATGCCTTCCTCCTGCCCGCTGCCTAGGGGAGCAGCCAAGAGGAACCCGTCAAACCCATGCTGGAGGTTCCCAAACCTAACATTTAATTATGAGCTTTGGTGGCACCGGATGCTACATTGAATGCCACGTCGCTGATACCAATGCTTTTCTTCCCCTCCCTCCCTCTCTTTCTCCCAAAAACTTGGGTGCAGGAAGAAATGGTGCATTGCGAAGAGATCACACAACCATTCTCCAAGCAATCTCACAGTATCCCCTTCCTCCTGAACCACACCTACAGCCTGCTTTGCCCTATCTACTATCTGTTCCACCCCATATCCTGGTCTGACCTGGAAATGCACCTGGCGTTATCTGGGAGCTATTTCCATCCAACGAAAGGCTCCTTTCCTGTCGGTGGAAAAACCTTGGGCTTTGTCAGTGTCTCACACAGACACAGAGATCTCACAGAAGCCAAAGCAGCTGGAGCAAGCAGTCTCCTGCTGCTCAAGTTTTATTAGAGCTAGGAAGTGGCACACATCAGTCCAGCTTGAAGGAGGTGACCCTGAAGTCCCCGTTGACACTCATGTAGCTGATCTTGCTGTAGCTGTGCCGGTTGGGGAATTCCACTTCGTGCCCATCTGGTAGTACCACTCGGAATTTGTCTTCCTGCATTTCAATGGTGAACTGGGAGAAGAGGGGAGAGGAAGGGCAGGAAATGGAGATAAGGAGGAGGTTAGGAGGTGAGCATCCAAGTGAAAGGCCTGACTGTTACATGTGAGGGCCACACTTGGTCCCTACAGCCTTTAGCAAGGTGCTGGAGGTTGAGCTGAGGGTGATGTAGGAAAGGAGCAGTTGATATCAAAGGTCTGAGCTGGTATCTAGACTATGACCTGGGAACAGGATCTCTTACTGGTGCTATTTCAGCTACTAAGATCATAAACTCAGAGCAGTTAAACCCAAGTATGTCTTTACATGCCACATGGCTTAGATCTGCCCTGAACAGGGCAGAATAAACCTGACACCTCAATGCCCTCAGCAGCTCACCAGGACCTGGAAAAAGGAGCTTTGCTGATAAACACACACAAGCAGAAAGAATGAGAACATACTGCTGATCACTGCAAAAAAAAGGGTTCATTCCCCAAAGCCATCACTGAGCCAGCCATGACTGAGGAAAAAACCTTCTTCTCCACAGCAAGAGGAACAGGACTGCTCCTAAATGCAGCCCCATCAATGTCTCAGGACATCAAATGGGGTGAGACAGCAACCAGGACAGCATCCATGGCAGGAGGAGAGGGAGAAGAGATTGGCAGCATGAATCCAGGAGCCGTGAGGAGAGAAGAGCTGAGGGAGAGGTTTTTGGACACTGCTTCCAACCCTGTGTTGCCTTAAAGCCTGTGTTTTCATAGGAGGGAATTAGGGAAAGAAACTGGGTAGAGAGCAGCAAGATCCAGCTTTCTGGAGACCCCCTTTACCTTCATACGTGCTCCCAATGTGCTCACCTGCTGGGCAATTCTGGGGGGCAGGAAGCACTTACAAAGCCTGAGACAGACAGGACTCAAGCAAAGCTCCCAGAGGAAGCGCTTGGGATTTGAGGGAGGGGTGGAAATGGCAATCAGGACCAAAAACCCAGAGGATGAGGGGCTGTTGGGAGGGAGCAGGAAGCACTGGATGGTGCTGGGAGGACTAGGGTACAGGAATCTGCTAACCAGGGGATTCCCCCACCACACACACCTCACACCCCCATGCCTGCATAGACTCCTCACCTTGGCAGCAGAGCCCTTGGAGAAACAGAGGTGCTTATCACGATGCTCTGACTGCCAGGCCTTGGAGCACCTGGAGTTGCAGACGATGACGGACTCATTGAAGCGGGGACTGAAGTGAAATGCCAGATCCGAGGAGCTGCTTCCAAGATTGATGCTGAAGCTGTGGGTGAACAGGAGGAAGGTCAGCCACGCAGGCAGTACAGGGTCTTGGAAGACCTGAGATCCAACACATGGTTCTCCACCCAATTCCTCCATCAACATCGCAGATGCTTAATGCCTTGTGTTTCCTCATTCTGCTTGGGAACGAGGAGAGTTTGCACAGTGGTGGAACAGGGGCTCCGCTAACACTGAGCTGCACTCAGGCTTGTTGTACCTGTTGACCTTGGAAAACCTCCTCCCTCTGCAGCCCACTTTCAGTCCTGGCAAGTTCTTCGTACTTACTTGTCAGCATCCTCAGATATCTTGCCCTTGAGCTTCAGGGTGTCTCCAGTCTTCATACCCAGGTTGAAGATTTCAAATTGTTCCTAAGGCAGATAGAAAAATAATCTGTGGGGCTTCTTCAGCCATTCCTCCCCTGCCACCGCAAGTGAGATGGTTCTGCTTAGAGAAGGTGCCCCAGCCAGGAGAACGTCTACTGCTCTCAGCTGGCATTCCTCTCACAGTCTATTTAGACCTCCGTGCTGGAGGGGCTTCTCACCCAGTGAGGGAAGAATGGGCTGAGTGAAGCCAGAAAGCAAGAAAAGACATCAGAGAGAAAGGGGTGATGAAAACAAGCTTATGCTCAGCAGAAGCCAAGCAGAGCATGAGAGCAGAGGTACAAAGAGGGTTAAAGAAGGGCACAACCAAGGGTTTGGTGGGTGGCATTGCCCACAGCCCAAGAAATGCAAGTGGTGAAGGCAGAGGCAGCTGTGGCCTTGCTGAGCTGAGGACCCTGGGTGACAGAGGACAGGAGCAGCAGCTCTTACAGCCATCTTCCTCAGAGGGCAGAGTCACCAGGCAGGGAGCCACTAGCAGTGTAGCTCAGAAACACTTGGCACAGAGGACCTTACACCCTTCTTACTTCCTTGTGGCTTACACATTAACAGCATCCCCACCCCTGGAAGGCCCCCACTGGCTGCTATTAAGCCAGACTTTGTTCCAGAGAAACAGCTTCCCTATGTACACTTTCCCTCATTAGGGACTTCAAGGGATTTAACCAATTCCCAGCCTCCTCGGTGGGCTCCCAATGCCCTTAGGAGTGCTATTCCAGCCACCACGTAGGACAAGAGTCTTCCCATAGAGATGTGGCCATCATGTTAACTTCTCTGCGTGTAACAGTTCAGTCAGAAGAGGCACCCCGGCTCCTTCCTTCTGTGGCAGGGAACATTCCCCAGATTCCACACCAGCACACCAAAATGGGCCCCATCATCCCTCCCCACAGTGCTCTGAGGAAGGGCCCCAAGGGGCTCGGAGGAGAGGTCAACCAATACACGCCCTTTAGATGACACAAGTGATGAACACTCCTTTGCAGGAGTGACATGAGTGGCATCCCAGCTCCTTCCCTTCTCATGGCTCTAGATCCAGCCCCAGCTGCAAGGATTGCACCAGCAATACATGGGACCTTCCTGCAACCTCCCATCCAAGTTCCATCAAGATCCAAACTTTCTTGCTTGAGGATCCATGCACATCAGGTTCAACAGCCCCTTCCTCCTTAACCCCGAGACACAGGAATGTTGTCCTCATAGGGAAGCATCACCCTTTCTGTCTTCTTCCCAGGTAAGAGCTATGAGTCAGTAGACAGTGTCCCAGATTTGGTTGAACAATTTGGCAGTGTTTTGCCAGACTCCAGAAGCCAGTGGGAAAGCGAGAGGGACGAGGAGGCCAAGGCTCAGGACACCAGCAGTCCCTCAGCCCCCTCCCAAGCCCTGCAGAAGGCAGCTGAGTGCTGTCACCTTGCTGCTGCAGCACCAGCTGGCAGATGGCTTCTGCCCTTCCTCAAAACCTCCTGAGGTAAGTGCTGATAAGCACTCCTTCCCTGGAGGTGTTTCGTTTTAACAGGAGGTCATAAAACCCAGCAGGCTTGGGAAATTTGTTTGCTGTTGAGGTCATCGAAGCTGTTGGTGAAATCCCCTCTGAGCTCAGGTTGGAGCCAGCAGGAGCAGGTGCTGGGGATGGTGGTTTCTGGCATTGGGTCTGTTTCCCATCATGGTCCCACGTCCCACCCACACGCACCTTCACATCACCCTGCTCCCCTGCAGCCCTTCCAGAAAGAATGCGGAGCACAGAACTCCCTCCCAAAATACTGGAACGTTGTGACCGAGACAAGACCCAGGCCCTGGACCAGCAATGTAGGGGAGACTTCACCCCACTTCCCACACAGCCTAGTGTGGAGCAGGCAGAAACACCGCTCTCACTGGGATTTATCCACCGATCCCATCGGCAGAGCGTGAGGCTGCCCAGGTGGGAAAGCAGCACGTGTCCAAGGGACAGGGAAAACCACCCGTACAGACAGTTATGTGCAGAGCCACAAGTACCACGGATGTGAGAACATGCAGGGAGGGAAGACAGGCAGGAAAGAAGCATGAGCTGCTCAGAGAGGGGCCCTGAGATTTTATCGAGATAACGTTAACCCCCCTCCTACAATGCTCAGCAGGGGCGTTCACCCCCCTTTTATTTGCCACTGGGAACAATAGTGGGAAACCAGGCAGCGGCTCTGCCAGCACTGGCGACTTCCTTCGTCTGCAGAGTCAAGCCTCTGCATGGTGAGACACCAGCCCCAAGCAGATGGCCTCTCTCATGCACGGGGATGTGCTCCCCACATAGGAAGGGTCTGAGACTTCGTGGAGCCCAGAAAAGCTGAAATCCTCCGGTGCAATTTGAGCTGACGATTGGGATGATGGGAGGGTGAAGGGGGCAGGTCGATACTTCTTCACAGATGCTGCAAAGCAGAAAGCCCAAAGAAACAGCAGCATGATGGGAATGTAATCCCAAAGAAAGAGGAAATCTGGCTAAAGGGCATCTGCAAATGAGGTGGAGGGTCTGTGCAGGGAGGAAAATACAAGCAATGGTTGTGGAAGCTGGCAGTCACTGGCACAAGGGACACAGGAACCCTTCACCACCAGAGAGATTATTTTATAAGAGTTACATGTCTGGGAGTGTCTCTCCTGAGACCCATATAGATGCTCATCCTGGCCAGAGAGCAGTTGGCTTCTACTGGTATGGAGTGCCCATGCTCACACTGCTGGCACTGGAGGAGGCTTTACTGTGTTCCCAGAGGGTGCCTTGGGACAGCAGAGACCCGACGAGTGATAACTGGCAAGAGGGTGGTGGCCATGTTTGACCTGAGGGCAAGCTGGGCTTCCAACTAGGGGCAGGCAGGCCTGGAATTCTGCATGGAGAAAACAAACAAACAAACAATCATATTTTAAGGACAGAAGACAGCAATGCAACCACATGGGCTTTCAGACAGAAGGACAGCAGGGCAGGTCCTCTGTAGAATGCTTTCACCACATGAAACGAGGTAGCTTCATTTGCAGAGGTCCCATAAGATAGGGTTTGGGGTTAACAGTCCTTCCCAACCTTTCCTCTAGTCCTGGGGAGATCTCAGGCCACCAGGAACACCCATGGGATTTCAGGACCCTTGGCGTGGCTCCAGACACAGCACTTCATGTACTATAGCCTAGAGCTGCCACTTCTACCGCAGGACACCCACACAGCTGTTGAGAACAGACTGAATGCTGCCTTCCCCAGCAGGCTGCCAAGATCCTCAGCAGCATCACTGCTGGCAGCAGAATTTATTTTGTTTTCTTATTTGGGCAGGAGATAAGCCAGCTAGGTGTGAAGGCCTGAGGAAAACCACAGGCTTCCCCACTTCCTATCCAAGGTAGCCCAACCACCCCAGCTGTGAGAGGTTTCTCAGGGCCTTTTGTGGCAGTGGGAAGCCCCCCAAATCCACACCAGCGCACCAAAATTGTCTCCATAATCCCTCCCCACGGTGCTCTGAGGAAGGGCTCGAAGGGCCTCAGAGGAGAGGACAGCCAACACATCCTTTCTAGTTGACATGAGCTGTGAACAGTCCCTTGCAGAAGTGACACAGGTCATCACCACACATGATACTCAGCCCGGAAGGGAAGAGGAAGAGAGGGGAAGGTGGCAGCAGCCACGCTGGGTGCAGGGATGCATGTGCCGCTGCCCCCACATCAAACCATCAAACCAAGCTCTGCAAGAAGAGGTGAGAGATCATAGAATCATAGAATAGGTTGGGTTGGAAGGGACCTTCAAAGGTCATCTAGTCCAACCCCCCTGCAATGAGCAGGGACATCTTCAACTACATCAGGTTGCTCAGAGCCCCATCCAACCTGGCCTTGAATGTCTCCAGGGCTGGGGCATCTACCATCTCTCTGGGCAACCTGTGCCAGTGTTTCACCACCCTCATTGGAAAAAATTTCTTCCTCATGTCTGAGCTGAATCTTGCCTCCTTTAGTTTAAAACCGTGACCCCTTGTCCTATTGCAACAGGCCCTGCTAAGAAGTCTGTCCACATCTTTCTTATAGGCCCCCTTTAAGTGCTGAAAGGCTGCAATAAGGTATCCCTGGAGCCTTGTCTTCTTCAGGCTGAACAACCCCTAGTCTCTCAGCCTGTCCTCATAGCAGAGGTGTTCCAGCCCTCTGATCAGTTTTGTGGTCTGGACCTTCTCCAATAGGTCCATGTCTTTCATGCACTGGGAGCTCCAGAGCTGGACGCAGCACTCCAGAACCCTCAGCACCCTTATGGAAAGCTGCAGTTTCAGTTTGGCACTAATTAGACACCAGAGTAGCGGCACTGGAGGAGGACGCTGTGGAGGGGAAAAGGCATCTGTCCCATTTTGCACAGGAGGCATCAGGGAGCCTGTGTTGTAGACCGGGCATCGGCATCCACTCAAGGCAAAGGGAGCTGGAGAGACCGACCATGCATTCTTTCTCGGGGTAGCAGCTGCTCACTCTGCTATTATTTCCTACTGCTTCATATAATTTGTACTCCACAGCAAGCTATTGTCTATTTCCACTGGCTATTTATTTCCTTGAATAGCCTCTGGGGATGGATTTCAGTGCGGGAGTAAAGAAAAAAGAAAAATTCCACACAATAAATATCAAGCGGTGACCTGATTTAAACTGTGTTCTCTGACCTCATCTAGGCCCTAGTTGTGGTTCCTCCTGGCAGTTGTGATTAAGCCACGTTTCTGCCTCGGTTTCCCCCTTTTATGAAGCCTAAGAGTTTCATAAAGGCCCCTTAGAGGGCTGTAGGGTGGATATCAAGGAGCTGAGCCCTGGATTTTCAGAGGCCAGGACTCAGAACAGGACGAAGAAGAGGTTTCCATCACCTCCTAATGGAGCTGCTCAGTCCTCCACCTGCCAGGCACAAAAATTCCCCTTTAGTCAAGAGGTGTCGGTTTGCCTCTCAGCAGATAATGCTGCAACCTTCACCCAACCGAACCCCAAGCTCTGAAAGCCAGCCAGCTTCCTAATGGAGGAGGCCTGAGAACAAAATGTACTTACCTCAGCCAAACACTGAGGTGAGCAGGAGACTGGATAAGCAGGTCTGTGGATCTGGAGGGTGTGTACAGGAGAGGATTGTCCAGGAGATGCAGAAGCCAAGGCCACGATAAGCACAAGGGAGCTAGTGCCCATGAGCACTAACCTCCTGCCTAAGAGGTTAATCAGAGCGGGATGGTTCCTCAAGGGAAGGCACTGAAGTTGCTGCGTTCGGACCAACTAAAATGGGACGGAACAAAGGACTGGAGGTGAATCTCCTGCCACCCTTCACGGCCCAGCTCCCTGACAGGGCGTCATCCAGAGCCCCTGCGGGAAGTATGGAAGCAGTATCCATGCTCTGAACCTGGGGGCAAGGGATTAGAGGCCATCAGCCTCCGGTAGGCTCTCCACCAGCATCATCTCCCTTCAGCTGTGGGGTGCAGATTCTCTTCCTTTATATGTGGGGAATAAGGAGGAGGGAGGACAAAGCTAGCTGAAGAGTTAAATGTGGGGGGAAAAGCCCACCATTCTTCAGGGCTGGGGGCAACAGTGAAGGAAGGAACCTGCACCAAGCAGTGCAGCAGATCCAGAACACCAGGGATGGGTGTAGCCTCAGACTCCATCGCTCTCCCTACCCTATCAGAAGGCAGTGGTGCCACAGTGATTGACATCTCCCGTCTCCATGAGGAGCTCAAATTCAGTCTGATGGATGGTTTCCATCCCCATGGCCAAGTTATGTCCTCACACCTTTCCAGGGGATATCTCTCTCAGACAACTCTGAAGTCTATATCAACATTTTTGTGTGATATGAGTTGTCTGCAGGGAGGGGAGAAGGTGGTTTGTGTGCAAGGAAGCTGCCTCATAAGGCATCAAGGGCCGTTTCATCAACCCAAACAATCAGACGAGTCAAGTCTTATGGGTCCACAGCTTGCCTGAGGGGCAGCAGAACGAACCGAACCGGCAAAGGGTGGGGAAGGGATATTCAAAAGACTGATTACATGCCATACAGTTCCTTTTCCAGCCTTCATTTCTCTGACTCTTTCCCTCATGGGGGCATGCCAGGAATGTGGGTTGTGGGAAAGGCTTTCAGAAACACGCCTGGAGATAAAAATGCACTTGTGTTGAAAGCTTCCCTACCAGCAAAGGGAAGATACATAGAAGACTCATGGTTTCCCCCTCTCCTGGGCTTTTGGGATGTCCCAGCTTTACCCAGATTTGCTGGATGATCTATTATTAGCTTAATGGGAAAAGGATCTTCCAAAGAGCTCTCCACAAAGGATCAGTGTCGTGAGGTCTTACACTCCACTTGCATCTTGCTCCAAAAGATTAAGATCTCCAACAGTTTTATCTTACCATTGAGTAAGGAAAATGGCAGCCCCCTCATCTTGCACATGGGGAAACTGAGGCACAGACACCCAAGTTCACATCCAAAACCAACTCTTCTTGTTTGGATTCTCATCTTAAAGCTTCCATGACGAAATATAAAAATTAAAAAAAAAAAAAAAAAATCTAGCTTTGCAAACCTGTGCAATCTAAAAGGAAGCTGTGCTACCCTGGTTCATGCAGCTGGAGCATCAGAGATGCTGATCTCTCACCGCACCATCTACTATCAGTAGGAGGTACTGAGGCATTCAGTGCCTCTGAAAAAATTAGCCCTTGGGTGAGTCCAATTAAGTCCAAAAAACAGAGGTATTCAATGAACAGACGCCTTCCAACAGTGGAAGCCAGGGGACTTCTGAGATGCCCCAAGCCCAACTCCTCTGACTTCAAGCAGACCATTTCCCACAACAAAGTCAGTGTGAGGCCAACTGGCTGGAACTCAAATAAGCAAAAAAAAAAAGACATGCCGCATTGCGCCATACACAAAAGGTCCACAGGGACCTCCCTCCATGCAGCTCTGAGCAGCCATCTCAGATTCAACCCCATGGGACACCAAGGGCAGGCAGCGAGAGCGACGGCCGAGTCTGGGGCGCCCTGCTCCATCCCGCACAGGGAGAACCAGGCTGCTGGCACCGCGCGACTCCCCTCGAGTGCGCTTCTCACGGGCTCCAGCGCGGAGCCCTGGCGGGTTAGGCAACTCTGAGGACTTGCAGGAATCCTTCAAACAAGCTGAAGCTGTCTGAGTCACACACACCAGGCATGATGCCAAGGGTGGCTCATCCACTGGAAAAATTAAAAAAAAATAAAAAAGCTAAGGGAGAAATAGCAAGTTTTTAAAAAGCCACAAGAATTCCAGCTCACAGGCTGGAAAGAAAGAGAGAGAAAAAAAAAAAGGGCTGTTCTCCCATGCTCACGTCACTAAAGCCACGTACCCCTCCTCCTTGCTGTGAAGCAGCGAGCCACCTTACCACCCAACAGCTTTGAGAAGGTCCGAAGGGGTGACCCACCCTGCATCTAAGGTCATAGCTGAGGTCTACAGAGGAAGGGGTTGTCAAGTCAAAACTATCTGTTGTTCCAAAGTCGGCTTGAACAAATTTCCTTTGATGGCCCTGCAAAATGAAACGGTAAAAACCAAACCAGATGGAAACGGGAAAGAAAAGCTGCCAACAAAAAGGGAATCCAAATCCCAAAATGACTGCCTCAGTAAGGGAAATGGGTTCTGGAGAGGGAACTGCATCTGAAGGAGACCTAAGAAAAGACCTGGCCCACACAACCAACTCTCCCTGTTCCTCTCCTCATCCTGCCTTCCAGAGGGAAGGGCACCAGAAACAGATGAACCCGTGGACCTTCAGACCCAGCCACAGGGAGCCTGGCCTGCAACTACAGCAAGAGCTCCAGGGACAGCCAAAGTGTGAGGAGGTCCCAGCTCCGCTCTCACCAGCACGAGGACTGCTGAATTACTTTTTCCCAGTGAGGAGCCACAGCCACACAGCCTTGCTTAGAGTTGCCACCAGGTGAAGGAGCTTTCAAAGCCAGCACCTGAGCCTGCTGAGTCACAGTGCTGCCCAGCAGTGTTGCATCTCTGCATGGTACCATAGGGAATAGGGGAACAGCTGCTTGCAGCTGCTTTGCAATGGTGGGACATCCTATCTCCTTTACCAGCACTCTACTGAGGACTAACAGATGCCACGTGCATTTGAGGACACCTTGTTTTGCTGACCAGTCCCGTATAAACATCCTGTCCCTCCTCTGGTCTGCTCCTGTGAGCCTCTACTCCTAGTTCTGACTCATCCCACGCAGCCAGTAGTACATAAACCCTCACTTGACCATAGTAGACTTTTCTTTGCATTCCCAGTGGTCACGCTACGCTGTTTGTTCTCTCAGGCTCTCTTTCCCTTCCCTCCCACTTATGCCTCTTTTTTCTGTCCTTCTTTGCCCCATCACTGGGAACACACCCGGCCGTGTCTCTCTGGCTGCCTCCCCGTCTCTTCAGGCTGCTCCCTCCGAAACCACCCCAGCAGTGAAGCAGCCACCCAGCTTTAATTGCAGCAGATTACTGGATGGAGAATGCTTGCTCCCAGGAGGGGGAAAGGGTATTACAAACTAAATGCTTTGAACAGGAGTCACACCAGACAAATCTTATCACATCCCAGGCTGAATAGCCCCAAACACATTGCCATTCGCTGAGCAACAAACAGACTTGCCAAGCCTGGAGATCTGATAAGGACGATGCGAGAGGAGGACCAGTGGCTGTAATTGCCAGGCAAGTTCCCATCAGCAGGCAGCTAGCTTATCTCTTCTGTCAAGATGGGACACGCATGGACCTCTGTCTGCTGCACAACAGCAGGGAAAAGCTAGTGGGGACCTGCTCTCTGGTCCTGAACACGCACGTAGCACTCCTTACAACACCGTCCCTTAGGAACATCTCTATTACTCACTCGGTCTCATTAGGAAAGGGGTGGGAATCTTTCCTGAACAGCTCTGGTGGAGATACAGCTCCCCAGGGACTTGGCTCGGGATGAGCTGAAGAGTGCCTAACGCCGGCGCTGGACACCAGCGAGCAGCTGCAGGAGCAGAGGACAGCTAGAGGACGGCTGGAGGGAAGAGGTTAAGCCACACTGCGACACTGCTGCTTTTAACCCTGTCGACTCCCAGAATGCATCCTCCTCTTGAAATTCAGCCAGAGTGCTGCTACGGGAGGCGAGCTACTCAAGATGCAAAGCTGCTCTTTGCAAAAGGAGGGGGAAAGAGGAGCAGCCTCTGCTGGGAGCATCTCCTCCTTCTGCACAGAGGAGAGGGACTTGGGCTGCAAATAGGGGATGGCAAAGGTGTGACATGGTTGAGGTGAGACCCAGAACACGGACATTGCCTCCAGAACAGCCGCTGGGCTGAGGGGCACAGCAGCGTGCTGCTGGAACACAGCCCCTCCAGAGATGAGCCAGAAGCCCTTCAGATGCACCCAGAGCTGTGCACCTGATCCTTCTTCTGGCTGAGAGACTGGTCTGTCAGCAGCACATTAAATGGCGGATACACAAGATCTGTCCCTGTTCTGCTCCCCAAGTGAGTCCCCAAACCTGATGTACTTTGGGATGGCGCGGAAAACAGGACAGAGGTGTACATGCATGGGAAGCCCTTGCAGAATAGTGTGCTCTGTGAACAACACGAAGGGCTCCTTGCTCCACCTCCCCAAGGCAGGAGAGCCAGAGGGTCAAATTCAACCTGTTTGTGCACTCAGGCCTGCCTGATCCCCTGCACCAAAGAGCTGCTCCCTACACCTCCATGACCTCATGCGCTTGGGCAACGCTTCCTCATAGCATCTCTCCCACCCCACAAGGCGAGAGGTCAAGCACAGCCAATGATCCACAGTGCGGGCTGTCGGGTACTGAGTCACAACCGTGTGTTCAGCCATGCCCAGCAGGCAGAGCGCTTCCCAGTTTCAGTCTAGCACAGACGCTCCCACCCCATGCACTCACCTACAACATGCTGTGTGACATTGCCGTCTGTGAACAGGGAAAAAGTGGAGAATTAGGGGGTAGATATACAAGCTGCAGGGGACTGGACTTCAAAAGCCCACATTCAGAGGGATCTGGGCTGACAGGGTGCAGCTGCTGTGCTCTTGTCCTTGAGAGCAAGGAGCAGGGCACAGATCCCATCCATGGGGTTAAACACTTGGTGACACCCAGGCTCTGTTGGGAACAGTCCCTAGCCTGCCCTGTCTCGAAGCTGTACCTGGGCACTGCAGCAGTGCCAGCTGACACAGCCCAAAACCCCACCAGGGAGGTGCTAACAACCACACAGTGTCAGCCATCATCCCGAGGCAGTACTCGGGCCTGGCCCCGCTCCTGTTGCGTTTTCTGACACAGACAAAGCCAGAGGGACCAGAAAGGAGCCTACGAAAGGCCAGGTCCACCCTCTGGAAACCTGCGTATGCAGACTTGGCATCTCCCTCCAACACCTCCTGGGTCACAGTTTTCCTTTTGTTCCTAACCCCACGTCTGCCATGCCCCAGCACTGGGTTCGCTCCGCCCTGCTGCTCCTCGCCGCTGCCAAAAGTGGGGCTGGAGCTGGTGCGGTGCCAAGCGGCAGAGGCCGAGCAGCCAGGCTGGAGGCAGTGAGACACAGGACTGCCTCCTCCTGACAGTTCGCAGCCCGGACTTCAGCCAGTGCTGAAGTTTCCCAAGGAACCTGAGGCAGCTGCAGCAAAATCAGGGTCACTAGCAATGGGGGATTTTCAGGTCTGGGCCAAAACCCATCTATTCAAGCTCACCAGCTGCTAAACTTGAGCCAGCTGCACGGCCGAGAGCACATGCGTTCAGGGCCGGGGCACCCCACAGCAGGATTGCCTCCTCCCTGTGCCGCGCTGTAAATGAGAGCCTGCACACGGCTGCGTCCCTGAGCTCCCCAGCGGCTGCTACGCTAAACATCCCCGGCAAACGCTTTGCTCAGTCACACTTCGTTGTCGCCGCAATGCAGAGATGTATTCATCATCCAGGCTCGGGGTTTTGCTGCAGCTGGGCTCCCTGATTTGCTCTAGGATGCCAAGTTTCATGTTGCTGATCCCAGCTCGGATCGTGCTTGCATGCCTGTGAAAAATGCCTTTACAATAGGGTTTTTCTCCTTCTCCCTCCTGCTGTTCTTTAGAGCCAAACTGTATCTCAGCAAAATCCAGGCTCTTAAACCATTTTTTCCCAATATTTCTGCTTTCTAATGAATGGTAGCAATAACACAGCAAGTCAGGGTTAGAGTGAGAACGGGTGAATCTGTTCACCTTTCCAAGTGCCTCTCTCGACACCTGACTCCCCAGTGCACTGTATCAGTAGCGGATCTGTTCCAGTCTGGAGCTGATCTCATCAGCAGTGTGGGGAATGACTTCATCGAGGCTCCCCCTCCTGGACTCAGGGCCTTCAATACTTGCTTCAGCCCCATAAATATAAGCAGCACTCTCTAACCTGGCAGGTTTTCCTCTCCCTGTTCCATTTTTGGCCTATCCAAACACACAAGCCATCAGCCCCCACACCGCAGCTATGATTTGGGGCTCCTCTCCTGTTGGTTTTCCTCCATCTTTGCCTGCTGCCAATACTGTTCCTCAGCAGCAAGAGTGTTCCCATGTTTTCAGAGCATCCCCGACTGTCCCAGAAACTATTGGCAACAGCAAATCCAGCTGAGCCTTCCCCGGGGGTAAGGAGGCACCGCCAGTCCCTGAGCTGGCCAGGAGGGCACTGCCGCCCGCTCGGCTGAGGGATCACAACACCCCTTGAGCTGCCCAGTCTGGAAGGAGGGCTTGACCACGAGGAAGCAGCGAGCTGCACAGCTCACCTCTCACTCTGGTATTTGCTCCTCTCCCTTCTTGCTTGTCTCGCTAAGCCAGTTGTTCTAATGACAGAATCAACCGTGTAAAGGAAATTTAGTACACAGGGGTCAAGGCAATTCCCCAAAGGAAGCAAATGTAATTATCTCCATTCTAATGACCAGGGAAACTAAGGCAGCGTGAGCATGGATGTGCATTTCCTCGAGTCTTGCTCCAAGACATGTTTAATTGCAGAGCAGGTTTTCTGAACCCTTATCCAGCATCCTGTTTCCTCATTCTGCTCCTGCAGTTGTTGAAAGATGCCTTTGATCACCAGGGACAGGTCTTCCTACAGCGAAAAAGGGAAACGCTGAAAGAAATGGAGGGGAGCGATCCTGGTGGATGACAGCATACCACAAGAAAGTGCTGCATATGAAAGGGAAGGAGACATTTCCTATTAAAGGAGCTCAGACCTGCTCTCCCTCTAGAGAAGTATGCAACTCTATACTCGCCTCTCTAATTGCAGCCCTCCGCTGGGAAAGGTGCTTAGAAGTATTGCAAAAGGAAGGAGATTAGCCAAGGTCAGGGCTGCAAATCCAGAGGATTGTGTAAGAGGTGCGTGGTCTGAGGTGATGTCAGAAGTGCTGCCAGCCTGGTTCCAAGGGAAAGTAGCAGAGGTAAAACTGAGCCAAAAAGCCAGGAACTGGCTGCTGCAGTCAGGAGCAGGAAAACAAGAAAAAGGAACAGAAGACCACAGTACTGAGCTTCAGGAAAGTGAAAGGTCTCCAGCAGAACAGTTTGCCAAGGAAAGAGGAATGTTGCACAGGAAAGGGAACCTCACGTTACGGGACACAGCCGATGACCCTGCAGGAAGCACACAAAAGCTCTCACTGCCGCACACAAGCGCACCTGAAACACATGACAGGGTTCGCATAAACCCACAAGGCAGAGAAATCAAACGTCAGGACAGAGCGAGGGCAATGTGGCAGTTCTGGCTGGCTGTAGACAACCTGGCAGGTGGAGAACCCCTCTCCCAGGCAACCCAGGCACCCCTGCAAGACCACCTTCCCTTGATGACCAAGGGGGACTTGGCCTGTTCTGTGCTTCACCTCTGCTGCACAGGCAGCAAGAACTTTTGCTAAGCCCAGGTTGATCAGGCAGGAGCTCTCCTGGCTGCTGCTGCCCTCTGCGGGGCAGCCCACCACAGGGCCTGCCAAAACGGGGATCCTGCACCCCTCTGCTGGCACAAGCTCACCTTACACCAGCACGCCAACTACCCCAGCCTCCAGCTTGCTTGTAATCACTTTCCTCTGCAACTGGCTACAAGATAATTAGAGTTCCAGTACTTTCATTCTGGAGCGGTGTTAATTATAACACGGAGCGTCTCACTCCATCCAAACCTAGTTTGGGATTCCAGCTGTCAGTAAAAATAAATCGAGGGGCAAGAGAAAGGTCTTTCCTCACACATCATCTCACCACTGTTACGGGGAGCAACATTCAGCCTCAGATGTCTTTTTTTGTTGCACTGATGGTCCTCGTTATACGAAAAGCAGATGTAAGCAAAGGGGAAAGAGACTTATACATCATGAGAAATAGAAGCAAGGTTTGAAAGGCCACTGCTGACACAACCGTTGTGCATGAATTCACTCAGCATTGTTTGCAACCAGCTGAAAAGAGGTGCAGCCTTCCATCCATCCTAGACTTGCTAACCACTGGGTGTTGCCAAAGAGGAAAATAAACAACTTCCAGACTCAGACAGATCGAAACCTGAGCAAAAGGAGGCAGCTGAAAAACCACTCCTTTGTGGGTTGGAGAGATGAGATGCATCCCTCTATGCAGATTGTACATGACCTAGAAGAGCAGTATCTAGGCCTTGGTCTCCTGAAGATGACTTCAGGATTCTCAGAAAAAATCAAAGAGGTAGCAGTGACAGGCAAGGCTGACTCATAAGATTAAAATAACTCATGTAAAACGTGCCTGAACACAGCAGAGGGAAGGATGCGGCAATTTTCTACGTAAAGCACTTTCAAAAAGCTTTGTGATGCAGGGCAGCAAGTTAAAAAAAGAACTACATTCAAGCGCCAAAAAATACGTTGTAACGGCCAAAAAATTTCCCCCCCCAAAACAATGGCTTTCCATAAGGAAAAGGCATTAAATGTGACATCAGGGCAATTCCCTCGCCTGCCATCTGCGGGATTAGCACTGTAAATGAGTAACCCAGCACAGGGCTGCTCTGACTCATGTGCCTGTCTCCGGTAAGGCTGAATAGACCGTATCGCGTCTGTGCTCTTATCGTGCAGGCTCCGCCAGGTCCAGCCCCAGCGGGCGGCTCTGACGAGGGGCACTGGGGACTCTTCAAACAAGTGGAGGCCGGCGCTCCCCAAAGGTCACCGAGTTGGCACCTTCCACCAGTATTATTTAAAAGAAGAAAAAAAAAAAAAAAGGCAATAAATCACCAGAGGGACACAGATACATTGTTCTTTCCAGGACTGCTGGAGCACAGAGAAAACGAGGAGTGTTAAGCGGCACAGTTAGGGCTGGCCTGGATCACCAGAGCCACAAGGGGAAAGAGGACAAAGGGAGTTTATATTCCTGGAGCCCTTCGTTATTTCCAGGGCCTCAACAACTTCCTCTCCAGCCTCGGCTGCTCAGCCCGGCAGGAAAAGGCCGGGCCGGGCCCGGAGCGGGCCGGCACCTGTTGAAAGGTGACGCCGACCCGGGCAGGGGAACTCGCTGACAGCCGTTTGTAACGCCTCCTGAGCCACGGCCGCCAGCGCCCGGGCAGCAGCACCGGGACCGGCCGCAGCCCCTCACCGCGCATGCGCCGGAGCCGCCGGGCTCGTGTCCTTTTAAAGGACACGCCGCTGCCCGCTAGGCGGAAGTGTTCTGTCTCTCTGCCGGAAGTGGCATCACCTGCCAGTACTAGGGTTCTTCCGAGAACGGCTAAGTCGGCTTGTTTCCGTGCAAGAGCTGGTTTCCGGCGCTCTAGCTTGCCCTGTCCTTCTCCTATGTCGTTCTTCTAGAGGCCTTCCGCTTCCTTCCCCGCCCTGTGCCTTTCTTTCTCTTTGCGCGGTGAACTCTACGGCTCACCTGGGTGTGGCTCGGCAGGGGGCGCACCAGCAGCGGACCGGCGCTCTGCACCGCCGGCTTCCGGCGCTCGATGGTAGAGGCCGGCGGAGCGGCGCTCTAGACGGTTCGGTGCGCTCTCGATGGCTCGGCGGCGCCGGGCCCGGCGGGTAGGCGGCGGCGCGGCGGCGCTGCCCCGCTGAGGAGCCCCGGGGACCCTCCGCCATGGAGCCCGAGACGCTGGAGGCTCGAATCAGTGAGTGCGGCCGAGACCACCCCGGCCCGCCCCGCCCCCTGGCACCACAGGGCCTGGCCGCCCCTGCTCGTGGGGGCGTGCAGGGGCATAGGGGACACTGGGTGTGAGGGAATTGGGGTGCTCAAGGGGGGTGCAGGGGCATGGGGGGACATTGGGGTGGGAGTGCAGATGTATGGGGGCAGTGGAGTGTGAGGGAATTAGGGTGCTGCGGGAGGGCAGGGGTATAAGAGGATATTGGGGGGCAGCAGGTGTATGGGGAGCGGTGGAGTGTGAGGGAATTGTGATGCTCAAAGAGGGGGCAGGGGTATGGGGGTATTGGAGTGTGAGGGAATGGGGGTGCTCACGAGAGGTGCAGGGGTATTGGGGTGGGGGGCGATGGGGGTGCTCAAGGGAGTGCAGAGGTATAGGGGGACATTGGGGTGGGGGTGCAGGTGTATGAAGAGCATTGAAGTGCAAGGGAATTGGGGTGCTTAAGGCGGGGAGAGGGGTATGGGGGGGCATTGGGGTGTGAGGGAACGGGGGGTGCTCAATGGGGGTGCAGGGGTATGAGGGGACATAATGGTGGGGGCGGCAGGTGTATGGGAGGCAGTGGGTGTGAGGGAACTGGGGTGCTCAAGGCGGGGGCAGGGGTATGGAAGCATTGGGGTGTGAGGGAGCAGGGAGTGCTCAGGGGGTCTGGGAGGTGCTGGGGGTCACACGTAGCAAGGTGTCAGGGCGGCCCCACCTGAGTGTGGAGGAGCAGCTTTGGGGAAATGGGGGTGTCAGGGCCACATGTGAGGGTTGGGTGGCCATGGCCATGGGGGCAGCAGGGGCCTGTGGGTGTGACCCTGCAGGGGAGCGAGGGGCGGGGAGCGTATTGGCAGTGTCTGTGCAGCGATGACGGGTCAGTGTGTGCTGCTGGCAGGGGGTGGTGGGGAAAGAGTTTATCTATGGTCTTGAACAAGTGGATACAAGCGTGTTTTTCCTTCCACACTGTCCTATGTCGATGCACCGGGTGGAGCTGTCGGGGAGGGAGTGGGAGCAATATTGCCCCTCACCTCCATAGGGTGGGAGCCTGGGGACACTTTCTCACCATGCCCTTCTCCCACCTACAGACAAAGCGACAAACCCCCTGAACAAGGACCTGGACTGGGATGGTATCAATGCTTTCTGTGAGCAGCTCAATAAGGAGCTGGAGGGGTAAGTGCTTCTTCCTTCCCCAAGCTGCTCTGGGTCATGGGCCTGGGTCCTGTTTCCCTACCCGGTAAGATTCAGTGGGGTTGCCATGAGAGCTGAACAGGCATGAAGCCCCTCAGAGTGAGGGTGTGGGGGTCCTGTCCCACTAGCGGAAGATTCCCACAGGGTTTAGTGCCTTATCAGTGCCTTAAACTTGCCATGTGCTTTTCAACTCTGGATTCCCAAAGCAAAACACAGGTACCAGGCTTTTCCTCAGTAACTGGCTAGCTTTCTTTTTCCTCTTGCTTCTTCCAGTCCTCCGCTTGCTACCCGACTTCTTGCCCACAAGATCCAGTCTCCACAGGAATGGGAAGCTATCCAGGCCCTCACGGTAAGGGCATCTGCAGGCAGGTAGAACTGGATGGAGGGCCAGGACGTGGGGTTGCTCCAGTTTGACTGGAGGAGGATAGGACGCTTTGAACTCCCTCTGAGAAAGCCCTGGAGCACATGAGCCCTTGGGTGGGAGAGGGTCTGAAGGTGGTTCCACAAGAGAAGAAGGGTGACTGGTAGGAAAGATCTTGTTCCTAGGGCAGATCGTAGCCTATTGAAGTCGATGGGAAGCTTTTTGTTCCCTTAATGTCATTGTGGATCCACGCTTTGAAACCCCGGAATTTGTACAAGGGGCTTCCCCATCCATGGGCTGTTGTTGTTTCCTCCAAAGAGAAAAATCTTTTTGTTTCCCTTTGGAATGGTGACTGACCACCTGGTAGGGAAAGGTGGTGTCATCCTGCGCTGCTGTGAGGATAACTACAGGCTCTGTGCCTGGTGAGGGGGGAGCAGGAGGGAACTGGTGGTGCTTGAATCTGCTGCTGACCCTGTGCCGGGGCTCACTCAGTGCTTCTCCCCAGGTGCTGGAGTCCTGCATGAAGAGCTGTGGCAAACGCTTCCACGATGAGGTGGGCAAGTTCCGCTTCCTCAATGAACTCATCAAAGTGGTGTCACCCAAGGTGAGTCCCAGGGGATCATGCTGGAGGGTCTTAGAGCCTGGTGACAGGAGGGCGTTGGCAAGAAGTAGTGGCTGAGCAGGAAGTTCAAACATTCATGGGGATGTGGGGGAAACAGGACAGTGCCAGCAGCAGATTTAATCCTCATTCCCTGCTGAGTTTTCCAGTGGGAAGCTGAGCTTTCACCCCCTGCTCCCAGCTGATTCTTGGTGCAGGAAGCTGAGGGCCAGGTAGACATGATGCAACCAGCACTTGTGAGGCTACTGAGCTCACCTGCGTGCCTGGAGTCACCTGCCCTGTGTCTCTGTTGTGCCCTGTCTGTGCTGCATGTACTCAGGAACCTCTCTCAGCTTTGACATCGTGACCATGTCTCTCCAGGGTGTCCCAATCTGGTTGAGACACTCTCAGAGGGCAAGCCCAGGCCTGGTCAGTGGTGTTCTGCCGAGTCCATCTGAAGCACCAAGTCGTGACCTGCTCCTCTGCTGATGCTGCCGTTCCTGCAGCAGAACGAGCTGTGCATGCTCTACTGTTCAGTCGAGGCAGTTAACACCAGCAAGGATAGAGTTAAGGGAACACGAACTAAACATGAGTAAGGAAAACCTTTATCTGCCAGTCACAACTTGTGATCAGTGATGATGAGTAGCCAGGAACAGCAGCACCGTAAAGTCCTCTTGCTAGGTCCCCTAGAGAATGTCCTCAACCTTAAGCCGCTGGCCTCTGGTGGTACAGGCATTGTTTCCAACACTAGTGCCCCCAGGAGACCCACAGGAGAAGGGTAAAGGATGATTGTGTGGCAGGGGGAGAGATGTAATGTTTGGAGATCTCACCGCTGGGTGCTGGTCATCTGGGGCTTGCCTGGCTCCAAAAGGTGCCAGGCACTTTGTGCTGGAGGGTGCCCCTGAGAAAGAGGACCAGGCCCTACCCCAGGGACCATTACCCACAGTCCCTCCCCTCCCAACCTGCCTGTCCCTTCATTCTCCAAGAGCTGCCTTGCTGAGCAGGTTCTGTTAGCAGTACCCTTCTGTTAGCAGTACGCTTTCCTTCACAAGGTGACAGGGACCCGCCTGAGCCTTCCCATCTGTCCCTGCTTGTCGTTGAGGGGCTGCTGGTGCAGCATTTCTCCCACCTCTTGTCTTTCCTGTGGTGGAAACCAAGCACAGCATAGGACATGTTGCAAGGGCCTCGTGAGCTTTCCTTGCTTGCTTCCTCTTTCCTTCTCCTTGTGCCGTTGGGAACAGTCTCGCTTCTCCTGGGGGAGGGGAAGAGAGGAACCAACCGGGCTTGCAACGGCTCAGATCAGCTTCAACCCACCTCTTCTCTCTTTCTGCAGTATCTTGGCAGCCGGACATCAGAAAAAGTGAAGTCAAAGATCCTGGAGCTGATGTACAGCTGGACATTAGGGCTGCCTCATGAGGTGAAGATCTCAGAGGCCTACCAGATGCTGAAGAAACAAGGTGAGAGGCAGTGGTCTGGAAAGGGGAGGCAGACATACAGTTTGCCCTCCCTCTTTTTTTGTCTGGGCAGAATCTGAAACAGACTTGTCCTTTCCTGTGCCCAGACCCAGCACATCCATCACTCTGGTTTAGCAGCAAGGGCAGGTGAAGGAGCAGGCGCTTTGGGACTCCCAGCTGGGCAGAGGGGCCTGCTGGTGGTCTGAGTGCTTGACAGGTTGGAGGGGACATCTGCTCCCTGCGGATGGGGCACTGGAAGGGGCTGGGGCTGAAGGGCTACAAGTGCTTTGGCAGTTGATGCTGGGCTTTTCTGAGAGAGGATATTTTTGGGGAGAGGGGGACAGTTCAGCCACAAAAACACAATCGAGGATCATGGGCAGTGGGAGAAGACCCAAATGCCCTCAGTCCCAGCTGGGTTTGGTAGTCCGTTAGGGAAGAAATGACTTGTGTGTCCATGCCGTCCCCCAGTGAATGAGTCCTCCTGACCTCTCCATTGGTCTCTACTGCAGGGATCGTGAAATGTGACCCAAAACTGCCTGACGATGCTCCTTTTCCACCTCCTCCCCCTCGGCCCAAGAACATCATCTTTGATGATGAAGAGAAATCCAAGGTAAGGACTCAGTGTGAGGAGAGGAACAGCGAACACAACCTTCTCTGCTCCAGGATCTCCTGTCCTCCTGGGGTGGAGATCCAGAAAGAGTTAAAGGTGCTGCTCCACATGTTGTCCTTCAGAAAATGCATCACAAGAATGCTGAGGGCCTGCTGCAAAATCATGAGAAAAGAAACAGCCAGAGGTGGGGAGTGTGGGTCTGTTTGACCTTTGGAGCTCTTAGTTGCAGGATGGTGCAAAGGGTGAAGCACCGACTTTAGCCCAGCAAGTTCTGGGAGGTTTGCTGCTTTGAGATTTCCAGTCTTCTGAGTTATCTGGCCATGAGGTTTAAATTCCAGCCCCAGATGCTGCTGCTGCTATCTCTTCCCCACCCCCAGCGCTACAATCTGCTTATTGCCCAACTACTTATACTCCCCTGGACCCATCTTATATTGCCTTTCCATCAGAATGTGTCACCACTCAGACAAACCTCTGCTTTATCAGTGCCGATACATTCGAGCAGCATTTGGTTGACAGGCAGCTGAATATGAGCCAGCAGTGTGGCCAAAAAGGCCAACAGCATCCTGGCTTGTATAAGAAATAGTGTGGCTGGCAGGACCAGGGCAGTGATTGTCCCACTGTACTCAGGGCTGGTGAGGCAGCACCTTGAACCCTGTGTTCAGTTTTGGGCCCCTCACTACAGGAAAGACAATGAGGTGCTGGAGAGAGTTCAGAGAAGGGCAATGAACCTGGTGAAGGGTCTGAAGCACAAGTCTGATGAGAGGTGGCTGAGAGAATTGGGGCTGTTTAGCCTGGAGAAAAGGAGGCTGAGGGGAGACCTGATCGCTGTCTACAACTACCTGAAAGGAGCTTGTAGCATGGAGGGTGTTGGTCTCTTCTCCCAAGTAGCAAGTGATAGGACAAGAGGAAATGGCCTCAAGTTCTGCCAGGGGAGGTTCAGATTGAGTATTAGGAAAAACTTCTTCACAGAAAGGGTTGTCAGGCATTGGCCCAGAGAAGTGGTTGAATCACCATCCCTGGAGGTGTTTAAAGGATGTGTAAATGAGGTCCTTAAGGCCATGGTTTAGTGCTAGTATTAGGTTAATGGTTGGACTCAATGATCTTGAGGGTCTCTTCCAACCAAAATGATTGTATGATTCTAAGCAAGTATCGGGCTCCTCTGGGTCTAGTTCTGAAGCAGAGGTGTGATGCCAGTTGGCTGCAGGGCATATATTTTACCTCCATGGGTCATGTTGTGCAAATGAGTATCTGTAGGTGGCCTGTGGGACCGTTCACTGACTACAGAGGAGGAGAAAAAGTGGGAGCTCTCCCTCTTTACCAGTTGCACCTGTGAAGAAGCATGTGAAGATGTCTGAGTAGGAGTCCATTAAAATCCCACTGCAATTTCTGTGTAAACCAGGCTTTCTCCCTTTGGTACTGGTGCTGCTGTGCTCCAGGGTCCCCATAGTGTGTAACGGGCTAGCAGGACCTGGTTTTGAATGCAGGGTATCTTCAGGGAAAGATCTGTCTTACATAACCAGAACCACAACGGGAAAAGGAAGACCAGTTGTACTTCTCTCGCTGGTCTATGATAGCCCACAAGCTCTTGTGGCTGGGCTTGCAAACGGCTGTCGTTGTCCGCTGCCTCTGCCAGATACGGGTTTGGAACAGGGGTAACTACTGACTCTAGTGTTGCAAGAGTGACGCTGGCTGCCACCTCTCAGCTTGGGCACAGAGGTACCTTCTCTTTTGCAGATACTGGCTCGTCTCCTGAAAAGTTCCCATCCCGAGGACCTCCGGGCTGCCAACAAGCTCATCAAGGAGATGGTTCAGGAGGTGCGGCTGGGGGAAGTGGGTCTGGGTGGCAGTGGTTGGCACTGGGGGAGCAGTGGGTCTCTGTCCTCATACAGATATATGGAGTTTCTGCTCCAAATTTTACAGCAGCAGCTGCTGAAGAGTCCCTTGTGTGATTTCTGCAATCGCTTGGCAACTTGAAGCAATGGTTTTGTGCACTGTTTGTGGCCCAAGCCCTGCTGCAGTACTGTATCTGTGGCAGTTACACCCCTGTTTGGCAAGTGCTGGCCCAGAAGTGATCTGGAGTTTTCCACTGGAGCGGGAGCTGTTTTGAGGGCAGCGTTGCTGTGCCTTGGTCCAGGGAGTTGGTGTGTTGGTTGGCCCAGCACACCTCCTCTCCAAGTTGCAGATGAGAGCAAGGACATCCTTGCCTGTGTGCTTCCCCTCCAGGACCAGAAACGCATGGAGAAGATCTCCAAGAGGGTGAATGCCATCGAGGAGGTGAACAACAACGTGAAGCTGCTGACAGAGATGGTGACAAACTACAGCAAGGGGGAGACAACGGAGAGCAATGAGGACCTAATGAAGGTGAGGAAGGACCATCCCAGCATCCTGCCTGAGTTTAGCAGAGGTGGATGACTCTTGTCTTCGCAAGTTTCTCCTACTTATTTTGCACCTCCAGCTGAGCATCCTGCTACTCGCCTCAACACTCCTTTCTCCTCTCCCCCAGGAGCTGTATCAGCGCTGCGAGCGCATGAGGCCCATGCTTTTCCGACTTGCCAGTGACACGGAAGACAATGATGAAGCTCTAGGTAAGTATATGTGGTGTTTCCCTATATGTCCTCTTCTCCCTCTGTCTCTCAGGGAGCCTGTGCTTGGGCTGCACATGGCATGGCCTCTGTCAGCAGCCAGCGCTCTGTTTGAGGTGGCTGCTCACTGGAGGTTAGTTAGTCTATGGCTTTGCACTAAGTGGGGACACATGGCAGCAATCAGCAGCGTTACAGGCTTCCTCCACTTCACTGTAGAAACAACACTCGTGCTTGTCCTGCTGAGACTGCCATGGAGGTCTCCATGTGCCCTGAAGCAGTTTGCAGCAACAATTGCAAAACTGCTCTCTGCAGTGAGATACCGTCAGCTCTTGGGCCTTGCTTTGAAGTAATAGACAGAGCTGGGGTATAAAAATTTGTCTTCTTGTTTCTTCACTGTTCTCAAACTTCCCACCTATTCCATTTCAGCGGAGATCCTGCAAGCCAATGACAATCTGACACAGGTCATCAATCTCTACAAGCAGCTTGTGCGGGGAGAAGAGATCAATGGGGAGATAGTGGCCGGTCCCCTTCGAGGTGAGGAGACTCAGGGAACGGGGAGAGGAAGGTCAAGTAAAGGGACTCTGTTGCTGATTTCCTGCAATGTGAGAGAAGACTGAGAGAAGTGGGAAGGTGAAACCTGCAGGAAGACAGAGTGGGGCTGGTGAGATGAGGAAATGGCTTGTGAAGATGATGGATGCATGAAGGGAGAGCAGAGGGGGAGTTGGAGAGTTCCCTCTTCCAGGTGTGAGGGAGGATGGGAACTGGCCTCAGTACACTGGGTAAGGACTGGATAAGGTTTCTGTCTCTCAGCCTGTTCCTTCTGTACAGGCAGCACCTCAGCACTTCTGGATCTGTCAGGCCTGGATCTTCCAGCAACAGGCCCTTCCTACCCAGCCTTGCCCACCCTTTCAGGTGACTCGGCAGTCCCCGTGCCTGAGCAAGCTGGCTCTGTCTCCTTGCTGGATGATGAACTTATGTCTTTAGGTGAGAAACACAATGCAAAAGTTCTTTATTCTCTCCTTGACTCTGGACAGTCTGCATGGATGGTTGTCCTTGTGGCAGAAACATGAATAAGAGAGAGCTCTGGGAGAGGTGAATAACAAAAGACAAAGAGGTGTTTTTCACTTAGTGTGAGGGAGAAGGAGGGGAAGACCCTGCTATGATTCTGAACTTCAGTCTCATGGTGTTTTCCTGACTAGTCAGAGAGAGCCTGCAGGAATGTACCCTCTGATTTGCTCGGGGAAAACTGACCTGGCAGGTAAATCAAGAGCGATGCAATGGCCATCCCCAGGTGGGATCACAAGGGTGGATCACCCCCAGCTCCTTATGTTTACTCCTTGCACTTGAAGTCACGAGCTGACAACAGACATGTGGGACTTCTGGAACTTTTCACATGGAAGTCTTGTGAGGTGCCAGTCCTAGGACTCTAGAGTCACTTTTCACAACAAAGTCTGTTTCCTAAGACAGGTGCTTTGAATACAACAGCATGAAGTAGACAACATGGTCCCCCAAATAGAGATGCAAGTGGGGCTTGTCAGCCCAGTAGTCTTCACTTCTATGCCAACTGTGGGAGGAATTAGACTCTTAAATGAGGATCTCGGGGTGGAAAAAATACTATCACCCTCCTAGCGCTCCCCCATGCAAGGTTAGAGGCCAGAGTCTAGACCATATTGGTGATTTTGCCCTGCTGCTTCTGTGTCTTGTCTGACCCGAGTAATCTCAGCTACAGATTCCTTATTTGGGCCCTGTTTAATGCTTTTGCCCACTTGGCAACTAACCTTTGTGTTTGCCCTTACCCCCGACAGGCCTGAATGACCCAGCACCGCATCCTGCCCAGGCTGGTGACAGCAGTGGCTGGAACAGCTTCCAGGTAACGTGCTGGGAGCCCAGGCAGAAGGTGGGAAGGGTGGTGGAAGCAACAAATGGAGTAGGCAGGGAAGCGTCCCAGGTCTGATGGTCCATGCTGATGTGCTGCCCTGCTGGGGGTCTCTCCTATGCGCTCTTTCTACAGTCATCAGACAGCAACGAGCTCAGTCTCACCCCTATCATGGCAACGCCACCAGTCAAAACAGATGCTGGCACATCCTCCCCCAAACCTTCTCCTTTCACCAGTGGCCTGGATGACCTGGACCTCCTGGGCAAGACTTTGCTGCAACAGTCTTTGCCTCCAGAGTCTCAACAAGTGCGATGGTAAGCAGTGGTAGTGCAATCTCACATTGTTCACCTTTGTTTCCATTTCTGGGGTGCTGGACACAGACATTTCAGTGCCCTGTTCCACTCCTTGCTCTCACCTTCCCTACAGGGAGAAGCAGCAGCCACCCCCCCGGCTTACCCTGAGGGATCTCCAGAACAGGAGCAACTCTGGCACCACGGCACACAATCCCAGCACTCTGCCTGTGCTCCAGAGTGTTTCCCCTAACCCTGCGCTGCCCCTGACCTCGGAACTGCCTGCCCCTGCTGCGCTTCCAAAAGCTGCCACCACACCAGCAGGAAGTACTGCAGTCCCACCACGGCCTCCTGCCACCACACAGCCCCAGGAGATCTCGCTGGCCAATGTCACTGTGCCTCTGGAGTCAATCAAACCCAGTGAGTCGGGGCGAAAGAGGAGGGGCAGGCTTTGTGGGGGAACAAACCAAGTACACATGGAAGGGAAGAATGTGAGGAAACTTCTTGCTTGTTGGATTTTGCGGAGGTTGAGTACAAGTGGTGTCTCTGTCACTTGTGTGGAGTTTGGGTGATGGGGAAAGGTTGCTGCAGGGCCAGTTCCCTCCTGGCTGACCGCTGCCTTTCCCACAGGCAGCATCCTCCCAGTGACAGTGTACGATCAGCACGGCTTCCGCGTCCTCTTTCACTTCGCTAAGGATGCTCTACCTGAGAGGCCTGATGTGCTCGTGGTGGTAATTTCCATGCTGAGCACGGCTCCACAGCCCATCCGCAACATTGTCTTTCAGTCTGCCGTCCCCAAGGTAAGGCAGCTGCTGGGGCTGAGGTCCTCCAGCTGGGCTGAAGTGTGATTCTCCCTTCGCAGGAAAGGCAGGGTGGGTGAAGAGAGCTCTGTGTAGAGAGAGCAAGTTGTATTGCCTTCAGGTTAGCAGGAACCAGCACAATGCTTTTCTGTTTGACTAGACAGCGATGTGAGCACGGCCTCTTCCTGCCAAGTCCCCCTCAAGAATGTGGGATGCTCTTCTTTCTCCCTAGGTGATGAAGGTAAAGCTACAGCCTCCCTCAGGCACAGAGCTGCCAGCGTTCAACCCAATCGTCCACCCTAGTGCCATCACACAAGTCCTGCTGCTCGCGAACCCACAGAAGGTAATGGCACCATCCCTGGGACACGAGCAGGCTGGTCTTGATGCCTGAGCGAAGCCTGGTTGCCCTGTCCCTATTCCATCTGCAGCAACCTGGAGACGTGGAAGGTTTGTACCTCATGACTTTCCTTCCCCTCCTTCTGACTTCTTATCCTTTCTCCCTTGTCTCCAGGAAAAAGTGAGGCTACGATACAAGCTGACCTTCACCATGGGAGAGCAAACCTACAACGAAATGGGGGATGTGGACCAGTTCCCCCCACCGGAGTCCTGGGGAAACCTCTAGGGCCACACGTTGCAGGCACTACACTGCAGAGTCCTTGGGAAGCCGGTCCTGTGGGGCTGGAGCAGCCCGAGGAGATGGGGAGGGCGGGTGGGGGGCTGCTGCTCGCGCTCTATTCTCCAGATGTCCGGGCAAGGGCCAGAGGGAGCGTGCCTGGAGGAGGAGAGCAGAGACGCCAGGAGATGTTCATCCCACAAAGACTAGGAGTGGAGTGGCGAGCTTCACATGGGTGAACAGTTGCCTTCCCTGCTCTTCCAAAGGCATCACTCCCTCCCCAGACTGTCCAGCTTCTCTTCTAACCCTGCTTTCCTGCTAGGTGCAGTAGGGAACAAGGATGGGGAGCTTTAACAGCCTCAGCCTGGGGCAAGGCCTAGCAAAGGAAGATCCTTTTCCTTGTCTGTCACCTCCATGCTTCCCAGCTCTTCAGCTGCTTCGTGCTCTGCGGTGCTCCCTCTTGTCCCCCTTGCCCCCTCCTTGGAGCTGGGCCCCAGTGGTTCCCTGCCTGTTGGGATCACACTGGAGCTGGTGCAGAACAAGGCTGGACAGGAACTGTGTGTCTTCCCAGTGCCAGGGTGGCTGTCCTTGGTTTGGGACGGGGGGTCAGGGGACGTGATCTTCCCGTATCTCCCTTCCAGGTGCTGGCAGAGGTGTTGGTGGGAGGTGGGTCCTGGGGTGGGAGCCTAGGGGCTGGGAAGGGGTCGCTCTGTGCATCCCCATCCCCTTCAACTGGAGCTCCTGGGCACCGAATCCCCACGGCGAGGAAGCCCACACCCTTCCCACGTGCTTTATCCAGCACAGCGAGCTTTGGGGACTGCTGCCAGACTTTTTCCTGCATGCTTGTCCCCAGAGGGGTGTGCTGGGATGGGGGTCTGAGTCTCACTGCAGCCTCTTGTCCAACAGAGAGAGGAAGCAATACAGAGTCTTCCTCCCCCTGGCTGGGCTGGAGAGCATGGTGGGGCAGGAAGCTTTCTCAGCTCTGCACTGGGGGGATACAGGGTGGGGTGGGGGGTACAGCTGTGCCTTGTGCACCTTTGCCCGCAGCCGTGGGCAGGCCCGGCTCCCTGCAGCAGGGAGGGGGCTCACCCCAGCCCCCTGATCACTGTGACAAAAGAGCGGGGATCTGCAGGCATGGAGGAGACCAGAGGGTGGCACGTCCTGAGCAATCCCCATCCCCATGGTACTTATGACCGTGGGAGCCGCTTCCCATCTCTAAGCTGGTTTTAACAGAGCTTGATCTTAAAAGTGGGGGCAAGCTGTGCCCTGCATCAGGTTGCCAGAGGTAGGAGGAGGCCTGTGTGAGATGGAGGTGAGCGAGGTGCCTTGCACTCAGCTTGGGGTGTGTGCAGTGAGGTGGCTTGGAGCTGGGTGCAGCGAGTGATGGAGGAGAGGGGGAAGCAAGGGCTTAATGCTGGGGTTCTGCTGTGTCTTACTTCCCTTTCTGGTCTCTTTTCAGGGTTTTGTATGGGTTTTTTCTTTGCAGATCTTGTTTGGTTCTTGAACAGACTTGTATATATTTTCAGTGCAAAATTCTGTAAATGGAAGAAAACAAACCAGATTTAAAACAAAACGCCCGGCGCGAAGAATCTGCTGTATTTATGGGAAATAAAAGAGTTCTTTCCTGTTTATCTCCCTCTGCCTTTTGACCAAAGAAATGCATTTTCACTTCACTTTCCTTGTCTGATTCCACCCTGCATTTCTAGCTCAAATCCTGCCCCTACGTTCCAGTAACACATCTGCTGGTCCCTTGAGGCCTTGCTATGATGATTTCCCTGCTCCCATGAGCAGGGAGGGGATGGTGGAAGTCCCCCTACTGCTCTCGATTCCTGTTTGAGAGCAGTTGTCACTTCCATGCTGGCTGCTGCCTGATTCCCGCAGAGGTCAGTGCCCCGCAGCCCATGGGAGCAGGGCTGGCGCTCACTCCTGTGCCCCACAGGGCTCTTGGCAGCTTCACCACTGCCTGTAGCGGCACTTCCTTCTCTTCCCTGTGGCTGCTGCTACAAAGTGGCTGCCCTGGGGTGGTTTTGGGGCAGGGAGGGGGATCTGCTCCAACAAGCAGCAGCCCAGAATTTGGAGCAGGTCTCTGATGTTGCATGGGAGGAAAGAAGCCACCTGACATTGCCGGCGGGGATCTGGGGTGGCTTTTGTGTCTTTGCGATAGGTGCTCGAAGCCTTTGCCTGTGTTCAGTGACCATGACACCCACGAGGAGCACCCCCAGGGCTTGTGGCTGGGGGATCAGACGGGGTTGGCTACAGCTTAGGGTAACCTGGTGTTTCAGGCAGCAAGAACGGTGCTTGCTGCACCAGTCCCCCCTTGAAAACAGGTGCCAGCATCGCTTTGTTACGCGGTCACTGGGAACTCACCTCCCCACCAAGGAGCAGAGCCCAGCAGCTCCCAAATTGTTGTTCCTCAGGCTTCAGGGCACAGGTGGAGTGGCCCTTCCGCCTCTTTTTCCTTTGCTGCTTGTCTCATGTGCCCGCCAGCTGACCGCTTCCCGTCTGGGCTCGGGTGCTAGTTCCTTTGCCAGCCACATAACCTGGCCCACAGCAACCTCCGCTCTCAGTGCAGAAGGAGGAAAGTCCCAGCTGTAGGTAGGCCAGAGATAAGGTGAGGTTTACATCTCATAGAGCCAGTGGCAAAGGTGGTGGTGGTGGTGGTGCGAGGGGGATGCATTTACACACACACCAAAAAAAAAAAGAAAAAATCTGAAACACGAAACCAAAACAAGCTGAGCCCTGGTGCAGCTCTGCAGAGAGCAGACAGCACCGCAGCCTGGGACCCGGGAGCTTGCGGTCCCGGTGCAGCTGAGTGCAAGAGCTGCTGCTCAGCGCTCAGCCCGGCCGCCCTGCTCAGGGGAGCCCTGCCAGCGGCGGGGGGAGCGGGGAGGAAGGGGCCTCCCCGGGGCGTGAGGCAACAGCCCTTCCCCACAGCTTTGCAGCAGCTCCGGCAGTCTCGGCAAGGGCAGGAAGGGAAGGTGGGGTGGTGGGTGCAGAACGGCTTGCAGGGATGGACGGCTTTGCTGCTTGCCCCCCAGCTTTTTGTCTCAATGAGGGTGATATGTCCCTGAGTGAGGAGCAGAGGTTGGAGCTGCACCCATAAGCACAGAGATGTGCCCAAGAGCCACTGGCAGCGTTTGAGTGACCAGGTAGGATAGGAACATATCACGCACCCCGTACGCACTGCACAGCCAGCTGGCATGGCCGTGGGCTGTCCCGTGGCACAGCTGGTGGCGGGCAAGGCAAGCGAGGGAAAAACCACCCTGGCTGAGACAGAGTGCAAGAAACAGAGCGTGGGCCCTTCGCTCGAGCTCAGCAGCGGCATGTGCTTGTCCTGCCTTGTTACGTGTTTGCTGTAATAATATTTCCCCTTTAAGGCTGGGCTGAAGTTATTTATACTTGTGGGGTGGTGACAGGAACACAGAGCTGAGCAGGAGCCCTGAACTGCTCTTACCTGATCTGCGGCAGAGGGGTGGCTGGAGGAGGAAGGAAGCTCAGAAACAGAGAGGGTGCGAGAGAAGGGAGTCCAAAGGAGGGGAAGAGAAAGCAGGCAGGGCATCCCTGGGGAGGGACGAGGGAGGGAACCAGACGGGGAAACAGAAAAAGGGGGAACGAGGGAAGGAGGAAGGAGAGGAGTAAGGAGGGAGAGGTCCTCAGGGAAAAGCAAGGGGCAGAGTGGCTCTGGGGAGCCGAGGGGCTGCCAGCATCTGATGCCAAGTGTCGCCGAGGGGTGCTGAGCAGGTACAGCCAAGCGGAGCAGCTCTCGTGGTCTCCTCCCCGCTCTCAAGATGATGAAGAGGCAGTTTAATCGGATGCGTCAGCAGCTGTCCCATCCCAGTATCAATAGCCGGTAAGGACTTCTCCGCTACCTGTGCCAGTGGGCTGGGATGGAGAGGGATGTGGGTCCTGCAGGGCTTGTGCTGGGGCTGGACTGACCTCCCAGGGCCAGTGGCCAGGGATAAGGGGGAACAACCTTGGGTTTAGAGCATCTTCAGTATAAGTTGAGGGGCTGTGGCTCCCCGATGCCCATGGGGCAGCGCGGGGGCTGCACTGGTGCTGCTCTGCAGGGCTGTGATCCTCAAGCCTGGCTACCTCTTCCGGGGCCCACAGATGCTGTGTCCACCTGGAAACGGGTCTTTCCCAAGCTTGGCTTCCGCAGGATGTGAGGGCAATGGGGAGGGACCTTCCAGCTACACACCCTTGGCTGTGCAATGACCGGGACGGTGTTAGAAAACCGGACCTGCCCTCTCTGATAAGCCTGGGGTGCCCTGTGGAAGCCAGATGCCCAGCATAGCTCTAGCGAGCCCAATAGTACAGGTGTCCCAGGACACCCTTCAAGGAGAGGACTGGGGATCCTCGAAGGACCCGTGGAGGCCTTACAGCTTCACACAGATCCCTCCAGCCCCATCCCACCTCCATCGCTTCCTTATTTTTCTCTTTGGTTTTCCAAAGCTCTCCCCTTGCAAAACCCAAAACTGAAATTGCAGCGCTGGGCCCTCCCTTCCCAGCCCACTCACTCTCTCTTTCTACAGCCACCTCCACAAGTTCTCTGGTGCTGGGAGGCTGAGAGGGACCAGCCATGTCCCCCGGACCACTGAGGTCCTTCAGCCAGCCTAGCGGAGCCACAGGGAAGCAGCTTCTACATCCTGGTGGCTTCTTGCTCTTGTTGCATGCCCCAGAGTGGAGCACGATCCCCTTTGCCATCCCTCCTCCCATCAACATGTCTCATCTCCCTGTCGGATGCACCTCCCTTTTGTATAATGCCAGGTAGGCAGGAGGTCTCCAGCAGCTCGTGCAGTCCCAGAGCAAGTTCTTGACCTGCTGCAGAGCCTCTCCTCCGCAGGCCACGATCTCATGTGATTTTCTTTGCCTTCAACCAAGCCGCCCCCGTTTCCTGTGGCTCCGCGGCCTCATCCTGCATTGGCTTTGGCGGGTGGTGAAAAGAGGGAAACATGAACGGGGGTAAAAGCAGCAGCAGAGGGAAAGCAAATGGGGTTCCCAGAGCACAGCAATGGCAGCAGGCTGTGAACTGAGGTTTCCTCTGTGCAAGGCATCAGGGAGGTTTGGTGGTGACGGCGGCTGGCAGGTTTTTTAGCAGAATTTGCTGCAGACCAGAAGCTTCCTGTATTAGATTCACTCCCAATACCTGCTGCAAAACCGAGCAGAAAGCTGGTTTCATGTAGGCACTTCTGGGGGGCTGGTGTCTCACCTATGACGTGGGCTTGCTAGGCACCCTCTTTCCAAAAAAATGGCCACATCTGGATGTTTGGAGCAGGGTGCTCTGAACTGGAAGCCCTGTCTGATGAGGTGTCCACCAGCCAGCAAGGTTGGCTGCCTTGTTCTGCTCCTGCTGTTCTCATCCCCCTGGGATCATTCTGTCAGTGCCAGCATCTACTGCTTATTGGAGCCCAAAGAGAAGCAGGTGGGATGCAGAAGGACCTGCTTTCCCAAGAAGGCTGGATGGAGATCACCGCCTTCAAGGCCAGGCTGGACAGGGCTCTGAGCAACCTGATCTAGTTGAAGATGTCCCTGCTCACTGTAGGGGGGTTGGATTAGATGACTTTTGAACGTCCCTTTCCACCTAAACTATTCCACGATCTGCTGATGGCTCTTTCTCCTTCCTCCACAGGGCCCAAGAAGCAACTGAGCTCCTGCCAGAAGATTTGCTGCAGGTGAGGCGTGGGCTGGGCTGACAGGCGAGTGCCTGCTTGTGCCTGGGTGTGGGAACCTGCCCCATTCCTGCCTGCAATTTGCCCTGCCAGTACCTCCAAGTCACAGGGCTGGGATCTTCCCGCAAGCTGGAGGAGCCCAGGACCATGGCGTTAAGGGAACAGCAGGCTTCTGCCATGGGAAAGGGCTTCCTCAGCTCCTGACCAGGAGCTGTGCTCCCTTTGCCCTGGACCAGGGATGCTCCGGGTTGTGGTGGGGTGCTGGGTAGGCTCACCCACATCCAGAGCTGGGTGATGAGGAGATGGCCTCAGGGCATCCACAGGTGGCGAAAGAGCTTCCCTGGTCCCACCTTTCTGCCCCCAGATTGAGCAGAGAGTCGAGCCAGCCAAGCGAGCAGCTCACAGCGTGTCCAAGAGGCTCCAGGCCTGCCTGCAGGGGCAAAGCGGCTCCGAGATGGACAAGCGAGTGGTAGGTGGAGTCCTCCCTCCACAGCTCACGCTGGTCCCAACTCTGTCCCCCACCAGCAAAAGGGCTGCCAGGACCCTGCTTTGCAGGCTTTGCCAAAGGGTGGCCCAAAGCCCAGCCCAGGTCCCATTTCCAGTAGTGGCCACAGGCACACGCCCAGGCAGGGCAGAGCAGAAGAACCATCTCAGCTGTCACTAACGTGAGGCTTCTTGGGACAGAGAGGGTGGTTTTGTACTGAAAAACCCTCCAAAGCCCTGTTGTCTGTGTCCCTTCTTGAGCCTCTGTGAACCTCTGGCACCCACAGTGCCCTGCAGTGAGGACCACCACGGCACAGCTGGGCACAGTGGTGTCACCACCTCCTCAGTTTGAACCTGACCCCTCTTCCTGGCTGGTGCTTACCAGCCCTTATCTGGGAAGCAAGCAGTAGGTACCCCTGCGCTTTCCTTGCCCTCCCCATGATTTTGGGGGGTCCTCTCTTCTTGGAAGTCTGATAAGCCTCAGCTTGGCTTAATTATTCTCAGTGATTAAACTGCTGCACACATTTGAAGCCATGGCAGGGCTGGGCTTGGTGAGGGTCTCCATCAGTGTCACTGGGACTATTTTAGAGAAGACTGGGAGTTTTCTAACCAACTATGAAGCCTTGGTGCCTTGTTTAGCTAACTGGATCCTGACTTGGGCTGAAGGGACATCCCAAGGCCTCAGGGCCAATGGGGCTGGGTGGGCCAGGGGAAGATGTGGGGACCCAGTGCAGGGTTTGACCACTTGCTCCCATGCCATGTGGTTTGCTTCATGGAGAGGGAGCTGCCACACACCAGCTCAACATCCCTTTCCCGAATCCTTGGCTTTGCGCAGAAGAAGCTGCCCTTGATGGCTCTGTCTATGACGATGGCCGAGAGCTTCAAGGAACTGGACACAGAGTCAAGCCTTGGGTAAGTGCTGGTGGAAGAAAGTGCCATATGGGTATGGTGGGGGGAACTGGGTCAGAGAGTGGCATGGCTCCAGCCCACAGTCATTTAATCTCTGTCACCCACACAGGAAAGCCCTGGAGATGGGCTGCTGCATACAGAGCTCGCTGGCCAAAATCCTGGCTGAGTTTGAGATCACCCTGGAGCACGACGTCCTGCAGCCACTCAACAAGCTCAGTGAGGTAGCCCTGGCCACCCTCCCAGCTCCACTCTCCCATCCCACCTCCTCTTCCCACATCCCCAAGCCTCTGCAACTCCCTTTGGCCCTTTGCTTCCACAGGAGGAGCTTCCCATCATCCTGAAGCGCAAGAAGACCCTCCAGAAGTTGATCTCAGACTGGAACACCATCAAGAGCCGGTACAGGGCACACCATGGCTGGGGTGGATCAGGGCATTTGGGTGCAGTGCCCAGGCAGGTTGGGGGAGGGAGGAAGATCAAAGAATCACAGAACAATTTGGGTTGGAAGGGACCTTCAAACACCATCTAGTCCAAGACCCCCACAATGAGCATGGACATCTTCAACTAGATCAGGTTGCTCAGAGCCCCATCCAGCCTGGCCTGGAATGTTTCCAGGGATGGGGCATCTACCACCTCTCTGGGCAACCTGGGCCAGTGTTTCACCACCCTCATTAGAAAAAATTTCTTCCTCACGTCCAGCCTGAATTTTCCCTCCTTTAGTTTAAAACCATTACCCCTTGTCCTATCATAACAAGTCCTGCTAAGAAGTCTGTCCTCACCTTTCTTATAGGCCCCTTTTGAGTACTTTTAAGATGACTGCCCTGAGGAGCAAATTTCCCAGGGCTGGAGGTGAAGTCAAAGAGACAACAGCTCTTTGGAAGCACCCAGCCAGCCCCTCTCTGCAGGTGCACCCCACTCTGGGCTAAGCCACCAGCTCCATGGCACAGGAGGGAAGGCCAGTGCCACGGCTGAAGGCAGCAAAGTGCCCTGGTCGTGCTGAGATCGCCTCGCTCTGACTCTTGCAGGGCAGCCTGTGCCATGCCGGGTTTCTCTGGGAGAGTGGGGCAGCCATGGGTCACTGGTAGCTCATTTCCACACTGCTCTGCCTTTAGCTGGAGGGAGAAGTGGAGGGAACATCTCAGGAACAGGGCATGGGAAGGGTCCTACAGACCCTGGGTGTTTCAGGCAGCTGTGCTGAGTGCTCCCTGCCTTGACCAGGTCACACCCCTTGGTGCAGCAGCATCTTCCTCTGGGGGAGGGATGTGAGAGGCCTGGCTGAGGAAAGCCACCGCAAGGCAGCACTGTGACTTGCTGTCCTGGTCCCCATGCCCCTTGTGCACACCCATCCCAGCCCATGTCCCTGGCGCTGTGGGTGTGACTCTTCTCTCCCACCCCACAGGCTGAACCAAGCTGCCAAGAGCTCCAGCAACAGCACAGGTGCTGGCGCTGGCCCTGGGGCGTCTTCTGCTGCCAACAAACTGGAGATCTTGAAGGAAGAGGAGGAGGAGGTGAAGAGGAAGGTGGAGCAGTGCAAGGTGAGAACATCATCTGCTCTCCCTTATGGGGCAACTCCAACACTGGAGACCTGCTCCCATCCAGCTGCTCTAGCTGAGGTGACCCCATGCGAAGACAGATGCAGCCATCCAGCATGTCCTGCCCTCTGCAAGCAACCCAGTCCCTCGAGGAGCAGAAATAGGGAGGTGGCCCAAGCCCAGGGAAGAAGCAGAGTAAAGGATTCAAAACACAAGCGGCTGCAGAGAGGAGTCTCCAGGAACTAGAGCACAGAGCTTATGGGGTCCCCTTGGGCTGGGAGCCAGCTGAGCTGGGGGCTGTGCTGGGTGGCAGGGGATTTGCACATCAGCTTTCTCTAGTTCTTCCCTGTTTGTCTAAAAAAACTGGGGCTTTGTCTGGCAGATCCCACAGCCGCACGGGACCCGGAGGTGCAGGGACCTCTTGTTTCTAAGCCTCTTGTGCCAGGACCTTGATTATATGGCAGGTCACTGGCATTAGTCAAATACACGTGATGGGGCCAAGAAGAAATCCCCATGTGGTCCCATCCTGCCTCCCCACTGCACCCCATAGACCCTGTCTGGGAGACTCACATCCCAGATGATGGGCTTCGTGAAGACATCCCCTTGTTCTTGGGTGCCAGGGAGGAGGTGGAAGGTTGCTCTTCTCTGTGTCTCTCTTCCCAGGACGAGTACATGGCTGACCTCTACCACTTCTCCACCAAAGAGGACAGCTACGCCAGCTACTTCATCAGGGTAAGTCTTCTCTTGCACTCCTTCTCTGCATGTGAACATCTCCTGGGTTATGTGTGAGCCCAGCGTTGTCCTCATCTGCACTGTACCCAGTGCTGGCCTTGCTCCATGCACTGTGGGTGCATGCTGCCACTCACACCAGCTGCAAACAGGGCATCTTGTCCTGATGACCCCCACCTCCATCTCTAATTTGCCCTCTACTCCTCATTATAGCCATGGTCCCACGAACCTGGAGGGGGTCCCCTTGCAGCTCCCCCTTCGCCCTATCTTCACGTGGGTGCAATGTCCTGGGGCTGGGGGTCACTCCAAGAGGGGCCAGTGCTGAGCCGAGGGCTGTTTGCATGTTCCCTGTCCGGCAGCTGCTGGAAATCCAAGCCCAGTACCATCGGCAGTCCTTGGGATCACTGGACTCAGCTCTGGCGGAGCTGAAGGAAAGCCACAGCCAGACAGGTACCCGCCAGCTCTCCACACAGCCCGGGCAGAGCCGCAGCCAAGTCCAGGGGACGCAAGCGTGGCCGGTGAGGTTGGGAAAGGAGGCAGTTTTCCCTCCCTGTGCCTGCTGCTGCCTCCCACATTGGGCTGGTGGGCTGGGGACCGCAGCCTGAGGTGGGCTGGGGGTGCTGCCGGCCCTGCCTCTGCTTCCACCCAGCCAGCCATGGCTCAGAGTGAGATGTTGCCATGACTAGAGGCTAGATGGCCCTGGTGGCCAGCATCCCTTCTGACATTCACCTCCCTCTTCCAGAGCCCTCCTTCGCTGCAGATGCCCCGGTAGCAGGGTACTATGGCGTGCCCCTAGAAACTCACCTCAAGAGCCTGGGCCGGGAGATCGCGCTGCCCATCGAAGCCTGTGTCATGATGCTGCTGGCCTCTGGCATGAGGGAGGAGGTAGGCAGTGCTCCTGACTCCCTCCACGACCTTTCCCCCTAAAATGCAGCCCCCTGCATCCCTTCTCTCTTCACCCCATCCCCAGGGACTCTTTCGGCTGGCAGCAGGCGCCTCTGTGCTGAGGAAGATGAAGAGCAGTTTGGCCAGTGGCTCCAACGCCCTGGAGGAATTTTACTCAGACCCACACGCTGTGGCTGGTGCGTGCTGGTGAGGCGAGATGTGAGGACAAGATCGGGCAGTCCCTGTTGTCCCACAACCATCATCACCCCTACCGGTCCCCCTCCTCTCCCAGGTGTGCTGAAATCCTACCTGCGGGAGCTGCCTGAGCCTTTGATGACCTTTGAGCTCTACAACGAATGGGTCAAGGTGGCCAGGTGGGTCCAGGCATTGGGGTGGAAAAGCCTAGTGGGGATCAAAAAGCCCCCAGTCACCCCCCTCCATCCCCTCCCAGCACTTGGAGCAGGGTTGCTTGGCTTTATTTCCCATGTGGGGAGATACAAACACAGTGCCTGATCTGCCTCATGCTCGGCAGAAACCCAGATGGCCCAAAATTTTGGAGAATAGCAATGAAAAGCACAGCATGGGGAGAGGGAAGGCTGCAGTCTTTTTGATTGCAATAAGAGCTTAGCTTATAAAGACCTGCTTGGCCTCAATGATATGATCCCCATCTCACCAGCCCAGTTTTGCCTCTTGCTTTTGGGATGGAAGAAGTGGCAGAGGAAGCACAGCAAAAGGCCTGGGCAAAGGGAGAAAGTGTCTTTCTGAAGGGATCAGCTCACTACCAACGACCTCCATAGTAATGGTGAAATAGGGTGGCTGCTTGTGGCAAGGCTGTGCTTGCCCCCAGGCCCGCCCACAAGCTATATTCATGCCATATTAAATCCCTCTGAGCCTCTGAGGTGCAATTTTGTCCTTCGGGGATGCCTGGCTCAGCTGCCCCAGTAAAGGCAGAAGCAAAGCATCTTCATCCCATGATCCTCATGGGTAGCCAACACCGGCTGTTCTCCCTTACATGACGTGTTCCACTCGGCCATAGGGAGTGGGATGAGCTCCCTGCTCCTCCTTCTTCTCTCTCACAGCTTAAAGGATGTTGATGGCCGTGTACAGAGCCTGCAAGAGACCTGCAGCCGCCTGCCCCAGGACAGCTACAACAATCTGAGGTATTTTGCAGTGACAGGGCTTCTTCAGCCCCAAGAAATCACCAGGGGCAGGTGTTCCCGCCCCAAATCCGTACTTACCATTCCCTCACCCTCCTTTTACCCCACAGGTATCTGATAAAGTTTTTAGCCAAGCTGGCCGAACACCAAGAAGTGAACAAAATGACCCCCAGCAACATCGCCATCGTGCTGGGCCCCAACCTGCTGTGGTCACAGCAGAGCACAGGGTAAGGTCTGGCTGGGAGGGATGGGAGGCAGCTCCCCAGCCCCGGCTGGGATGCCTTGGGTGCAAATGCCATGGGAAAGGCTGATCCAACAACATTTAGGCTGCTCTAAAGCACCTGTGCCTCAAGACCTGTCCCTTGTCCCAGAGAGGCACATCCTCTCACAAAGCACGTGTCCTGTTGGCCTCTCTGCAAAGCGTCAGAAGAAGAGGCTGAGACTCAGAGACTTATGACATGGATGGCCTCCAACATGGTTGGCATCCAACACCAAACCAAGGTTTCCAGGACAGGGAACAAGGCTCACCTCCCACTCTACCACCCCCCTTGGCTGGGATGTCTCCCTTTTGGGCTCTGCCCCCTCAGGAATGAACTCCAAAAATCCTTTTCTGATGCCTCACTCACTCTTGTCTCTCAGAGACCCCATGCAACTGGACTTGGCCTCAGTCTCCTCCATCCAGGTGGTAGGCGTGGTGGAAGCCCTCATCCAGAACGCAGACACCATCTTCCCTGGAGGTAGGGCCAGGTCCTCGCTCGGGAGGGGCCACAGCCCAGAGAGAAGGGAGGAGAAAGGGAAAGGGACATTTTTTCCATCCCCAGGAGGAGGGAAGCGGGGGGTTGCTCTGGTTCCCCAGTGTGGGGTCACCAGGGGAAGCTCTGCATGACAAGCACTTCCTCGTGGGGTCTCCTCCTTTCTCTCCACCCAGAGGTAGATTTCAACGTCTCGGGAATGTTCACACCGCCCACGAACATCAGATGTGGTGAGGCTGCCCGGGTGGAAGAGCCATCCCCCGAGCCCCCTCCAGCCAGCACCCCCGCTCTCCCAGATGGAGAGGCGTAAGTCCGATGGGAGCTGGGGGCTCCGGCTGTACCAGCTCTCCCCATGTCCTCCCCCCATCCCACCCCACGGGCTGCACCCTCGCAGGCAGATGCAAGGTGCCTTGTGGCCAGGACCGCCATGCCCAACCAAAGCCTGACTTGCCCCATTCTCTGTGCAGCACCTCAAGGGGCCCCGAGGCCAGGTCCCAGCCAGCAGCCCCAGCAGTGACCAGACCATCTTCTGAAGCCACAGAGCCACCAGCTCCACAGATGACTGATGACACTTCTCACAAAGGTTAGGGTGCCCCAGATGGCACAGTGCTTGGGAGATGACATCCTTGTTCTGGTTTGCGTTCTGGTCTTGCCGTTCCCCACGAGAAAGGGTGCTGGGGATGTCCCTGCCACCAAATGAGAGGAGAGGCCTCTGGCCCAGGCAGCAGGGCCAGGATCTTTGCTTCATCCCCAGCTGAGGTGGGATTGCAGGGGTGGATATGGCCAGTCCTGCAGTTTGGGGCTGAGTGCTCCCTGTAAAGAGGTGTCAAAGCTCATGGCCCCTTGTGAAGGGAAGAGCCCCCAAAAGCTAGTGTCTGCTTGGATTTGCAGTATGGAAGCCAAGCTAGGAGCAGTTTGTCCATCAATCTGCCTGTGGCCCCTGCCTGACCCTCAGCCAGTCCCAGGGCCCACTCTACCCCAGGGAGAGACCCTGGCAGAGGGGACCCCAGCCCACGGCAGCTTTCTTTCCAGGCAAGCGTCCAGCTCCAGCCCGACCTATGATGCCACCACCGCCCGTGGCCCAGCCCCGGAGCCTGGCTCCCACCCCAGCGGCAGCCGAGCACACAGCCAGCCCCAAAGCCCGGCCGCGACGGATGGCTGGGGCAGCCAGCCGAGCCCCCTCCGTCCCACCACCGCTCCCCCCACAGCCGGCACACCGCCACAGCCGGAACCCCCCACCATCCCCAAGGCCTCCCGCCAGTGAGGCCGACGCGGTGGCTGCCACGGACTGTGCCCTCGAAGCCACGGACGAGGGGCAGCCATTGCCTGCGGGAGGAGCGAGCCCCCTGGGCACATCACCACCAGCAGAACAGCCCGTGGAGAACTGACTAGGGTAGGGACATGGGGGTACTGCAGGGCCAGGGAGATGGGACTGGTGCCCCTCCGGAACCCAGCAGGCACTGTGGAAGAGCCGGGGTGGCCTGAGGGACGGCATGGCCCTCCAGCCCCTCCACCTTCCTCCCTTGGCTCGCACCAGCCAGGACACTCCACCCGCCTCCCCTCGCTCTCCTGTCTCCACAAACTTCACCCCTGCAGCACCAAGTCCCTGCTGGGAGCTGGGCTGGGCTTCAGGCCCTGCCACCGCTCAGGGACACAGTTCCCAGCCCAGGATCCCCTGCTCCCGGGTGAGCCCCCCACCTCGGTCGTCCTCCTGTTTCCAAGGACACAGGAGGGGACAAGGCAGGGAGGCTCCCAGGCACTACCTACAGTTTTGGGCCAGTGTGGGGAGGTTGGCCCCGTAGAATCATAGAATGGTCTGAGTTGGAAGGGACCTTCGAGGGTCGTCTAGTCCAACCCCCTGCAATGAGCAGGGGCATCTTCACCATGGGGCCATTTCTGGGCACACAGCTCCCAGCCCCTCCTGCCCCATTTTGCCTTAAAATGTGTTGCCTCAGGAACACACAGACACAGATATATAAATATATATATATATATTTTGCAACTAAGTAATTTAAAGAGCTGGTGTCACTGTCACAGATATGTGAGGGTAGGGTGCACTTGGCAGCCCGAGGTGCTGGAGGCCGCCCGCGATGCAGGTGGCGGGAAGGGGAATTCTCCGGGAAGGCCAACGGGGAGAGGCACGGCACGGAACGGCTCGGCGGGAGGACGGGAGGACACCCGGCTCCCCGCGGCCCGCGGAGGGACAGGGCCAAGGCGTAATGGCGGCTCCGCTGCACACAGACTCTACCGAGCAGCAGGGGGCGCCCTGCCACCGCCCGTTCACCCAGAGACGGCGATAGCGTGGGAGCGTGGATTTAGCCAATCAGCAAGCGTACTCAGTTCCGTCCCGCCTCCCGACCGCCTCCCTCAGCAGCCAACAGGGCAGCGCGGCTGTCACTTTGAGAGTTGACCTCCGGCCGCTCGGCCCCGCCCCTTCCCCTCTGGGGTGACAGGGCAGGGCGGCTGCCGCTCGGCGCTCTCCTCGTCTCCCATTGGCGGCGGTGACTGGCGGGGCGGCGGGGCGGGACGGGACGCGGCGGCCGGCGGGCTGCAGCGGCGGGGGCATGGCGAGCTGCCGGCGGCTGAGCGGCGCGGGGCTGCGGGAGGTGCTGGGCCCGGCCGAGGGGCTGCTCTTCGACTGCGACGGCGTGCTGTGGGCGGGCGAGCGCGCTGTGCCCGGCGCCCCAGAGCTGCTGGAGCGGCTGCGGCGCAGCGGCAAGACCGCCCTGTTCGTCAGCAACAACAGCCGCCGCTCCGTGGCCGAGCTGGAGCGGCGCTTCAGCCGCCTGGGCTTCCGCGGCGTCCGCGCCGAGCACGTCTTCAGCTCCGCGCTCTGCTCCGCGCTCTTCCTGCGCCAGCGCCTCCTCGGCGGCGCGGGGAGCGGGAACGGCGCCGGCCGCGTCTTCGTGCTGGGCGGCGAGGGGCTCCGCGGCGAGGTGCGCGACGCCGGCCTGCGCCTGGCGGGCGAGGGCGAGCCGGCCCCCGGCGCCGCTGAGCCGGTGCGGGCCGTCCTGGTGGGCTACGATGACCAGTTCACCTTCGGCAAGCTGGCGCAGGCCTGCGGCTACCTGCGCGACCCGCAGTGCCTCTTGGTGGCCACCGACCCCGACCCCTGGCACCCGCTCAGCGACGGGCAGCGCACCCCTGGTGAGCCCGCGCCCCCTCCCCTGCTGCCTGCGGGGGTGCGGGGTGCTGGTGGTGGGGTTGGCCGGCCCAGGTCCGGGCGGGGTGTTTCCCTGAGCATCAGGAGGGGTAGGGCTGCCCTGGGGCGTCCGTGCCAGCTCACGAAGCCGTGCTGCCAGCACCCTGCGTGTTTATCCTCTGGTGGGACCCGGGGCACTGAGCTGCCCGCAACCTGCACTCCATTAGTCTGTATCTCCCTCATTTCCCTCTTTCTTCCCCCTTCTCCAGGGACTGGCAGCCTCACAGCCGCAGTGGAAACCGCTTCAGGCCGCAAGGCGCTGGTCGTGGGGAAGCCGAACACCTACATGTTTGATTGCATCGTGGAGCGTTTTGGCATTGACCCGTCCCGCACGCTCATGGTGGGAGACCGTCTGGAGACAGATATCCTCTTCGGCAAGAACTGCGGCCTCTCCACCATCCTCACCCTGACGGGTGTCTCCCGCCTGGAAGAGGCACAGGCCTACATGGCCAGCGACAGCGCCGCTGCCAAGGATCTGGTGCCCAATTACTATGTGGACAGTATTGCAGACTTGATACCGGGCCTGGATGAGTAGCAGTCTGTACGTGTGAGGGCAGAGGGGTTGGGTTCCCCATCCCAGATCTCCGTCTGTTTCCAGTTCTCTCTCACTGCCCTATTCCCTCAGTTCCTAGTTTCTTCACATTCCAACTCCCTTCTTTGGGGGCAAAAGGGGGGGTTGGCAGGAGGCAGCAGGGTTCAAGTTGTCTCCTGTCTGCTGAGAGCTATCCACGATGACAGAGTCCTTCTGTCCCTCATATGCCAGCATCTCTGGGAGAGAGCTGGAGGCCTTGAGGCTGACAGGGGGGTGAAATCAGTGTGTCTCTGTGGCCTCTCCCCCTGCAGGGGTTAGGGACTGGCTGTCTTATTATTTTTCTCTTAGATAACCAGTGGCGGCCTTTTACTGCTGTCCCTTCGCTCGTGTAGCTCTACTTCTGAGCTGCATCCCTGCAGTCCTTGTGGTGACCCCCTACTCGCCAGGGGACTGGCTGGCGTTGTCACCCACCCAGTTTCTGTTGGTGCCAGGGTGTGTGGCAGGAGCGTGCCAGAGCTCTGGAGCGAGGAATGAGAGCATCTCTGCCTCCTACGAGTGAAAGGGAGCATTGCCTCATCTCTTCTCTCCCCTATTCCTTAGAGATGTTTCTCCACCAGTCCCTGCCCCAACTCGGTTAATAACTGTGCCAGTGTCCACCCGAAGGACTACAGAAAGGGAAGAGACTGGTTTGAGGGGGTTTTTGGTGCCAAACAGACAAGCTGTGACTGTGCACAGTGGGTCTGTGGTAGTACCTTGTTTTCAAGCACCTTTTCTGAAGGGGCTGTTGCAGGAGAGAGGAATCCATGACCATGACAGCACAGCGATAGTGAACTGTACGATTCCCCCTGTTCCCCCTCAGTGGATTTTGCCATAGGATGGTGAGAGAAAAAGGGCTGATGGGGGTCTGTGCTCCAGCTGCTGATGTGCAGGTGAGATATTGGTGGTATTGTCACTGCTGTGAATGTGTCGCGGCCCTGAAAATCATTCCTTGCTGCTTTGTCTTTCTACTTTTTTTTTTAATTTATTGATCTTATTTATCAAACTTATTTATTGTTCAAATATTGTATTATTTGTATAAATTATGCTGACTGGTTGCACCAAGGGGACAGGGGACAGTGCCTATGGGCCTCCCTTTACTGTCCGTGTCCTGTGTTGATGTTCTTACACTCGCCATGTCTCTGTATATAATAAAGTGTGAGCGTAGGCTGGATATGGCCTCCTTTTTTTGCATATGGTTTCATCAAGGTGATGGATATCTTTGAGACCTCGATGATGAGGACATGACAAGAGCTTTCCTCACTCGAGGGGGTGCTGCTGGGTAGACAAGAGAGGGATGAACGATGTCGTGCAGACAGTGTCTGTGTGCTGCTGTCTCTTACTGGGGTCTCAGAACTGGAGTTGAGGGTGGAGGTGGCTGGTGGGGCTGGGGTGTGGGGTCCAGCCAGGTGAATTGGAGCAGTGAGTGCTGTGGTCTTTGCCAGCTGCCTTTGGGTTTCACCACACGGGTGGTTCCTCACTGGGGAATGGTGGCTTCTCGTGCTGTGGCTGAGGTCTGCTCACTGCTAGTCAGGTGGACCCTGATGCAGCGGTGTCTGGGTAGGGACAGGGTAGGGGCAGGGGTGAGGTACAATCTGTCACCTCCGCCCGGAACTGCCCAGGTAGGGTTTTGCTGTGACCCTTCTCAACTATGCTAAGCTTTGAGGGAAGGGGAGGTGGGTGTCCCTGGGCCCCTGGAGGTGACCCTCACTGAGCTGCCACTTGCTATGCCCTGCATCCTCCCCCTGAGTTTGGCTGTGGTCCCAGGCCGGAGGGAGAAAACAAGACTAAGAAGAACGCCTGAAATCGCTTGAAGTTACTTTGCCTGTCTTCCTCATATAGAAGCCAAAGCCTTCAACCCCTTTAACAGCTGTTGGTGATAACCAAGTATCGCATCTCTCGCTTGAGGTGAATAACCAGCCCCAGTATGTAAGCTAGTGCTGTGTCAGCTCATGTGGCAGAACTAGCTGCAACTTACTGGCCCTAGGGTAATTCCAGGTGCTAAGTGTCTTCTGCCAGTCTCCTCCAAAATAACTTAGGAAACAGCCCTCCAACACAAAACAACATGCAAAGAGCTTTTTAGAGACTGCTGTCATTTTAATCAGTCCCCTTTGTACGTGTCTGTCTCTCCCTTTTGTGTCTCATCTCCAATTAGACAACCAGAGGGCTGGTACTCCCTGAATGAGCACCTGACCAGCACTTGCATCACCAAGCAGAGGCAAGATCAAGACCTAATGTGTCTGCTGGCCCTGGGTGCCTAATTAGGGATGCCCTGACTGATTTTTCAGAGCTCTCAGTTCTTCTATCAGGCTGAAACCCAGAGTGCTGTTGTGACTTGGGGCTACAACTGGGAATGCTCAGTGTGGCTGCAAATTGTATAGGCCAAGTTGGTTACACGTGTGGGTACAGAAGAGGTGGTGCACAGTAAGAGCATTCCCAAGAGATGCCCCCTTTTTTCTAGGGTGCTTTGAGGGTGGGTCCATCTCATGCTCTCTGCCTTGTTCACTCTGTCCTTTCCACTTCTCCCAGCCAGCAGATGGGAGCTTGGAGGCTGTGGACTCCCAGGCTGGCACACTGGGAAACAGAAGGGAATCCGGTAGCTAATCAGATCATAACAGCTCGCGTCATCCCAAATGGTGAGCCTGCAGAGTAGGTTTTCTTTTTCATGCAGCTGCTGCTGCTGAAAACAGAGCTCAGCAGAGGCGATGGCTGATCCCTGTCTCTTATTACCACGTAACTTCTTTTGATCTGGTGCATCTCTCCCTGAGGGCTTTGCTACAAAGCAGAGGTGGACTTGGAGCAGACGGGGAGTAGGTTTTACCTGGCCTTGCCTTGGTTCTTCTTGTAGCTGATGGCACCAGGCAGGGGTGACTTGCACCTTGTACATGCTTCTTCTCCCTGGTGCTGGAAGCAGAGCATAAGTGCTGCCCCTAGCCATGGGACTGCTCGTGCTTTCAATGGGGCTGAGAGCAGCACTATAGGGGTGCATCGGGTCTGCCAGGCTTTGGTTTTGTGTGGTTTCCCTCTTCTACTATCACTCCTGCGTGTAATGAAGCTGAGTGTGAGCAGATTTTACGAGAAAACTAGACCGGGAGGGTCCCTGAGAGATGGTGAGTTCTCCGTCTAACCCCTTCAGACATCTGTTCACCCACTAACACTAAGGGATGTCAGACATTGGTTCCCTCCGGAGTGGGTCCGGTGAGTCTGCAGAGCACATCTGCAGTTGAAATGGGAAAAAGTGATGACTCCTGCCTGGGTAGGCGGATTGCTTCTTGTCTAAATCGGTTTTTCTTCTTGGCTTGAGCGTTCAGGGAAGCAGTGCAGTTGCCAGGGAACACAGGGCTATGGAGAGCGGAGCTGCAGCAGTGCATGGGAGGGTGGAGAGCATGGGAAGCCTGGTTTGGTGTAGGGCAGGGAAGGGTATTTATTTTCTCACCTTCAGAAAACTGCATCGTCGTTTCTTGCTGTGCAATAGAGACAACACCCAGGTGGGTGGCAGTCATTCTGTTACCCCAGGAACCTCGTATCCTTCATCCTAACTGTGGTTACTGTGGCAACCGCTGGCTGGCTGATATAAGCAGCAACCTGCTGAGCATCTCCTGCTCTGGGCAAGGCCCAGGGAGAGGCTAAGGAAGCCTCTGTTCCCTGGCTGGGGGACAGGAAACTTCATCTTGCCTCCCAGACTCCAGCCATCCTTGAGCATGGGCAGGTAGAGGAGGCAGAGAGATGTGCTGAGTCTCTCTGGGCTCTTGGGAGCATGAGGCAACATGGAAAAGGGTGGGATATATAAGTAGGTGACCCCACTCCCGCAGGAAAAAATCCCTTGAGCCAGAGTGGACCAAGTTACACTGCTTCTGTTTGTGTGCCGAGTTCGAGATTTGATGGCAGGTAACCTGGAAACCGTCTGAGTGTGCTGCTCCATGGCTGGCTACTGCTTTCCTCTGCTGCTTTGGACTGCTCCCACTGGCCTGACTTCTAGAGCACTGAGGCAACCTGATGTCCCTGAGCTTGACTTGTTTTTCATTGTGTGGTTTTCCTGGGATCAGCACATTAACGGGTGCTCCCTACATCATTTCTCAAGCATATTGCTTTCTTCCCTTTCAGAGAATCATGGAATGGTTGAGGTTGGAAGGGACTTCTGGAGGTGACCTGGTCCAATCCCCCCTGCTCAGGCAGGGATCTCTCCACCAGCAGCCCAGGACCACATCCAGATGGCTTTTGGATGTCTCCAAGGATGGAGACTCCACAACCTCTCTGGGCAGCTGGACCAGTGCTGAATCACCCTCACAGTAAAAAAGTAGTTTCCTGATGTTCAGAGGGAACTTCCTGTATTTCAGTTTGTGTCCATTGCCTCTGGTTGTGTTGCTGGCAACCACTGAGAAGAGCCTGACTCTATCTTTTTTGCACTCTCCCTTCAGGTATTTATACACATTGATAAGGTCCTCCCTGAGCCTTCTCTTCTCCAGCCTGAACAGCCCCAGCTCTCTCAGCTTTTCGTTGTAGAAGAGTTGCTTCAGTCCCTTAATTATCTTCACGACCTTGACTCTCTCCAGTACGTCCATGTCTGTTTTGTACTGGTGAGCCCACAACTGGGCACAGCACTTGAGGTGTGGCCTCACCAGTGCTGAGCAGAGGTGAAGAATCACCTCCCTTTGACCCGCTGGCAACACTTGTCCTAAGGCAGCCCTGGAAACTGCTAGCCTCCTTTGCTGCAAGGACACACCGCTGGCTCGTGTTCAACCTGGTGTCCCACAGGACCCCAGATCCCTTTCTGCCAAGCTGTTTTCCAGCTGGGTGGCCCCCAGCATGTGTTGGTGCCTGTAGTTATTCCTCCCCAGGTACAGGACTTTGCACTTTTCATTGAACTTCACAAGGTTCCTGCCAGCCCATTTGTGCAGCCCGTTGAGGTCCCTCTGGATAGCAGCCTGACCCTCTGGTGTATCAGCCGCTCCTCCCAGTCCCGTGCTGTCAGCAAACTTGCTGAGGGTACACCGTGCCTCATCGTCCAGATCATTGATGAAAACGCTGAACAGGATCAGACCCAGTGCTGACCCCTGGGGTACACCACTAGTTACTGGCCTCCAGCTAGACTTTGTGCCACCGATCAGCAGGCTCTGAGCTTGGCCATTCAGCCAGTTTTCGGCCCACCTCACTGTTTTCTTACCCTGCCCATACTTCCATTGACTTCTCTATGAGGATCTTAGGGGAGACATCATGAAAGGCCTTACTGAACGTCCACTGCTCTCCCCTCATCTACCAAGCCAGTGATTTCATCATAGAAGTTTATCAAGTTGGTCAAGTGACACTTCAGGAAGACAATAAATGGGCCCAAAGATATTAATCAGTGACTGTATGCCTTTAATATGAGGAACTAACGATCATCCTGGCTGGGAAGTTGTTAATGTTCAGCCACATAACATAGTAAGAGAACTGGGAGGATCTGCAAGGTCTTGGGACTGGCAGGACAGAGGAGGGGTTTTTTTTGCATGGGAAAGTGCCTCCAGAGCCAAGAAAGGATCATGATCCTAGGAACTTGCTCGATACTTGCCCAACCTGATGTGAGAGTCCCCTTTGCCAAGGCAGACACCTCTGGCACCACCCTGTCCTGCAGCAGCTGGAGCGGGGAGGAGGAGGCGAGAAGCAGCAGCCTGTTACTGCCTGCCCCGGGGAGGCAGCCAGCCTTTGCGCTTCCCCCAGCAGCTGCAGTGTGGGTAGGAGTCTCTCCTCTGCAGCACCGCTTCCCTCTGCTCACTCCTTTCACGAGGCGTTGCCCCCTCCACCCCATAACATGGACTTTTAGGTACCCCTTTGCCATCCCTGTGTCATTATCCACTTTTTCCTTCCTTATTGCTGCCTAGTTCACTCTATCAATTCTGACACCAGCAAACTTGCCAACCAGCCCAGGAGACTCGTGTGGCTATGCACATCCAGGAACTGCTGCTGTGTTGTTGGGCTCTGCCTACATGGGAATTGTGCTTAGATAGTGTATTGGAAGTGCTTCTGGCAGACAAGCTATTTTGGAGCTCCGTAAAATCCTCAGGAGATATTGAACAGCTGAACCTGCTGAAAGCAACAAAAATTCATTAATAACTCCACCAACTTAGAGAGTTATAGTGGTCTTTGTAGCTCCAGTATACCACTGCAGCAAAGCACTGTCAGCTCTGTAAGCCTTCAGCATGGAGACAAGGGAGACATTATGCCAGAAACATTCCCAGATCACAGGGCAGCTGCCTGTGACCATCCAGGTTGTTCTGCCTTGTGATTTAGCCTTTTAGATGTGCAGCTCCAGCAAATTGCAGTTTCCATTCTGTCAATGGGATATTGCTGAGCACTGAGGTGCTCTCTTTGCTTGTTACGGGTGAGAGAATCCTGTCCATTAAACGGGCACTGTTGTCCATCAGGCTGTAAATCAGGTTGCCTGAAGCCCTATTGACACCCTTTCTGTTCACCAGCCCTTGCTGAACCTCTAGCCTGGCTCGCACAGGAGCCGCACAGAAAGTGATACCCAGTCAAAATCCAGGGGCAGGAATTGCTTCCTTACTTGACCTGATTTCAACTAACCTGGAACAACTCAGATGATGCAGTTTTCTGTTTCCTCACTCTGCTGTTGTACTACAGCTGCCTGTGTGAGATTTAAGTAGTTTATCCCTGCAGCACAGATGCCAGAGGAAATGGAGTTTTCATGGGTTGTAGATTAGAGATTTCCCACTTGCTAAGACAATGTTGATTGTGGCCCTGGCAAGGTGTCCTTGCCTCACAAAACAGGAGTGTTTCTGACTTGGTGTCCTTCTCAGGCCTAATACATGGGGATTGCTGATTCGGCTAACTTTGGGCAGAGCTTAGGAGCCGTACGGAACAGTTCCAGTCCCTATTTGTGCACTTGTGAAGTTTGGGGTGGAGGTGTGAAGAATAGCAATATGTTCCCGCTCAGCACTCCGGTACAACTAGGGGACCACGTGCCTGCCACAGCCTTGGTGACCTGGAGACCGACACGTCTCATGAGATTGGGTGGCCGTGGTCCTACAGCGGAGAGCGTAGGCTGTGTTCAGGCTGGGCTTCCTGATGCTCACTGTCTTGTAATCCACCACAGTCTCATTAGTTGCCTTCACTCAGCAATTTCAGGGGTGAAAGAACCTGTGTCATTCAGCAATCCCACAATGCGTTTGACTCCTGTTTGGCCACAAGCAACTCCGAATGCCCTTGAGCCAATGTTGCTGGAAATCTACCTGTTGGTGTAGGTTTTTGAGCTACTTCCTTCTCAGTTGTGTTCGGGCAGCCTGATGTTAGGGGTGCTGATGAGAACTCTCTACAGAAGTGGTCTTCCTTATCCCAAAGGTCACTTTGTCACTTGCTGATGACCTGACAGCAGCAGCACAGTCCTTCCTACTGAAGCACACCTGTTCCTCAGGTCAGTCCGGGGATGGAGGTGGCTGGTCCTTGCAAGTAGCACATGGTCCTGGCTGGCATATCTTTTAAGTGACAGGATCTGAGGCAGACCCCCTGGTGCCACTCGCTGATGCAATACAAAACTCTGCCATTGCTACTTTAGGTGTGTTGTAAGCTTTCCAAAACAGCGTCACCAGCACTGGGACACAAACCACAGTAGGAAAATCTGTCTGATTCCTGTAGTGACTGAGGAAGAGATACAACTCCCTGGAAAAGGAGCCTGAGTCACCTTGGGACTTCTTCTGGCAGCAAACCACAAGCTCAGCAGTGTAGAGGCACCCTGTCCACTGCCCATGTATCCTCCTCCTACCCTGGCAATGTTTTGCAATGCAGAAGAGTAAGGCACCTGCAAAGGATCATCCTTATCTGCTCCTTATCTCTGGAACTTGGATGCCATGCCAAGTGCAATAAGTAAATTAGACACCTGTAAGTCATCTGTCTAGGGCTCTCATTCTCCCATCTCCTGGACTGCTATTCTGTAGGCTGAAAATAAATCTAGAGTTAGGAGATTTCTGCCTTGTGTTCCCATTATGCTGGCTGGAGTGAATTGACATCAGATTTTTCTTTAATTTCATAATATTCATGTCAAACATTCTCTCTCCTTTTTCATTTCTACTGTATCTACCAAGGGCTCTGCTGCCTGTCAGTTCTTTGTACAAACTGTGTGAACTGTGCATCCCCTCCACCATCCATCCCACCACGACCAGTTGTTACCCTGTCTTTTAATGCACAGCTGGGTGATACCTAGAGGCCTTGGTGCTGGGCGTGGTAAGAGGAAAAGATGGAACTGGATAGAAAAATTACAGCTGAAAGTGCTTTCCAGCAGACTTCACTTTCGCTGTTGTCTGATCCTTCTGTCTGCCCATCTGTCTCAGCAGAAGGTAAGGAGCAGGAGGTTCCATGTCTGAGTTGCTCCATAGATCTGCAAACGCAGCATTAGCAGGTCCTGAAAAAAACTCAGTTATTTTCACATCGCTCTGATGGTCAGCAGCAGGAATGCTTTCACCACAAGAGAGGAGGCTGTGCCAGGCAGGGGCAAGCAGCTGAAGGCTGGAGAGCAGGATGGGATGGTCTGGGCTGTCATCCTGGCTGACGTGAGCTCACTCAGAAGTACGGGTTGGTAAGTGGCAGCTGGGTGGGAAAAGAGTGTGAAGTCCTGTCCCCTCACACATTCACAACTTGCATTCCTCTGAGTTGTTGAACAAGCCCCCTTCCTGAGAGCTGAAAAGCCAGATTTATAAGCACAGACAATTTTGGTGGTTCTTTGGGCGCCAGCTTTTTTCGCTGGCCATTGTTGACACTGCAGGGCCCCTAACTACTGCTGGCACCCTGGGTGCAGCCAGCCACCCCACGGCTGCAGCTCTCTGCTCCAGAGCTGTTTCTCACCACAGCTCGTCCGTGCTTCCCCCTACAGCTCCTGTCGGCAGCGGTTCAGTCACGCAATCGTCTCTGCTCAAGAGAGCCTGGTCGCTGGTGAGCAAAGTCTGTGTCCTGGAGAGCAAACGGCACACAACGTGGCTGACAGCCCTGCGGTCTGCATCCAAGTCACGGCTGCCTTTTGTGCACGCTTAATCAACTCCTTCTGTGCTGGGCTGCGCCGTGCTGTTGCTTGGCATCGTCTGTCACACTTCCAGTTGCTCATAGTGGAACCGTGCCCTCCATCTATGCTCTATAGTTTCAATGCTGTAGATGTATGTTTTTCAGTATGCACATCATCCTCCCTTCAGTAGTTGCCTTACACAGCTCTTTATCTTGATGAATGCCAGACACCCTGCTTGCTGCTTTACTTGCTGCTTCATCGGCTGCACTGCCACAGGAATAGTATTTTCTATTTTCCAGGCCTGCAGCACATTTTTTTTTGCCTATTCAAGTCAAAGTGAAGGAATACCCAACCTCTTTAGCAGCAGTTTCAGGTGCCTAAACCTCTATGAATCAGACTTGAAGTCTCTTGTGAGCCATTCACAAACTCTTTTGAGAGGTGCAACAACCCCAAATCCATTGTGTAGTGCCTGTTTCCAGACCCACATGGAGGGCAGTTCTTGCTACGGGCTGGCTGAGCAGCCAAATTCCACATCGCAGCCAGACAGTGCCCCTTCTCCTCTGCTGCTATGCAGGCCTGGCCAGGCAGGGGAAAGGAGAACGCCTGGGACTGTGGTTGCACGGTGCTGGAAAGCTGCACGTATGCAGCCTTGCTGTTGTAATGGTAGCCGTCACCTTCATTCCAGCTCGCCCAGCTGGTTTGCCCCCAAGGGATGATGTTTCAACAGGAGGCCACAGACGCTCAGCTGTAGTGGGGCAGCCACCACGCCAGCATGGCTGCCACCATGGCGTGCCCAGCCCCGGCACAGCCAGGGCTGCGGTCAGGTGTCCTGCAGGCATGGGCAGCATCAAAGTCAGGCTTGGCACTGTGGTGCAATGGGGAGAGGGAGCTCTCTGCATCTCTGCAGGCAGAGCTGAAACACACCAGCCAGGCAAAAACACGCTGGAGAGCTGGGGCCTGTTGTTACTCGTCCTGGGTGCAGATGGAGGAGGCCACGGACTCAGTCCACCTGCAGCTGGTGGGTCATTGAGATGCTACCAGCAGTAGGAGCCTGGGAAGCCGTCTTCATGGGGCTTCCTCCAGGCACCCAGTTTTGCTGCGATAAAGGCCGATGTGCCAGCACTCTACAAAATATCCATGCAAAACTGCTCTGCAGGGTGGCAGGCGCACCCAGAGCTAGGGAAGGGTGCTGCAGCTACCAAAAAGGAATGGTGTGTGCTGCCGTGCCCTGAGCATCCTCCTCTCTCAGCTTGGTGGAGGCAGGAGCAGTGCAGTATGGTACATCCTGCCCTGGGCAGGAGATGCCTTGAGAGGTCCCAGGATCCCTGTTCTCATCCCCAAAGCACCACTTGCTCACCCAGCATCTTCTCTCCCTCTGGCCAGGTCAGCTCTGCCTCTGCCTCTTGTGTCAGAGGCAAAAATTAAAAACAAACGAACAAAACAAACAAGTAAACACCAATAACAACAACAACAAAAAACAAACAACCAAAACCAAACAACCAAAAATCCCCAAACAAACAACAAAACAGAATATAAGCTTGGCTGTGACCCATAGTGCTTGTCCTGCTTTCTGCCTTCCCTCGGGATTCATCCTTCCCTGTCCACTTCAGGTACCCACACCCTGGTAGTTGCCTGACCTTGGGCAGACCCATGCCAGGCCAAAAAAAACCCCAATACACACACACAAAGCAAACCCTTCTGAGCCATTTGCAAGTCTCCCTGGAAAAGGGCAAGCACACACCCTGCAAACCAGGCCACCCCATTTCTGGCAGCTTTTGCATCTGCCCAGAAAGTGCTGCTGGCACGCTGCTTGCCGAGAGCCTGCCTTTCTCAGAAAGCACCCCATTTCCCCACGGGGACTATCGCTCTGAGCCAGCGGCCACCCTCCTGCCTGCAAAAAGGGACAGCTGGCTCGTGGCATGGCTGGACATCCTCACCCATTTCTGCTAATGGGAACAGCAGCGCAAAGAGAAACGGTGACTTGGTGGGGAGCTGGTCAGCATCCAGGGCCAGTCCTTGAAAGCGTCCCCCAGGCAGCTGCAGCTGACTGGCTTTGGTCAGTTTATGCTTTTCACTTACGTTGCCTGCTTTCAAGAAGGCTGAGCCTGGCGTTTTTGAGGCTGGCCTGACCCAAGCCACAGCAACCCTGAGATCCCCAGGGGGGTGTGTGTGTGTGGAGGGGTTGGGTTGCCTCCATCAGGGCTGTTCCAGCTGGTCCAGTGCCTTGGTCTTCAGTGCAGAGCTGTATAGACACACTTTGGGACCACCCTTGTTTGAGTAGGGGCTTATTATTAGGTTGGAAGGAGGAGGCCTTGACTCTGGGGACGAGGTTTTACCACCATTTCCATGGATCTTTTCCTCCAGGGCTGAATGGCACTGTGTCCCAAAGCACCACATGGGGTGTGATGACTTCTCAGCATTAGACATAGCTCTTTGGGGAGATACAGTCTTTCCGCAAGCCACCCCCTTCACACGGCAGCTAGCAGCTTTACAGGTCTTCTAGTCTTCATGCCAAATCCCTTTATGTGCCCAACAGGCCTGGGGAGCTGTGGGAGCAGACGGCTGGAGACACCCACTGCCCCACGCAGCTGGACCCAGCCTAACCAAGTGACAACCCTGAAGCCACCCATCCAACCCCATTACATTGAGTGAACCGGTCCCAGCACTGATCCTGACCTTGCTCAGGCCACAATACCTGTAGGGCCCAGGAGCAACAGGTTGGCTATTCCCAAAAGAGAGAGTTGCTCCAAATTGAGAAAGACTCATGTGTATTTGCGAATTCTTGCAGTACCTAAAGATCCCCTCAGTCCAGGCTCAGCTCACAGGGCTTCCCTGGCTACTCTTGAGAAGTTGAGGAGCTGTTTTGCAGGAAGCTCAGCCTGATGGATATTGCATAATGCAAGAAGATAGGAAACTTGGTGTTCGGTGAGACCAGATCCCTTGTGGCGCAGCACCCTGCCCTGCCAGAGGGCTGCCCCGGACATCTGGGGATGAACATCATCAGTCCTGGGCTCTCTGCACCTTTCTTTATGATTCAGCCCCAGGGCTGTGCTTGAAGGATCTGAGCAGCAAGGACAGTCTCACTGGCTTTGCTGGTGCTTCTTGGAGGGTCCTGGCTGGGCCTGGAGAGGTCAACCCACTGCCTTGTCCTGAAGGGTCCCTGCAGGCAAACAGTAATCTGAGGCAGAGGGACAGAGAACAGGTAGCCCAGGATATGTGGCTAGGTGGCCTGGCAGATAGTGTTGGCATTGGCGTGGCATGCTCCCAGCACAGCCGGAGAGCAGGAGGAGACGGGAGCACAGCAGCAGCAGAGGTCCTGCATAAGCCCTCATCTCGTCCCCAGCCCACCAGCTGTGTCACAAGGATGCTGCACGGCTCAGCCTTTGTGGAGGTTGTAGCAAACACCAGTAGCAGGTGTTTTGACCAGAGAGATTTCTGGAAGGTGCCAGGTGCTGTCTGTGTTTTCCCTGATGTGCGTGGGTTCCATGCAGGGCTGAGGGAAGGAACAGAGATAGCGATGAAGCGATGGAGAGTTTGAAGGAAGTCCAACTGAGAGACTCTGAGAAACGATGCAAGTAATAAAATCCCAGAGAAAAACAGTGCTCCGCACCCAGCCGAGCCCACTCCTGGAGCCGCCAAAAAGCCATCCTTGGCTCAGAGGCAGACAGTCGTAAAAGCAGGTAGAGATTTCACAGGGAGGGAAGGTTCTACCTGTCGAGCAAGTCCCACACTACCTTCGCCCACCAGCTGGGAGTGTTGGGCACTGTGGGTAGGTGAGGCGGGCAGCCTTCCCACTGCAGCCTTCAGCACAGCAGGAGGAGAGGGGGAGCAGCAGCTCTGGTTTCTCTGTGGCACCCAAGTCAAGAGAGTGGTTGGGCCATTTGGAGAGGGGACCAGCCCTGAGGGAAGGTGGGGTGGGTGCCTGGGCCAAGTGGGATAATCGCTTACGATTGCTGGGGAGCCAGCTAGGGAAGGCTGAGTGCCTTCACAGTTTTCGGCAGCCTGGCCAGCAGGCTCCTTATGTTTTTCGGCACTTTTCCTGGACTCAGACCTTCATGGCTAGAGAAGTGGTCCTGTCCATTTGCAGGGCTGGTCCCCAAGCCACTCTCCTCCACCAGACCCCATGGGTCCTTCTCCCAGTGCCTCCTGCTCTGCTCAATCCCAATTGTGAGCACAGGTTCTCCTCGACTTGCTCAGCAGGTAAAACCTTCTCTGCCCACAAAGCTGAGCTCACACCCTGAGGGCAGCTGAATAAAGCACCATGTGGGGGAAGGCCCTGTTCTACTCTCTGCTGTTTTTCCTTTCCTTTGCCCCAAATAAATAGGCCACCACGAAAAGAGACAAACATCTTTGTTTCCAAGGCGGGAAGGGATGTCAGAATGGCATGTCTCCCTGTGTCTCATCAGGGGTTAGATAAGTCCTTGAGGGCCATGGGGACCCCTGCCATGCAGCACAAGTCCTTGCTGACAGTGCTATTGTTAAGAAGGGGTGCATTATGGGGGTACTCGTGCTTTTGCCTCCTGCTTCTCTCTCTCTCTCCAGGAAAGTCACAGCTCATGCCTGCTTGCCCAGGGACACTTCCCTCCCCAATGGCTCTTATCCTGAACAGACACCAGCTTGGCACTCGCCAAGGGGTGTGCAAGGAGGCCCCCGTTTCTGGACTTCTCCATGTGCCCCTGGGCTGGCAGGCACCTCACAGGGTGACAAAACTGAGCTCAAAAGAAGTGGCCTTCTCTTGGGGCTGCCCAGCACTGAGCTCACACCACTCCAACCCAACATCTGCACCCAGCTGTGCCCCTTGGGTTGCTCCTTCCACGATCTTGTGGGCAACAGAGCCAGTGAAACTAGCCCAGGATGTTCAACCTGCCCAGGGTGGGGGATACCTCACGCAGAGCTTGGCTTAAAGCTGGGTCTTGCAAAGGGCCTGTCCCCCTCAGGGTGAGTTTACACAACAGCAGACCCTGCAAGGACATTGCTTTCCTTCTAAGGTTACCTCATCACAGGCTTGACCAGTGGGCTTCTCTCATCTCCCCATCTTCCTTTTGAATGGGAGGAGGTGCATTACATTACAACTTGATTCTGCCTGACTAAATTTAGCCAGTGAAGAGGCCAGGAGATTCTCCCTGGTTTTCCCTGTTTGATTTGGTGGGAATGGGAATGACACATCCTGACTGTCGCCTGCTTCTGGAACAAACACCTGAGGGCCTGGAGGACAGCACCTCTCACATGTCCAGGGTTTCTGAAGCTAATCCACCCTGCACAAGAAAACTCTTAGACTGTAGGACCTAAGGCTGTGGACCTCCAGGGCAAGGGTGAACAGGTGTGAACAAGCCCTCCAGAGCCAAGGGCACAGGGGACACCACATGAACCATGTCAGTGTGCGCTCTGAAATGTTGTCACCAGCCCAGGGTCTGGGGCAGGAGAGGAAGTCAGGCAGGTTTAGTAAAGCTGTTGAGTAACCATCATCAGTATCTACAGCCAAGGAGAAGTGACAAATTCATTTCTGTACAGGAGGGAGCTTTGTAGGGGTCTTTCTTCTGCTCCTTGATGCTTCTGTCTTGTCATGCCCGCGGGGACATGCCCAGCACCTTCCTCCATCCTTCTGTCCTTCCCTTCTGGACTGCCCCCCCTTGCAGCCATTTACTTTGCTTTTGCCAAGAGAGAAGCTAAATGCACTAGTGCCTTTCCCAGCTCTGGTGGAGTCTCAGGGATCAGCACCTTGGGGTGTAAATGCTGAACGTCCCACTGGTGCAACAGCCCTTGGCCTCACGGTGTACCTGGTGAACCTGCTGAACAGACAGCACTGACCTGCATCCCCCTCAGACCTTTGGGGTATACAGGGTACACCCAAAGCCACTTGGCTGGCTGATAGACTCTCCTTTACCTTCAGTGCTGGGAGGAAAAAGCAAGCTTCATGCGAGCAGCACTTGCCACCAAACCACTGGCACACAGATGCTGTGACTGTCTATCCCTCTTCCCCCAGGCTCCTGCTGCGAAGAGGCAAGCAGCAGCACATGGGCCAGCAATGCTTCGTAAAACCTTCAAAGCTGTCCCACAGAAAAGCCCCCCGGCCGTGTACCCGGCCAGGCAGTCAGTTGGCATGTCAAGATCTGTGCCCCCAGCCAAAGTGAGGAGTTTGTCAGTGCTTGGCCTCAGTGTCCATCATAATGGGAGCAAGTCTACAATCCCATAGAATAATGCCATGTCGTTTACTTGGGTGCTAAGTGCATCAGCACATTTCGCTCCTTTTTCCCAAGCCACTCCGTTCTACTGGGATGAGATCTGGCTTTCTTCCAGAAAAACGAGAAGGTCCTTTGTTTGGGAAAGGCTGAGGAGCTCAACCCTGGAGCACAAGGCAGAAGAGAGGGAGAGAACATCTGTGCTGCTACTGCTGGGGGAACAAGCTTGTGCTCCTGTATTACCACCCCGCCAGCAGCCGTTGTGAACCTGCCCCAGCTCTGCATCTGGAGGAGAGAACCAAGGAGATCCCAAGCGTGGGCCCTGTCTTCTGCCGTAAGGTGTGGACAGTTGACACCTGGACTGTGCTGAGTGCCTGAGGCCGGCTCTTCCTGAGCACTGCAGCTGGGCAAAGCAGGCTTTGGCGTTGGTGGGGTGCTTCAGTGCCTGCTCTCTGCCCAGGGAGCAGAGCAAGCCAGAGAGAGGTGAGGAAGAGTGAGCTCTTGTGTAGGACATGATTATGGACAGGTGTGCTTGCTGGCAGTGGTAGAGATGGCTCTGCAAAGGGTTTCTTTGGGGAGATCTGCTTGCAAAAACTCCTGAAAGAGTGACACAGCCTCACCAGGGCAGTGATGTGCATGTACCCAACAGCCCTGGAGTGTGCCTGGTTCCTTTTGCAAGGCAGTGGGAACCAACCGCCTTGCAAGGGATGACGCATCCCAGTGCTTTCCACTGTCTCCAAACCACGATAGCATCAGAGAGGAGTGCCCTGCGCTTTCTATCCCCAAATAGTATGAGCCTCGGGGAAAGGAGGATGCCAAGCCTTGCCAAAACACCCTCCCATTTCAGCAGCCGATCCTGGCGGATAACAGACAGCTTACTAGCAAGAGGGTAATTGTTCCAGCTGGCTGTAGGGTGGCAGACAGCAGCTGTCTAACAGGGCTCGGTACTGCCTAACTGTTTGGGACATCAAGTGAGGGATGGCACATGCAGCTGAAACCCTCAAGGGAGTTTTAGGGGGTCCTCCATGCAGAAGTGTAGGAGAGTCCCAGGCTGCGGTGACTTTAGGGCCAGCAGCATGTGTCCCCATTGGGGAACGATGAGTTGTACTACCTGCAGGACCCCAAGGGAAGGCAGGAGCCTGTCTGCCCAATGCAATCATCTTTTCCCCAGCCTCTGCTGCCTGGTGAGGCCCCATTGCCCCTTGGAAAGGCCAAGTTGGCCTTTTTCCTGCCTTGGCTTCAGCTCAGCTGTGCTGATGCCTTGCGGTCCCATGTGCTTTGGAGGCTCTCCAAGCACGAGATGTGCCCCTAACACTGGCTTGTGGGCTGGCTGCAGATGAATGCGTTTGGCAGAGCAGATGCAATGGTCTATGCAGGGTACATCTCTGTGAGAAAAACCTTATGTGATCCAGGCTCCCTGCCGGCCTCACCTCCCAAGCTGCTCTGATGCCGCTTCTGCTGTGTGTGGAGACTAATATCACACCCCACACCCTAGGTATCACTTTGTATGTACAAAAAAAAGGGTCTTTTCAAGCTTCTTTGTCATTCCTGCCAGCAAATCCTATTCGAGGCAACCCTTTTCTTCAGGATTGTCATTCCAGACTGGCTTTTACATACATCACACACTGAAAAAAATGGCATGTGGTTTAGTTTCGGTCTCAAGGGTGTTGCAGGAGAACGTGCCTGTATTCCACGAACATACTGCTCCTAAGCACTGTTTTTTGGAACAGGTGAAAACAGCATCTGGGCTGCTGTAACATGTTCAAACATGGCATCTACTTACTGTCTGCATATTAAGTACAACAAACAAACCTCTGCACAGCGCATATCAGAAGTCGCTTTTACAGACAACAACCCAAGACAGGGAATATGCCTCAGCAGGTCATTTCTAGGCTTGAAATAGGCTCAATAAACGGCAGGTTTCTACAATACTGCAAGGACACTAATGTGGGTATTACAGCAGAACAGAGCCGGTGGCCACAATCAGCCAATAGCCTGCAGCTCCCCTACCCTGGTACATCAGTGTCGAAACATCTGACCGTCCCTTGTGTAGCTGGATTTCCTTGCCCTTGAACTCCACACACTAACCAGCAGCCCAGTAATATTTCTTAGCATCATATTTTAGCAAAATATTCCCTTTCTCTCCTGCAGTGGTGGCACAGGGCTGATGTTGCAGGCCCTCTGGAAGTCATTAGCCAACATCCAGACAAGTGGTGGCAATATTTTCAATATTTTCCCCTCTATTAGTCAGCATTTTCTGAGCTTGTAGCTCTGCTTTCAAAATGTGTCATTTCTTAAAGGTTAGGTCTGAAGCCTTGCCTACAGTCCCTGCACAGCCTGAACAGTGCATGCTGCACCCCAACTCGTTTTCACTTCTACCCTTTCCTTTCCTTCTATTCCTTTAACTTGATTTATTTAAAAAAAATTAGAAATTCGTGCCACTGGTCAGAAGTTGATTTCCTATTTTCTTTAAATAAGAAAAATGTTATCAGTTTCAAACTGCATGGCAGAGTGGTACAAGGTCCCTAATGGTACGTTTCCTATAGGAGAACTTAAACCTTACCCCGTTTACTTTCCAGCTCTCTTGGGTCTGCTGTCCTCCTCTGGATCAGCAGCCGCTGCGGGACCTGATGCAAGGCTTTTCTCAACCTGCATTTGCAGCTCTTGGAAATCCCTTACATGCAGCAATCACCCAGTCTGGGCTGCATTATTGTGAGTGACCTCTCTGTGTCAAAACCCAGAATGTGCTTTCCTAAAGCATCAAGTCACCCCTCCTTGATTTGCCTTTGCTGTGCTGCCTCAGGCCAAGTGTCCTTAAACTGAAATGCAAATTGCCTGAAGCCTTCCCAACCAGTCCTGGGATTAAATATCTGCTAAGTCTACTGCTCCAGCCTCACAGTCAGGATCCTTCCCGTCCAAGTTAATGGAAGGCTTGGAGCTGTTTTGCTGTGCTCTCAGTATTCCTAGCACTGTCAGGCAGAGTCTTCCTGCCTATCACACAGGCAGAAGAGTTAACCCAGATCAGTGAGTGTCTTCTCACCACTCCCGCATGCTAAAAGGACACTTGGATGGCTTGGGTCAGCCACCTCCATTGGGCTGACACAGGCTGATCCATGCTGCCCATGACCGTGACCCAGCACCCGGGTGCTGTGCTCGTCCCACAGCCACAGGGATGCCACTCCGGCTGGCAGACCAGGAGCAGTCCCTTTCCTGCTGTGCCCGTGGAGGGTTTGCACCCCAGAGGTGAGAGAGAGCCCAACGTGAGCAGCTGGAGGTGCCAGGGAGGAGATGGGGAGCTCCCGGGATGCGCTTCAAGGTGTGCCTAACACATCCCCGTGTCATTCACGTGAGCAGGGCTCATTCCCGCTTCCCCAAGCTGTAATTTTAGGCTCACCCAACTAAATCACCTTGTCCAGGTACCCTTTGATAACATTTATAGGATTATCTTCACCGCTGGGGAACGTATTACCATACTGATTTAATGAAAGCAGAGATTCTGGAGTCAGCAGGAGCTGGAGCCTCAGAGACGGCTCCTAACCCAGGAAATTTGATGTGGTTGGAAAAGTTTCAGCAGGCAAAGCTTGGGAGATCCTGCTACGGCTCATTCCTCATGTGAGGCTCTGTGTCCGCAAGATAATAAAACTGAGTTTAGCACACCTAATCCTGAATTTAAAATACCACAACCCACATAACACAAAGTGGCTGAACAGGTACAAAGACACTCTCCCAGTGGAAAGATGTTGCAAATCACTGAAGGAGTAATTGCAGCCGAAACAGGCTTTTGCCAGCTGGAGAGCAATGTATACAGGTGGATTTGGTCACGTAGTCCACAGGCTTTTCAGCCAGGTCCTTTCACAATCATCCAAGGTCACGACTCACGATGCCCTATCTATCCCTGCATCCCTGCATCCCTCGCAAGCAGATTTGGAGGCAGATCTTCCCTCTTCTGCTTCAAACACTTGTCTGACTGGGCTATTTCTCTGGTGGCTGCCAAACCACCTTGGTTAGAGCCACCCAACAGCTCAGCCCAGCAGTTCAACTCAGCCCCACAGCATGAAGGAGCTGGACTGCAACCCTCAGCACACAGGACCAGTCCAGGTATGCTGAGGCATACCAGTGCTTATCAGCTAGACCAGAAGGCAGGCTTTATATCAAAGCTACTCACAGTGATGAAACTCACCCTTAGCAATCGTGTTTCCCTCTTCAACCTAAGCTGAATTACAGCTTGGAGGTTGGGAATGGTGGGGATGTCCACAAGGAAAGCTGCAAGCTCAAGAAACTGTGTCATCTCATCATGGAGAGATCTGCATGGGCTCTTTGGATGTCAAGGTGACTGCAGGAAGAAGGCTGAGGCCCTGGGAGAAGAGCTACAATGAAAATCATGGGCATCCCTAGCAGCAGATGGTGGTGTCTGGTCCCTTCTACAGGAATAACGGTTCGCAGCCAGCACTGGGGGATGAGCTCAGGCCCCGAAGGCAGCAGGAGTTCTTTGTGGACTGTCTGGGATTGCTCACCGAACAAGGGCAATTTGCACTTTCCAAGGAGGAGTGAGCAGACGGGGACACCGTGCAAGGAAAGGCTAGTGAGGGGGCAGTGAGCTGCTACCAGGAGCCGGGCTGTCTCTGAAGCACAGGCTACAGGAGAGGTGTCCAGGGTAAGGACCTGAGCAGGATGCCTCACCCCTAGCATAGGACATGCTTGGTGGAGACTTTGCTGTGATTTCTGGCCTTGCACACAGGTGCTGGCTGTGAATTTGTTCTGCCCCTCTCATGGCAACTGGCTCTGCTGGTCCCATCCTGTCCAGGACATAGGATCCCAGTTTGGAGAATACAGGTGCAGGTACAGACACCACCTGCCTCACCCTCATAACCAGGCATGAGGCACTGCTGAACTAATATCCCATAGACATTATTCCCTTCTCCACACTTCCAGCTCCCTCTGGCCAGGAGCTTGGTATAGCCAAGGATGCTGCAGCAATGGTATCAGGTCCGCTCACTCTCTTTGGCTCGGACAAATAAGACATTTTGCTTCCAAAGGTACAGTGCAGATCAGTGTCTCTCTCTGAAATACAAAGTGAGGATTTGGAACGCAGTGCGGAAGAGGTCTCCTGGTGAGGAAGAGTCTGGCTGGAAAGGTGGAAGAGTCCTATTCCACTGCTGAGTTCCCACACAACAGGATAAGCTCATGTCACCAAGCTCTGCTATGATCTGTCCTCATCTTCCTCATCTCCATCCTTTGCAGATTGGATGGGCTGACAACCTGCTGGCATACACCCTAGCTGATAAGAAATGAGGTGACAGGAAGTGAGGATTGCCAGCTTTAACCAGCCTGGCTCTGCCCTTCTCAGCCCACAGTGGGTTGCCCTTCCTACACCACATTGCTGCTGAAAATAACGGGCAAGCACCTCTGCACCTTCAGTGTGGTGGAATGGGTGTCATTGTGGCTGGAGATACCATCCCCGTCTGGTGTGCCACCATGGTGAGCAGGGACCTTCCCTCCCCTGAATTCAGCCGTACCTTATGAGGATGCTGATCCCGGAGCTTTAGATTTTATCACCTCATCATGGTGGCTCCAATCCAAAGGTAGGAAGGGAAACATGGCGTTGTACTGATGGAGGCAGCCCATGGTCTACAGGCAATAGGACATCCCATGGGCCCCTTGCCTGCAGTGTTAGCCTGTTGTGCTAATGCCTGTTAATTCAAGGGTCCTTTAAACCAACAGAGACATCCGGACTTCCAACAAACGAGCATGGGCTGCCTGCACTAGACTCAAGTCTGAAGACCAAATTTCCTTGATGTGAATGGTCCTTCCAGTGTTTCCTCTTGGATAGTATCCTCTCCCTCGTTATCACCTGTTATCCATGAGCCAGTCTCTACTCTTCTCAGCAGTATTTGGAGGAAGGTCCCTGGACAGGTGTGACTCAAGGAGCTGGTGGCTGCTAAGACTGGGTTAGAGTGCCCAGCTGCCAGAAATGCTACAGGAAACACAGAACCTACCCCCGACCTTTTAAATGGCCGCCCCCACCTCCAGCTCTAAGCAAGCAAACATCTACACATTTCTTCTCCCCATTCACCATTTCTTGCAAGGGAACAGTCCCTCCTAGTCCGACCCCTGCAATCTACTAAACCATGTGTCCAGCAGCAGCTTACCTCCTTGGAGAGATGTACAGGGTCTTTTGCAGGGGGTTGATCTCAAAATATCTTGCTGTTGAAAGGAATTTATTTAATTATGCACACATCCCAAACAGAGGGAAGTTGGCACTAGTTACTTTTTCTCCTGCTGGTATGGAGCACCCCTCCTTGTCCCACGTCACATGGAAGGGATCAGGCTCAAGGGCAGGTCACCAGAAGGGAGAAGAGGGACCAGGCATGTCAGAGCAGAGAGGCCCACTTTAGCCTTTGCTCCACGTCTCTTGTGGTGATTGGTGACCTGGCCGAAGGCTGGAACCTTTCCATGGGCTTCCCTGCTATCCCTACTGGCATGGATGGAACCAACTGAAAACAGCTGCTGGGGCTGTGCTTTATGGGGGTAAGAGGTATGGGGACTATCACGTCCTCGGAAGTTGGGGAACTGATGTGCCTCATAGAAAGAGAAGAGAAAGTGTTTCAGCAAGTTGCAGTCCTGGGCCTCTTGAAGAAATCACAGAGCGTCTTGTGATTTAGAGACAAATATGCAAGACAAGGAGAGCTTTAAGCCACAGACTTGGCCCACTGCCTGAATTTTTTCCCTCCTCTTTCAATGTAATTACAGTTGAGCCATGTAATTGGGTAACTTTTTCCAAAGGACTCCTTTCACCCGGAGTGAATCATACTTGCCACAAAAAGAACATGGAGGCAAATAAAAGACATATAGATCCTATGGCTATTTGTGATAGAGTGTTTTGCCCCCATCCCCTTGTGCCTCAGCCCTCCAGGTGTGCCCAGGGTAGGTGCAAGAACCAGGTACTGATCTTTTCTGTATAACTCCTTCCCACCCCACCAAGACATTTTCCTCCTGGCTTGCTGTGCCCTATAGCCAAGATGAACTGCATGGTTTTGAGAGTGTCTGGGGTTCTGCAAAATAAGGACTATTTCCCCCCTTTGGTTCCTGTACCTACAAGAGAGGGTGGTAAGGTCTGGGTCAGCAGCTGGGCAACATTTGGGCTCAGCACATCTCGATAGTGCAGCTGAGCGACCCTGGATCCAGCTTCAGTCCTCTGCTCCTGGAGTTTCACCTGGACCACAAAGAGTTTCTGAGGTACTGTGTGCACTTAGTGACATTTCTTCTCCTCCTGATTTAGCCAGAGCTGAAGAGCCCAGCCCTTCTCCTAGACCCTTCCTGCCAAGTCTCAATCCATCTGACCATTTTCCATTTTCCATGTGGGATAAAAGCCTTGGATAGTAAAACACTCATTGTAAAACTATTTTCCACTGGCTTCGTGGCCACACACAGCTGGATCTCCTCCTGGAGTGGCCAGCAGCCCGCTTGGAAGTGTCGGGTTTCACATCGTGGAGAGGAGCCTGGGTGAGGGTGGGAGGAGGCAGCTCTGCCTGACAGGCCCTCCCTCCTCCCAAAAACCAACCCCTCCTGCCTTGTCCTGGGTCTGATTGGTGTGTGGGGTGGAGAAGGGCTGGGACAACTCAGCTCTCCATCTATTTAAAGGCAAGGGTGGGGTCTCTGCAGCTACTTGCCTGGGACTCTTGCACTTTAGTGGAGAGGAGCATCAGCCCTGCGCAGCAGCACCATGTCTTGCGTGAGTAGAGAAAGGGTTGGGGCAGCCAGTGCGTGGTTGCAGGGATGGCTTTGCTGGTACTTGATGGAGTGGGACTGTGGGGAATGTGTCAGCTTGGTGTGAGGGTGTTTGCACCGTTCTCCTCCATCTGTGCATCAGACCCTGTTTCAGAAGGTCTGCCAGAGCTGGGTGCCTGCTGCTGGGCAGGAAGGATCCCTGCTGCAGCCATTACAGAGGGGTAGCTGCTATTTCTTGTTCTGGCAGGAGTGTTTTGTTTTCCCTGCAAAATCCCTTTGGGGAACTATGTGCGGGGTCCTTGTGGGGTTGGCTCCTGAGCTGGGGTAGCCTGTTCTGCAGCAGGTTTGCTCTGGGGAAGCAGCTGCAGTGATAGTTATTGCTCTGTGAGCATCTCTTCTGGGCAGCCTTGCTGCTTGCTTTCTGGCTGAAGTTTTCATGAGTCACTGAGTCGTTATCTCCCTCCTTCTTGTAAGGAAATATGCTATACAAAAGTGTCCTTCTGTGTCAAAGACTGCTGGGCAAATGCCTGTGCCAGAAGTGATTGCATTTCTTTGATTAATTTATCTTTCATTAGAGTAAGAGTGATTAAACAGGGAGAGTTTCAAATGCAGACTTATTTCTTAAGGTGGGATGGGAGAAAGATTCTCAGTATTCTTGGTGTCTTGCCTCTGGTGTGATAGAAAAAGGGTACATATGGGTTTACTGGGGTATTTTAGGTCACCTGGAGAGAAGGTGGGGGAAGGTGCGTACATAGAGCAGGAGAATGTTCTTGCAAATGCTGAGGATGCCAACAAAAAAAAAAACCCAAACAAAACCATTGAGCCCTTGGGAGCTGGGAAGCAAAATATCTGAGCCCCTGGACCTAGGCAAGGCTTGAAGTTCAAATCCAAGCCAGAAGAAAGCAATGGAGGCTCATCCCTGCACAGCCAAGCTTGTGTGGGATGATGCTGAGACCCACAAGGCACATGGGTGTGTTTGTGACAGGGTGGGTGTGATGGGAGCTTGCAGGTGCTTATGCTTCACTGCTGTGAAATACAGATATGTTGATGAGAGCAGCAGGAGAAAGGTTGGGAAATCAGGTATGTGTCCCATGTGACTGGCATAACTTCTCTGGGATGTCCCTGGTGCAATACCCTAGGGGAAGGGAGCTTCCCTGTCTCTCCAGAGGTGCAAGGCAATGCACTGTCTTGCAAGACAGCCCAGAGAGCTGCCAAGCTGGAGCAAGTGAGCCAGCAGGTGTTGAGCTAGTGTCTCTGCCTCTGTGTTCCCCAGGGACCAGTATGCACCAACTTGGGCCTCAAGCCTGGCCAGCGCCTCACTGTCAAGGGGAAAGTTTCACCAAGTGCCAAGAGGTAAGTGATGCTGTGCTGCCCAAGCATGGTCAAGGCACCACATTGAGTTGTCTTCTGCTGTTGAGGGACAGAGGGAATCCCTCCCTTGGGTGGAAGAGGAGCAGCTTTGGGAAGGGTTAACACCAGCAGTGCTTCCCAGTGAGTCATTTCCTAATGCACATCGCAGACACACACTACTGCCAAGGGGCTAAGCCGAACCAGATGTGAAGCTCCAGCTGCATGCACTGGCAGTGACCACATCCTCTCTAGTGCAGGGTAAAGGAAGTGGAAGCCATGTCTATACTGAGATTTGGGTCGAGACCATCCCTTGCCACATCCTCTCCTCTGCACGAAGATGGCCCAGGAGCAAGGACACTGTTACAGTGCCTTGTTTCACTGGGTGGGAGAAGAGCATAGCCTGGGCAGCTGGGAGGTCTTGGATGCTCTGAGCCACAGCTCCAGCTAATAGTGCAAATGGAAGGACTGCATGTTGCAGGAGAGGATCTCAAGCTGTTGAAGTTTGCTTTCACCTGGTGGAGATGCTAGTGGGGAAGGTGGTGAGTGGGCAGGTGGAAGTAAGTAGAAATGTTCTCCTAACTATGCAGGGATCAGCATGGCTGGGGCAGCAGTCCCCAGCCCTTGTGCACATCAGTGGCTGGTGGGGCCTCTCAGTGGATAAGGTGGAGCCCATAGCTGCTGTACCAGCAATAGCTGTGTTCCAGCAAACATGCCCCAGCTCTTCCCAGTGCCTTTGAAGTTCGATAGCGTCAGAGAGAAGCCTCCTGGGCTTTCTCTTGCCAAATACTATGCTTCCTCTCTTCTCATCTGGGTAAGAGGCCTGGAGGCAAGGTGGACACTGGGCTAGGAAGCTGCTTCCTCCCACTGCCATTGCAGATGTTTTGGGATAGCTAATGACATGGTAATTATTTTGACTGCCTGCAGGGCAGGGAGAAGGCAGTGGCCGACAGGTAGAGTGCAACACCAGCCAACTGTTTGTGGCTGAAACGGAATCTGTGAAAAGCAACTGATGCCAAAGGAGCTGGTTTGGGTGCAGGATAACTCCCTGTACAGGGCAAAGTTCTGAACCTTTCTCCTGTTAAAAACTGTGGAAACTAAGTGGTGTCTCTCCCAGGGATGGTGCTGTGGGGCCTGTCACCCCAGATGAGGAGAGTACCTGTTGCTGACACAGCACCATCATTTTAGAGAAACTGTGCACTTTAGCAAAGGGTTTCTCTTTGGTTACCCTCATTTGGCCTTCACGCAACAGACTCTGATGTTCATGATAATGTGCAACATGCTACTGTTGTATTGATTAAAACAGCATTGTCTTTCTCTGCAGCTTTGTGTTGAATCTGGGGAAGGATGCTTCCAACGTTGGGCTTCACTTCAACCCTCGTTTTGATGCTCACGGTGATGTGAACACCATTGTGTGTAACTCGAAGAAGGTGGAAGAGTGGGGTGCAGAGCACAGGGAGACTGTCTTCCCTTTCCAGAAGGGAGGCACAGCAGAGGTGAGGCCTGGGACACACTCTCTATGTGCTCCGATGAAGGGAAAGTGTTTGGCACGTGGTGCCCAACTCCACGGGCTGTCTCAGGGTTGTCTGTACAGGAGGTGGCTGGTTTCTCCTGCATGGTTAGTGCCAACATCCAGGGCTCTGAGCAAGGATGGCGGGTGGGGATCAAACGTGCAAGCTCCGTCTAGCTCGAAGGGATGTTACTATTGAACTGAGCAGGGAATGTGCATCTCATGGGAGACCACAATAACACTCCTGCTGTTGAAGAGCAGGTTATGCTGCTGAGTGTGTTAATCTTGCAAAGTGGAGGGGAAAGGCTTGAGCGCACCTTGGCAGAAACTTTCTGACTTTTGCATTTGTCTTGCAGATCACTTTCAATGTCAACCAAAATGATGTGACAGTTCACATCCCAGGCCACCAGTTCACATTCCCTAACCGGCTTGGGCTCGCTGTCTTTGACTACTTTGATACACAAGGGGACTTCACAGTCCAGTCCATCAGCTGGGAATAACTTCCTTTGACACCTCCATATCAAAGATACAGAAAAAACTTTCAATAAATAAGAGTTTTGGTCTAAGCAGTCTCAATCTAATCTGTTTCATACTGCAAGTTCACATGGGTAGGTCACCTTGCTGGTGGGGTGGTGGGGGAGGAGGGTAGCCAACTTTAGTACTATATGTGGGTGGGATTATGCCAGCCTTGCCCCTTCAAGTCATGGATGGAGAGCAGGGTGAGTGTCAAAAGGGAAGGCAGAAAGTAAAAAGCCCAAGGAAAGTTTCAGGAGGAAATGTTAGGGCTACATGTGACTAAGGGGAAGAGTAGAAGGGTCCCTTAAGTGAAGTCACCCACCCTTGAGGTCTAGATTGGCACTTTACCCTGCTTGAGTAAAGTAGGTTGATGAAATCCATCTCTTCTTAAACTGAGCACCCCTGGCTGGACCCAGACAGCCTTAAGTTGCACAGCTAGGTAAACCTAGTGTGACATGGAGGGAGGATGAAGTCCTCAATTGTGCTAGCTTTGGCCTGCAACCCTGCGTAGAGGTTGGTCCTATTCATGACACAATTCTCCTATGTCTTCTTGAGACCTCTTGCTGGTGCATGGGACAGCAGTGGAAACGGATGCTGTGCTGGGTGTGGCAGAGCGTGCAGTGGGCGCCTCATCCATATCCTTTTTTCTAATAGGTGCAGAAGCACAAATACTGTTGGGCCATATCTCATGTGGGCAGTAACCTGGAAGGCTCTGTTTTTATTCTGACCCATGTGCTGTGCCTGGTCCATCCAGAGCTGGGAGAGGTAGCAATGCCCATCTGAGGTGTGTCCATTAAGCTTATGCTGCCCCTTCACTCATGTGAGCCCGAAGGAGCCTGCTCACTTCTCAGTCTGAACTGAGGCTGGTCTCTTAGGAGTCTGGAGACCACGAGGTGTGTTTGATGTGACAGCATTGTTCTCACTGGGCTGTGAGTTGTTATCCAAGGTGTCAGCCAGCAGCTGACTTGCGAGCTCTCCCAGTCTGATGGTACTTGAGCAGCAATGAGTACTGCTGTTGGGCAGGCTGTGCCTGGTGGACATAGGAAAGATGGGAGCTGCCCTTTCCGCAGTGCACAGCAGTTACTGGGTAGGCCTGGGATGGAAGCACCCAATCTTCTGGTCCTTTCTCCCAGGCTTGGCCATGAGCAACGTGAAGGACAAACAATTGGGCGTCCTGCAAGGGCTCCCTCCAGGCCTGGCAGGGCCAATTGCTCCCACTGAGTGATTACAGAGCAGCTGGAGCACAGCAACTTGCTCCTACGGCAGCAACACCACCTGTTCTTGCTCTATAATTCATGCGGCTCTGCCAGGTCCTGTGTCGCAGGTACCCATGCAAAGGGAGGCTTGGCTGCCAGGAATTGGGGGCTGAGGAGGAAGAGAAATTATTTGGAGACAAGGGCTTTTGAGCTCGGAGGCAGGAACACTCAGGGTGTACAAACAACGTGAGGCTCTGCAGCTGGATCTCTCTTGAAGCTCAGTGTTGCCCAAAGCCAGCCTGCTCTGGTCACATCTCGCTCTTTAGGGCTACATCTATAACAGTCAACGCAACATCTAATGTCGCCACTCTGTGCATAGGCATGGCTGGGGAACGGCACATCTTGGGGCCTCTTCCCATGGGGTGATACGGATGAGGCCATCCTTTCTGGAGATAAGAGAGTTTAGCTGTGTTTAAGCCAGCCATGCTAGGCTAGGTGGTGTCAAAGCAATGACCTGGCCCAGTTTATGCAGTGGCATTGACAAAGTATGGCAGACTGGGGTGTATTTGGTAGTCCAGAGAGCTGTGAATTCCCTCAACCACAGCAGGGACATGGTGCTGGTGAGGGCCCCCTTCCATGAGCTGTGATGGTGGACATGTAGTGGAGCTCTCTCCTTGCAGCTTCCTCTGCTGAGCTGATCTTGAAAGCTGAATAAACGTGCTGACCTCCCTGAGCTGTACTTCAGGGCAATCTTACAAGGTCTGCTAACTGCACTTAGGAGACCTTTTTTCAGAAGGGCTCTTCAAAGATTTTTTGTGGAGGGTGGGGGAAGAAAGCTGACTGAGCTTTACCACAAGAGGATGAACCTTATTCAAGTCTCCTGCTAGTGTGGCTGCTTCTTGAAGTGACTCACTGGTCCTGTGAAATCTGTGACTCACTGTTGTCCTGACTTTGTTACGGCTCAGCCCGTTGCTAGAGAGGAGATGAGGGGTGGTGAGGGTTCCCCAGCAGTATAATTTAGATTTATCGAGGCTAACTGCTCCCTTCCACCCACTCCTCAGCCTTGCGCAAGGCAGAGGCTGGCTTGTAAGGGCTGAAGGACCTGAGGATGGGGTCAGGATCACTGAGACACGTCCTCCCACAAGCTGCGGAGGGTGAGTGGCCTTGCGAAAGGGAAGGCATGAAGGGGAAGGCACCATAACGACGACGATGGAAGACATTACACACTGGCATGGAAGGTGATGCACTTTTATTTCCCAACGTGATCCCAGCCAAAGGCTGCATGATGTCCCCAACCTGGGGTGCTGCTCACCCCTCGCTTTCCCCTAGAGACCTGGATGATCCCTTGAAAGCCAGGGGGATGCTGTGGCCTTCCACCAGAGCCCCCATGGCCTCCCGGGAGGGTGCTGGGGGCCGTGCTGTGCCCGTCCTGCTGCAGCCACGGCATCGGCGGTGGCTGCCAGCAAGGAGGGTGTAGAGAAAAGGGTTGATGCAGCTGTTGCTGTAGGCCAGGCAGGTGACACCATAGTTGAGGTAGGCACGGGCGGTGGGGCCAATGCCCAGCCCCTCACCCTGGTACAGCCCGGCCAGCTGCCAGGCCCAGAAGGGGAGGAAGCAGACCCAGTAGGCAACCACGATAGCAGAGATCCTGGAGAAGAGACGCCAGGCAGGGGCCCGGCCCGCCACCGACATCCCTGGGCCCGAGGTGGAGGACCGGTACGCCCAGGCCAGGCGGGTGTAGACAATGCCCAGCACCATGCCGGGTGCCAGGATACTGGTGGTGAAAAGCACCGTCAGGTAGAGCCGGAAGGCTGCCGGCGTCCAGGTGGGGATGCAGATGCGTTTGTGGGGGCCACCTGCCTCCCGCAGCTGGGTCATCACCATCATGGGGGCAGTAAGCAGGAGTGAGAGGAGCCAGAGGATGGCACTGGCCAGCTTGCGGTAAGCGTTGCCGGCCCGCCTGGCCCACAGTGGCCTGGCCACCGCCCAGTACCTCTCCAGGCTCATGGCGGTCAGGAGGAAGATGCTGGCGTGCATGGTGAGAAGGTCCAGGCTGAGCAGAAGCCTGCAGCCCACATCCCCGAAGAACCAGTCGTGGGCAAAGTAGGTGCAGACCACGAAAGGGATGGTGGAGAGGTACAGGAGGTCAGCCAGGGCCAGGTTGATCACATAGACCCCCAAGGAGCCTGCTGAGCGGCCCGCCACCCTGCCAGAGGCCACCGCCACTGTGTAGATATTCCCCACCACCCCAGTGAGGCAGATGACCAGCAGCACTGCACCCAGCGGCCCTGTGACCAGGCTGTCCCCTCCCAGGACACTACTGCCATCACCCCCACCACTGCTTTCCTCCAAGAAGCTGCCATCCTCAGGATCCTCTCCAGGGCTTGTGCTGGTGGGGGAAGGATTACAAGACATCTTTGGGTCAGGCGAGTGAGAGCAAGTCAGGCTGTCAGAGACCTGTTCCTTCCCCCTGCCTTCCTCCCTTGCTGTATGGAACACGTCTAGCCTTAACACGAGGAGGAAGAATGGTGAGAGTTCAGCAGACACAGAGTACTCCAGAGAAGTCTATTCCTCACCTCCAGCCACCTACTCCGCCTTGCTGATCCCGTCCATCACAAGCTCCATCCAGTAGTTTTCCTTAACCACCAAAGGGGTGAGAACGGGACACGTTCCTCTCCTTCAAGACTGATCGGTGTGAAACAACCTCTGCCAGCCAGGAGGAAACGTCTCTGGTCTTCACCAGCTCCTCACCTGTTGCTTTTCCAGCATTAGCTGGGCCCACGGAAACCAGCAGATGGGTGGATTTCTCCTTCTCCCAGGTCTGTGTCCCCTCTGCTCAGATGGACTCTGAGGGGTGAGCTCTGCCCCCTGAACCAGCCCCTGGGGAGTCGCCTTGCCCACTGCACAGAGGAATGTGTCTGACTCACAGCTTCACACACTGGTGCGAAGGTAGTTCCAGTTTAAACTCGGTTCTGAGGAGTATGACGGCTCCCTCCTTTTTCTTACAGACGTGCTTCTTCCCTAGTGCCTTCCTCCACCTTCCTCCAGCTCCCTCTTCCCTCTTGTTCTTTCCCTCTCTTTTTCCCATTTCCCCTTGCACAGTATTCCTCATTTTAAAGGGGAGATAACTGCAAGACAGGACTCCCTGCTGCGGCAGGGGAGGAAAGCATCACACTGTGGCTTTAGAAGGGAAACAAGGGCCAGCCCTGAAAATGCAATAGGCAGGGAGCTGCCACACCACTCTCCTTCACCTTTTGCCAAGCTGGAATGAGAGGGCCTGTCCCCCACTCCCTTCCAAGGACATCAGGAGCTCTTGAGGTGTAGGAAACGCATGCAGCCCCTGGTTTTGCAAGCAAACCCACCAGATGTTACGATGTCTCACATTTACTACGACCTGGCCCTGTTCCATCCTTGTCCCTCAGTCAGCAGCAAGCTCCTAGAGACCCAAAGGGCTGGATATTTTAGACTCACTCTTTCCTTCCTCTCCCCAGCGGCCACCCTCCTTGTCTAAGCCTTTCCTCTCCTTCCCTCGAATCCCCAGGACCTCAGAGCAGGGAGCAAAGTGTGTTAGGTAGGCACCATTGCCTTCTAGCGGGGCATCACTGCATGACAACTATACGCCCTAAAACTTCTGCGCCCAATGCTACCTGCCTCTTTCTTCACCCACATCTGAGCCTCATTTGTCTCAGGCAACAGACACCGCAGGAGAGAATTTGCAGAGCAGAGACACATGTACCATTACCAAGTGCACTCTGCTTTAGTTCTCAGGGGTTTTCAGGCCACACCAGCCATGCTTTTTTGCATCTTTTGTGCATTAGCTTCCTTGTGGCTGAGTTAAATGCCCCCATCCATCTCCAGCAGCAATAACTCAGCATCAAACAGGAGAAGGAAGCCTCCCACTGGTACTGCCCTCACTGCAGTAGGACCCAAGCAACTTCCTGAGCTATTTGCTGCCTGCAACAGCAACAGCTTCAGCATGACCGTGCCACAGCAGTGGGCGTATGGCACATAAGTCATCGATGGAGGGAACTTCAGAGGCCTCCCTCTGGGTTGCCTGTATCAGCACTTGGCATGGCTGGGTCATGCTCTCTACTCTTCTTCCCAGAGAACTCGTTGTTTACGTTGTTTAGATGAGGCTTGAACTTTTTCTAATGGACTGCCCCATTTTCACACTATCAGAACCAAAAGGCATTTTGTTTTGCAACACAAGCTTTGCAATGGCCTTCGGTTTTTAGGACAGTCATGCTCCAAACTGGGAGAGATCAGCAAACTGCAGTGAAAATACGCTTTTGGATGGAAAGCTCCATCATGCCACGGCAGCAGGACGAAGGATGCTGCTTCTCATCCCAGAAGTTAATGCTCCCAACAAGTTGTGGTGGTCTCAGCACAGAGAGGGGCCCCCAGACAAGCAGTGGGGGATGATGACTTTGCCCATCTCACTCTGATGGGAAGATTCAAAGTCCACATGCCCCAGGAAGTGCAATGAATAGCTATGGCTCCTTGCTCTGATTGTCTGTGCTTTTTTCCAAGAAACAACCTCATGCCTTAGCAGTTAGCAGCTTAACTTACATAGGAAGTCAAAATAAATTACAATGGGATTTTTTAAATTTGTTTATTTAGGAGCTAATTAAAATATTAGTTGCCTCATTAATTCCAGTTAGCTCCCCTTAACACACATGGTGCCTACTCTCACACTGCCTGCGTAAAACTGCAGACACATCAGATTCTGCAGTGTCACCAGCAGAAGTCAGCTAGTCCTTCCAGCATGTGAAATACAGCTCTCCCAGGAGACCTTTAAGAGACGATCCTGAAGATATGAATCATGGGTTGATTCAGTGCTTTACTGTTACTAGGACATGAACATAGAGACTTCCTCCTACTGCACAAAATTGTATGTTTATGTAATATACAAGATATACATATGCAATGTGTAGGGCAGAATGAAAGTGCCAGGCCTTTGACATACAGAGAATAAAGGAGCAGAGCAAAGTTAGTGTCATTAACTTTAGACATCAACCCCTACACTCTAGCAAAGTCAACAGAAAGTCCAAAGTCTGTATCAGACATGCCAGAGGCTGCTCTCTGCCAGACCCAACCTCTCTCTACTGGTGTGATTAGAGACTCAAATTTGACAGCTGAACTTCAATGGCATGAATATCCCCTACAGTATCTTCCCTAGGGTAGTATCCCACTTCCCACCACTTTTTGTTACATACACACACACATTACCCACACACACACATTACCCACATACACACAAGTATACACACACATTGTTTTTGAGCAGACCTGTTAACATTCTCTGTAGCAATTGGAGGAAGGTCTCCACACAAATGTGGTCCAAAGAAGCTTCCAAGCCCACACACGGCAGGAGGAAACAGGCCTCACATTCGGCTGTTAGATTACATCTTTTAAGTGACCTTTCTCAACTACAGCTCTAACTGATCAAATATCTAAATGTTTCACATCTCTGTCACCAGCAGAGAAGCTGTTTCTTGTCTCTCCTAGCCCAGCAGACCCTGCAACCCACTGCGGCACAGCTCCAGGCAGGCAGCTGTTTTCTTGCATAAGGTAGGTGGCTGTCTGCAGCTTCATGCAGGAGTGATACTAGGTCCCATGTCCAACATGGCAAGTGCCCAGTTTTCAAGGTCTGATTGACAGGCAAGGCCTGCCAGCATCCAGCCAGATCACAGCAATTTAACAGTGACAGGTTGCACTGAGGATTCAGACTCACAAAATCTTGCACTTGAAAGGAAGCAGCTTAATTTGGCCCCCAGAACAAAGTGGACCATCTATAGGGGAGAAAAGTGCTTTGAAGGGTGCTTCAAGAGCATTGTGTTTCTTGAATGTCGATCTCTCCTCTCCTGACAGCCCAACCAAGAGGACCAGGTAGAGTCAAGTCATAGCGAGGTTCCCACCTGGCTTCCTAGGATTTAAACTTGAAGTAGGCTTCAACTGTAGTGAAGGAAAAAGATGGTGCATTAGGGCAATACCCTGACTGGAATGGCAAGAGGAGAAGGAAATGGCATCCAGCCACTCACTTGCATATTCCTGTGGTGTCATGGCCTGGTTGATGACACTAGTGAAGGCTGCGATCCAGTCCAGCTGGTCAGTCTCCGTCTCGCAGGTGAAGAGGTATTCCCGGTCAGGGGTGACAATGGTGAGGCCATAATGCCAAGAGAAGTTGCCCTGTGCCCCGGAAGGCAATCCCTTCTGGACGCTATAGCCATTCTCTCTGCTGCCCACAAACACCTCACCCTTAGCAAACGCATCCTGCAAATCAGGAGGGAAAGAAAGATTTACAGAATCCAAAGAGAACCAGGGAATAATAGTAGTACACCTAAGGGCAGGAGGAGAGTGGGTGAGGACCAGGGATGTGGCAGCAAAAAGATTTGAAGGTGGTCAGGGAATTCAGAAGAGCAGGGAAGCTCTACTTAAAGGCAGTGTTGGAAAGGAAAATTTAAGAGCATAGATCTCGAGATGTCTGAGAGAGGAACTGCTGCTCCTGTCTCTCCATGTCACCCCCCATGTCACTGTCCTCTCCATCACCAGCTTTACACCACTGCCCTCCCTGTTCCCATTGTCTGCAGGCAGTGAAACAAACACAGAAAGCATGGGATGAACTAAGTGGGATGGAAAGGGGAACACCTAGAGTCCATCCAGAGCAGTTGAGGAACCTGCAAGCCACCCTTAGTGCAGAGCAAAGAGTCCGGTTGGACTTTGGCGCTGCCCTCAGCATTGCTGCCTGCAGCTGCCAGAGGTCAGATCTTCCCCTCACCAAAGGATCCTTGAAGTACATGAGCCTGCGGTGATCCAGGGTGAACCAGCGCTTCTTAAAAGCCTCTCTCTGCTGTGAAGGGAAGAGGTGACATGTGTAAGGGGACAGTGCCCTCTGCCGCGAGTAGCGCGAATGGATACCCAAAATTCATCCCAACCACGTTAATCAAGCCCCTGCCTTAACAGCAACCTCCTTCTCACCCTTTCTGAGCTGAGAGTGGGGATCATTATCAGGTTTTTCAGTCCCAACTGCTGTCCACAACTTTTGGACTTCTGTGAAGGACCCCAGAGTTGTGGACAGGAGAAATCTAGACACTAAATACCTGTAAGGTCACACACACATAGACACATGCAGAGAGATCTGTTGTTCTGGGAGAAAGCAGAGACTCTGGCTTCATCTACTTTCACATGTGTCCTTCCCCTTCCTTTCATCCTCCCCTCCCTTGGTGCACACACACTGTTCCCACAGGTGTCTAAAGAGTCAGGGAGGAACAGGGAAACAGCAGGAAAAAGACATTGAAGTAGGGAAGGTCAGTGGCTCTCTGGTAGGTCCCTGATAGATTTTTTTCTCCCACAGCAGCTCACCTTGGGACCAGTTTTCTCCATGTATCCCTCCTTCAAGAAGTTTCTTGTCAGACGATTTTTAATCTGACAAAAAGGCAAAAGTAACATCCACTTAGCCATGTTTCTTTGCTATTCACTTTTGCCCCCCACCCTTCCTTCTATTCCCCCCAATTCAGTCACCTTTTAGATTCATGTTTGCAGAACTGCCTAGCCAGGAGTCATTTATATCTCCAAAGTGCTCAGAAACAGCAGAAAGCTGTTGTTTTCTGGCCACCACAGGCCCTTTTACATGCCCTTTCTCATCCCTCTATCTAAACACTGCAATTTCCACTTCTGTACCTGGGGTTCTAATAATAACTAATGGGCTCTTTTATCACATAACCGAGCATCAGCGGGAGACTCAGCAGTGTGCTCTAGTGCTGCCTTACCTCATTATCACTGGCAATGGGAAATGCTACCTTCAGGTAATGGAACTGCACAGAGCGAATGGCATTGAACCAGTCCACCACCTCCTGAGAAAGGAAAAGGACAGGACCGAAAGCTTAGCCAGAGCAACAATGAGCCATCTAAATTCACCCAGCTGCGTCCAACCGTACATTAACTACAAACACAGACAGCTCTCCCTCCCCAGCACCTACAGCCTCTCCCCACCACACACAGGCAACACATCTGCACATCTTCTCCTCCCACACAAACCGACTCAGCCAGTGCTCCTGCCCTGCTCCCTGCAGCAAAACTCTCTCACAGACACACAAACACAAAGCCAGAACCCCCACCCTGTTACCTACAGTAATTCGCACGTGCACACCCCCTCCTACCCATGCTTCAGACTATTTAATACCAGAAGCTCCTCAAATAACTGCAATGGCTTTGCAGTGTTTGATGCTAAAACCAGATACCTTTCCACTTTCATGGTACACAAATATATTCCGGGTCTTGTTGTCTTTGAGATAGGTGATCTGCAGGCCGTTGGGGTTCCCAATCTTCACTGGCTGGAATGTAGCATTGATGACATCTATTTTAACATTGAGTTTGGGTTCTTTGGCCTGAAAATAGAATGGCATTGGTCATGCATGACCAGGCCCAGTGAGAAAGAGACCTGAGTTACCGACTTAGTGAGGGAAGGCAGGGTAAGAGTGTTTCAGAAGGTAAATACTGCCCCTTCCCAACAAAACTGTTGTAGCACACACTCCCTTCACTGTGTGGCGAGCTCAAGCCCAAACAGTAGCCCAGCCCTTCCAATTTAGATTTGAGCTGTGCTTACTCTGCAACTGCCAGTGGAACACTGAGGGTGCATCTGACCTTACAGCTGAGCCAGTCTAAAGGCTATCTGACCTCAGAAGGAAAGAGCCCACTCCAACAATCATAGAATAGTTTGGGTTGGAAGGGACCTTCAAAGGTCATCTAGTCTGACACCCTGCAATGAGCAGGGACATCTTCAACTAGATCAGGTTGCTCAGAGCCCTGCCCAGCCTGGCCTTGAATGTTTCCAGGGATGGGGCATCTACCACCTCTCTGGGCAACCTGTGCAAGTGTTTCACCACCTTCATTGGAAAAAATTTCTTCCTCATGTCTGGCCTGAATCTGCCCTCCTTTAGTTTAAAATCATTATCCCTTCTCCTGTCACAACAGGTCCTGCTAAAAATTCTGTCCTCTTTTTCTCATAGGTCCCTTTTAAGTACTGAAAGGCTATAATAAGGTTTCTTTCGAGCCTTCTCTTCTCCAGGATGAACAACTCCAATTCTCTCAGCCTGTCCTCACAGGAGAGATGTTCCAGCCCTCTGATAATTTTTGTGGCCTCCTCTGGACCCTCCCCAACAGGTCCATGTCTTTCCTGTGCTGAGGGCCTCAGAGCTGGAGACAATACTCCAGGTGAGGGCTCACTAGAGCGGAGTAGAGGGGCAGAATCACCTCCCTCAACCTGCTGGCCATGCTCCTTTTGGCACAGCCCAGGATATGGTTGGCTTTCTGGGCTGCAAGCACACATTGCTGGCTCATCTCCAATCTTTCATCCACCAGTATCCCCAAGTCCTTTTCCACATGGCTGCTCTCAATCCCTTCAGCCCCCAGCCTGTACTGATACCAGGGTTTGCCCCAACCCAGGTGCAAGACCTTGCACTTGGCCTTGTTGAACCTCATTGAGGTTTGCATGGTCCCACTTCTCAAGCTTGTCCAGGTCCCTCTGGATGGCATCTCCTGCTCCTTCCTACCCCAAGCCATTCCCTCCCTTGTAACAGTATATTAACACTTGCCATATTCATTTCAGGGAGAGGAATGAGCAGGAAAGTAGGCTTCCTCAAAACAAACCAAACAACAGGTTTTTGCCAACTTGGCTCACAGTGGGGTGAGGCTGGCTCCAGGGATGGTGCAGAATTACACAGGAGGCAAATGGAGGGGGTGAAGTGGAAGATCAGCCCTTTTATCAGTGGTGTAAGGAAGTACAAAGGGAGGACGCGGATAAATGTCACACTGATAGTAGGAAGGGGACCCCTCTCCTCTGGGACATGTTTCTGTTATCATGCCTGGCCTGGGATGCACAAGGCAACCTCAGAAACACACGTAGGAGATAGAAATGTCTCCATGACCCACTGCACTGGGTGGAGTATGCACTGAGGTGGGAGCCGACCATCATACTCACATCCTGCTTGGTGAAATATTTCAGACACCCCTCTCTCTCAGACAAGACGAACTTGCGGGGGAGGAACTGCCCATTGTCTCGACCTCGCTTCCAGAGCATGCCTTCCTTCACCCCTAGGAGCAGAAACACCACTGTTAAGAGCATCCCACCACAGGCACAGTAGGCATCAGAGAGCTACATGTAGGCTGGGGTCCCAGCCGTACCTCTGAAATAAAGCACATGATGGACTGTGCTGAGAACAAACACTTGAGAAGAAGAGGTCTCACCTCTGACAGCTGAAGATGGTGGTGTTCCTGGGTTTGCAGCCCAGATAAATGACCACAAAAAGACATTCCCAGATGTTTCCCCACTCCTAGTCCAACTCCCACTACTGCCTCTGACAGTGTGAGACCCATCTCTCCAGCGAACACCAGAGTCCTGGCCCACACAAGCCCTGGCATGGGACCAGAACTCTTCCCAATTGACTCTGCAGACCCGTGGGCTTCAGCACCTTGTGTCACAGGACTGGTAGTGACATTTCAAACACAACTGCCACGGTTGGAGGGGGTGGCATGCAGCAAGACAGAAATTCCTTACCACAGAGGTCTGGCTCCACCAAGACAGCAAATGCCTTCAAAAAATGCCAGCTGGTAATACCAGGCTTGGAAGAAACCTGTGGCAGTGCCAGACTACACTGCCCACAATTTAACCCCACCCAAAACAAAGCCCTGTAAATAACAGCTGTGTTCTCAGAAGCACTTATGGGATTTGCAACACTGGCACTACGAGCTTTCTCCTTGTGGTGCTCAAAAGCTTCCAGCAACAGCAACAGGCGGGATATGTTGATGTTGTGCTCTGCTCTTACCATCAGAATATGGCAGCTGTTTTCCCGGCTCAGTGAACTCTTTGCGTTCATATTTGGCCCGTATCCACTGTTCTCTCAGCACTCTGGGGAGAGAGGTGACAGGCAGCTCAGAAATGAACTAGAGGAACCCAGAACTACCCTTCTCTCTTCTGCATGCAGCAACTTACTGGCAGTCATTGTAGGTTGGCTGGTAATAGTAAATAGGGATGTGAGCTTCATATGTGGCTTTAGTCACAGCATTCCCATGCTTGGCCAGAAACTGCAGAGGTAGACAGAGAGTTAGTGCCTTCCCTTTGATGCAGACTCATGTTGGACCTTTTCCTTCCCTCACCTACCATAGGGCTACATGCACATTGAGATCTAATGGAGCATTCTCTTTTCCCTCCATTGCAACATCCCAGCAAAGTTTGGCTACAGAAAGGTGGGTCTCAACTGTCTTGCCTACTCTCAGGAGTTACAGTGATTGCAACAGAATGCCATAAAAGTCACTTCCGTGGGGCTGGGTGCACACACATTCAGTGGATTTGCTGCCATGCCCCACATGTTCAAGGAGACCAAGTTCAATAACAGCTCTGTAATGCTGTCTGGGAGGACATTCCAAACCTCTCTGCTTGTGAGCAGAGAGATAGAGATTATTTTCTTTGGATTGCCAGAAAATGTTTTCAGTCCCCTGAAGATTAATGGGTTGAGGGTGGTGTAACGGGGAGAAGTCAAGTTCCCATAAATGCCATTGTTCTCAAGAGATCACATTATATCTGGAAACTCTTCTCGGAGCATGGAATTGCCCAAGACTTTCCCCTCAGACTGTTGAAACCAAGAGAAGACATTGAGGCTGGATGCTGTGGGCGAGTGGGAAATGAATAATCTGGAGTGACAAAGACCCTGAGCCTTGGCAAGGTACATTGCAAGAACTCTGCATTTGCCATAAAGTAACAGGAGATGGGGAGACGTATAAGGCAAGTGCATCATCCTTCCCCCAGTGAGTTATGGGGAGCATCCCCATTTGAGTATCCAGAGCATGAGTAGCAAAGGGACAGATTAAACCAGATTAAATGTTGACAGGACAGTTACTCTATGGCCTAGACCCAACCCACGTGACATACCAGTGGGGATAAAGGTCTCACCTGCACCTGGGCATCATCCCAGTAGTCCATCTTCAGGGATTTGACTTTGCTGATGCTTGGGATGTTGCGGTGAATTCCTGAGCAGCTGAGGCATATAAAGACACCCAAAGTAGAGGATGCCCAGTCAGGATCTGAGGGTATAATAAAAGAGTATGACTAGAAGTGGTAGATTCCCCTGGGAGATATGCCTCAACTGAGAAAGTTGTCCTGAGAAACAGAAAGATGGATGACCACAGTTTCATTTGAGCTGATTAATTAACACCCAAGGTACAGACGCCAGGCAGGAAAAAGCATAGCTATTAGTCTCTCATTCCCCCTGCTTCAACCACTTCATCTGAATTTCTATTTACCTGAACCTCGAAACACTCCAAAGTGCCCTGCAAACTTCCTTTGTGTAAATGGTCACTCACAACGAAAATTAAACCACCCCTGGGAAAAGACTCTAGGAGCTGTTTAGTGCAAATTCCCAACAGCATTCCACTCAGGAAGTGGAAAGCAGCCTTGAATCCAAAATTTTCTTCAGAGAATTTAAGAAGCTAAAATGGTACTAATTAGCCCAGTCTTAATTTGGCTTGGGTGATACACTCTACATGCCCATTATGGGAGGATTACAACGGGCGTTTTGAGCAGCACTTGTAGGACCTCGAGCTGGGTACCCTTTGAAGAAGGCAAGCCCTTCACTAAAAGAAACCTCCGAGGCGCCTGTGGCAGGTTGTCAGTTCCGAGCTGAGTCACGGTGGAGACAATGCCCTCCTGAATCATGCCTTCTTTCTGCAGCAGTTAGGATTTCACCGGGAGCTTTCCTGTCAGGTCCTGACTGGGCTTGACCTTGATTTGTATGTGAGATCTGACATGACTACAACGCGCAGTGCTGCAGCTGCACAGCTCTGTGCTCATCTGGCACTACTGTGTCCCCGTCCTTCTTCCCATGAACGCTGTGGTAGCATGCCCTTTCTCCTCCCTTGCCAACTCACCTCCAGGGAGAGGAAGCAAATATCCAGGCAGAGCAGCTCCTCTCCTCCCTCTCTCCCCAAGGTTCCTGTGCAGTCAGATAACCAGGCCAGTCCCAGCTCCCCGCTCCTGACTCTTCCTCCAGCAGCCCTCGGGGACTCACCTGGCTTCCCGCAGTCTGCGCACAAAGAGTTCTCCGCTCTTCTCCACACCTCCCGCAGGGCCTTCATGCTCCTCTCGTGTCCTCCGGCCATCATGTCCAACGTTACTCCTCAGGGCAGGGCAGGGCCGGGAAGGCGGCTGCCTGCACCTTCCGCACCTGTGGGCCAACCCGCTGGGTTGCCCAAGGAAGAAGGAGCCACCAGAGAGCCAGCAGCTCTTGCAGATAGAGGAAAAAGGGGAGGGCAGGAGAAGCCGTGAGGTTAATGGAAGGAGCCTGGAGGCCTGACGGTGCACCTGAGCCGGCTGGGCGCAGGCAGGGCCGAAGAGGCTGGAGGCTGAAGTGCAGCCAGGCTGTGAGTGGGGAGGAGGAGAAGACCTGCCCCATGGGCGTGGAGGGAAGTGCAGCAATTAACCACAGAACTGGTTTTTCCGCATTTCTGCTGGAGAAAGGACAGGCCAGGAAGAGTGCAAGCAGCAAGAGAGCTGATAAAGGCGAGGTGGCCCTGCACCAGCGGCCAACAGGCCGTGTCAGGAATCGTCATACTCCGTGGGCTGCGGAGTTGGCTTTGGCTGCCCCTGGAGCACTTCAGGAGCTTCCACCAAAGGCAGCTGGCCACCGCACAAGCATTACACCTGTTTTTAGGGCAAGGACTGGAGGCCAAGAAAGGTTCAAGAGTTCAGCCAAAGTCACTCAAGCCAGCAGCTAAGAACATGGCAGCCCTGATGCCCCCACCAACCCACGCTGGTACCTTTCTCCAACATTGACTACAGAAACCACAGCCATTGTTCAGCCAGGTCCTGCATCTTGGATACTCAGTGTCAGAGCCAAGACCCATTCCCACACTTGCCTCCCCCAGCTGAGGGTGCCACAGGTGCCACTGACACCAAGCAACGACTACAGCTTGAAATAAACCCTTAGACCTTTACTGAAGAAATGCAGATGCTAAATATTTGGAGGAACAACTTTTATTAAAGAGATGCAAATGTAAAATACTGAGAGGTGTGGCAGAGTGGGTCTGGGGGTGAGGGACCGGGTGCTGTGCTGGCCACAGAAGGCAGCGCCATAACAACGTTTGCCAGGAGGGAGCTGGACAGGAGCCGGGGCTGTAAGCACCCCAGCCTGCAGGAGCCCCGCCCGCGGCTGGATGCCATGAGTGGCCAAAGACGCCTGCAAGCTCAAAACAGCAGCTCCTCTCTCCTGGCTCCAGCTTAGGGGAAAAAACGCACCTGGAGCGGGCGAGGGGGCACACGCAGGTCCCACACACCGATGGGACAAGAGGACTCGCTGCCGGCTCCATGCGGCTCCCTCAAACCGCAGCCAAGGCAGCACCCTGGGGTGCCCCTCCCTCCCTCCCGCTCACCCCACCGCCCACCCGGGCTCCTCCCGCGCCCTGGGGCCGCTCAGCCCAACCGCGGCTCAGCCGACAAGGGCCGCCCGCCCGGGACGCACAGAGGAACCCAGCGCCCCGCCCCCCTCACCCCGCCAGGCGCGGCGGCACGAAATGGCGGGCGGGGCAGGGGCCGCCCCTCAGCCCGGGTGGCGGCGGAAGGGGCGGGCGGCGGCGGCAACGTGGAACCGCCATGGGCCGTAAGAAGAACAAGAAGGGTGCGGGCGGCCGTGAGGGGCGCCTGGTGGTGACTTTCGACGAGGAGAGGCGGAGGTGAGGCCGGCCGGGCACCGTAGGCGGGGGGGAGCCGCACCCCACGGTGAGGGGGTCGCTAAAAGGCGGGGGCGGTTCTGTGTTGCCGGTGGCAGGGAGTACCTGACCGGCTTCCACAAGCGGAAGGTGGAGCGGAGGAAGGCGGCGCTGGAGGAGATCAAGCGGAAGCTGAAGGAGGAGCAGCGGAAGCTGAAGGAGGAGGTAGCCCCACACACATTTCCCCTCCAGCCCTCCTGGGAGAGCGGTTCCCGGCTCCCCGCCATGGCGGCCCGGGGGCAGGAGGGCTCCGCTTGCGGGGACACGGGTCTGTCCCGGCCGGAGCGGCAGAGGCGCCGCAGTGACCCGTTTCCATCCCTCAGCGGCACCAGGAGTACCTGAAGATGCTGAGCGAGAGGGAGGAGGCGCTCGGTAGGTGCTGGGCGGGAGGCGGGTGTCTGTGTCCGATATCCATGGGTGACAGCTGGAGCAAGTGTGCCCACACACGGTCCCACCTCAGCTCCTCGCCCCTCTCATGTCCCCCGGGAAGCTGGGCAGTGATCTGAGCCGTGACTCCCACAGCCCTCTGGCCCTGGTGGGACAGAGGTCAGGGTGGGTTGTACCAGAAGGAGCAAGCGAGAGGACATTTACAAAGTGTCACCAGGCCCCCTCTCCTGAGAGAAGGAGCTTGCTCTTCATGCTTGTTGTGCTGGTGTTCAAGCCCCTCCATCATTTAACCCTGCATGCAGAGGCTGGGTCCGCTCCTCAGTGTGGCACTGCAGGAACAAGCTAGTGTATCTTGTGTAAAGAGGGGTGCTTTGCAGTGCGGGATGTCTTGTCTCCCCAGATGAAGCTGACGAACTGGAGCACTTGGTGACATCGCGGACAGAGTCTGTGAACATTGACCACCCAAACCACGTTGTAACAGTGACCACCATCAGTGACCTGGACCTCTCAGGGGCACGCCAGCTGGGACTGACCACCCCTGTGGTAAAGCCTTTTGCTGCCTCTCTGCTGTAGACGTTCCTGGGGCTGGATAGGTAGGGCTGGTACTCCTGAATACGCCCGAAGGCTTGCAGCTGGCTGGAAGCAGGGATGAAGAGGGAAACTCATAACTTTCACACTCTTCCACAAGTTATGTTGGGTTTCTAAAGAGGAAGACATGTCCTATGTAAACATCTCACTCCAAACTGCGTTGAAATTCTTGTCTAGTCCCATCTGACCTTGTGTAAGTGAAAGGTGCCAGCAGGCTGGATGGCAAGAGTTTAGTATTTTAAAAGCTGATACAACACAAGCAGCAAGATTTCAGACTTCACTGCTTGGGCTATCCTCAACCTCTTTCCTGTGTCCTGTCCAGGAAAAATTACTATGGACATGAGAAGGGATTTGTCCATGATGCTGTACTTGGACCACAAATAAGGAAACCACTCAGTTCTGGTTGTAGTTGCTTTTATTCTCAAAATATATTGTAACTGAGCGCTCATGTTAGTTTCATAGGGGCTTTCAGGTGCTGCTGGACTTGACCCCTTTGGTCTTCATGACTTGTGGCTGGATTTGAGCTCTTTGGAGAATTGTCTGTGTTAACCTTTTACATTTGTAATGTCATCTTCTAATCTGAAAATCATCTTAAAGAGGTTTTGTAAGTAATTTAACAAAAAAGCTGAAACCTTCAGCTCATAGTTTAGACTTCAGTTGTATATCCATGATAATGCTGAAGTATTTGGATCTTAGGGTGGGTTACTGTAGGACTTCTCACTGGTTTTCCCTTTCTGACGGGCTGCAATAAGAAACCTTGAGATTTGGACAGCAAGGGATGTGGAGAATTAAAAAACTTCATCCATAACTAGGTGGTTTACAAAACAGGATGAAATCAAGAAGGCAGCAGAAACAGCAGAATTGCAAGTCTTCCTGTTTTAACGTGTCTATAGGGATTTTTTTTCTCTTTTTTGCTGCTTTTTTAAGGGAAAAAGTGATGGATCAGAAGGAGAGCAAGAGGAAGAGGTGGCAAACAAGCCTGTGAGAACGATGCCCAAAAAGGCCAGAAACCCCTTCCTGTCTGAAAAGTATGTATAAATTCAATCAAGTCTTTGCTGCTGGGCTCTGCAAGACGATCACAAGGACCTTGTGGTCCCAGATCAGCGGTGTGGTCGCAGGGAGGGGATGCTGTGCTGCCTGGGTGCTGGTGGCAGGAGCCAGCAGAGGGCACTGGCAGAGCACATGTCTGGTTCCCATTTCACGAGGAGGATGCAGTGTAGGGTGGGCTTTGCCCTGGACTGTTTACCTAGTCTTTCTCCAGATGCTGCTGAGAAGGGTGTATTGCAGAGTTTATCTCTAGGGCTGAAGGTCTAAAGACCCTAAAGCTTTAGCATTCTCCACATTTTTCGGTATCCGGGATTTACAGCCGCTTTGGGGATTTGGAGAATGACTTAACTCTCTGGTGGCTGGACAGCCCACTGCTCAGAAAATTCATTTTGATTACTGCAAATGTAGATTTGCAGGTTTCCTGCCCTGTCAGGATGATGCCCAGCACAGTGGGGTTCTCCTGGGGCTTGCGCTGCCTGGTGTCCACTTCTGCTGGGCCACACAACTCTCCTGCTATTGCTGTGGTGTTGCCTTGCTCCTGTAGATTTTGTTCCCCAAACGTTTCTCTCTTCCTGCCCTGCACAGGATTTCTTCTCTTACTGCCACACTGCACATGCACAGCCGTAAGAAGACGAAAGGAAAGCGACCTCAACGTGGGCAAGGCCCACGCAAGAAAATGCAGAAATCCAGCACAGGGCGAACCACTAAGACTCAGCGACGGAGACTGACGGGCAAAATGGGCCGTGACCAAGATTAGCAGAGAAGCTAGAGCTCGGACTGGCAGCTGGGACAGCACTCCACATCTGGCCTGCTGCTGTTTGGAGCCCCTTCATTGTGGGCAAAGGCCCGGTTTACTTGGCTCTCTGACCAGCAGTGAACCTACGTCAGCCTTTTCTTGTGTCCTGAGCACTGGCCTGGGTGACTAGATGCTGTACCCATTTATTTCTGCAGTGACCTCCAGCTAAATGTCTTGATGCCACAGAGTCTCTTAAAAACTTATGCCAAAAGTCGACTTATCTATTTGGTGTAACCCTTTTGTCCTTGGGCCTTCCCTTGCAGAGCCAATACTTGGCTTTATCAAAGGAGGTGATCTGGCGCTGAGTGCAACAGGCACATCGTCAGGGTGATTTATGCGACTAGGAAGAGCTCTGCTGCTCGTGCATCAGTGGTCTGGCATGTCTGCTGTGCAGTAAATCCTTTTTCCGTGGAGACATGGTGTCATCTTGTCTCGTGTGTTACCCCTGCAGTCAGGCATGGCACCGGAGGGGAATTTTTTGTTTGGTGCCTGTGCCAGGTGAAATGTGTTAACTTTGTGAATAAATCTTTATGAAGTCATTTTGCTAAGAGAGAAATATTTGTGACTTATTTGAAGCAAAACAGCAACTGTGCTAATGCTGGTACTCACTGGAAAGAGGGGACGTGATTCCAGTTTCTTAAAGGATCTTGAAATCCACTAGTGCTCAGGAAAGGGAACAGCTAGGAGCTATTTCTGTGGTAATACCAGCCAGAGCAGGAACGAACAGCTCATACCATTGTCTGCTGAATGTGCTGATCTTAATTGCGATAGCTTGGAGAAGCATTAAGTGCCCTAATGCCCTTGCTGCATGTGTGTGGCCCTCTCTGGGATGGGAGTGGCAGAGGCTGCCCTTTACCTCGGGGCTGCTGCATTTGTCAGCAGCTAATTGCCTTGTTCTTGTGACCTTAGTTATGTGGTTTTTAGTATCGATGCCTTCAGCAGGGGGTAAAAAAAAAAAAAAAAAAAAAAAAGGTGTGCCTTAGTGAGGAATACTGGTGTCAAAACTGGGAGTGGATCCTGTTGAAGAGAGTGAGCTTGGCCAGCATGCTGGCCTCTGTCCTGCAGTATCTGTAGGAGATGGTGGCTGTTCTGCCTCTGGCAGCCAGTCCCTTTCCCTTGGTGTGTGTGTACTGGTGAGTAAGTTACACAGGGAGAAAAGGCCTGTGTGGCCAGAACCCACACCAGAAAATTGGCAGTGCAGCAGTGGATGAGTACATGGATTCCTCATGCCAGAAATGGAAGAGGGAAGAGTAAACCAGTGCCTGGGGCTTCATGGAGGAACATCAGAGCAATGTGGATGGTCACCAGCTGCTAAAGCTACCGGCACCAGCCTGATGAATCTTGTCATTTCTTGGAGAATGCACATGCAAACACACAAATTATTCAGTGAGTTGGGAAGGGGGTGGGTCTGATCTCCACGCTGACAGCAGCTACACAGTTTCTGCGTAGAGCGTGTTCCTCTGGAGGGATCTGTGTGACACACGTGCTTGTGGTAAGGGATGGAGTCCTGTTGTACCTCCCTTTCTCTTCTGAAGAAGGTAAATGGGGGAAAGTGGATACTGTTATCCCATGTGCCACTGGCACCTTGTGTGCTTGGACTCCAAGTCCTGGTCTGAGGCTCAGTGCTCTCAGGCACTAATTCTGAATAATCCTGGTCACATCATGAAAGTGCAGCATGTGTGGTTTCCTTACCTCCAAAATAGCTGTGGTGATCTTCTCTTGCTCTGCCTTAAAGACCATTCCAGAAAGCTCATGGGCTTTAATGTGTGACCTTGCCCACCTTCCTGTCTCATCTTGGGATGTTGGATGTTTCAGAGCTGCAGAAACATGGCCTGGGGGCAAGGCTGAAAGTCTGATGCATTTAAAGAGTTAGAGTGATGCCATATGCGGAGCACAAAGAGTTTCTTGTCCTGGTTTGGGAGTTACGTGCTCTAGAGCCATTGTGGGGTGGTTGGGTTTGAGAGGATGTAGGATAAAAGGAGAGGGCAGTTCTGTATGGAGTGGTGCGCCACAGTCCAAGGGGGCTGTGGCTTAGAGCTGGGGGGCAGCATGTGACACCCTCAGTCTGGGTTCTATAGCAGCTTTCACTTCTCTCTGGGACGCAGTGCCTTGCAAAGTGACTGTGGGCAGAAGGTGACTTGCCCTTGCACCCACCCCAGGAGTTTGCAACCGGAATGGCTGCTGTTAAGGAAATGTACAGTTCATGTGGTTGCACACTCCACACTTCAGCAGATTTCACATTATGGGGTAAGTTGCCTTCCACAGCCTGCAGACAGCTTGGTGTGGTGGTTGGGACCAAGCTGGATTACCTCTTTATAATCCTGCTGGGATGTTCAGAGTGACCTCAATAGCACTTCAACATTTGTTATTTTGCTGCCAGGTGATGTAGAAGAATGTCTCTTCTGGTTTGTTTCCCTGGCCTTAATAACTTCTGAGCCTTTCTCAAGTGTCAGCTGAAATCTCCAATGGCCTCTTCCATGTTCTGAAGACTTCAGTTTCTGCTGGAAGTTGTGTTTTCACATTAAAAATAAAAAAAGACCATACAGAAAAGCTGAGAACAGAACTGTTAAATCCTGTACAGCATTAACCACCAGGATTGTTTGCTGCGCTATTGATTTCTCCATTTGATTGATTAAAGCTTTATTTTATAATGTAAATTACTGACTCCGCCCTAGTCTGCTGCCTTTGTTACTCACAGGCTGCGCAGTCAGGTTATCCAAGGATATTTTGGATCAAGGATATGAGCTCCTGCACCCAAGTTGGTGCATTAAGTGTTTGCTGGACACATTGCAGTTCGTACCAGACTCTGGCTTAAAATTCTTCTTGTTTGCTGCTTCCCCTTGTTTTCAAGATGGATTTGAGCATTTTTATTGTTTCCCCCCCCCTCCAGCTGCTCACAAACAAATTCCAACTGCTCAGGAGGAAGCCACTTCTGAATATAAGGTACCTGCAAAAATCAACGTGCTAGTTTAACTACCATTCTGAAAAGGAAAAGCAGAGAGCAGCAGCTCCCCATGTGCTCCTCCTTCTATGGCCTACACACATACTTTTCACGCTTGGCTCTGCAGCTGGGGCACCTGTGTGTTACTCGTGCTTGCACCTGAGGGCTCACGCAGATTGATGCAAGGCTCTGACATGAGCTGCCATGCTGGGGTTTCCATGCATGATGGCTTCCGCTGGCTAGACTGTCATTCTGCACGCATGTGCGCACAAAAATATAATTGGGATTACAGAGGATCAAAAGCAGACCAGGAGCCAGAAAGGTCAGATGCTCGGGGGAAAATAGAAGCGCGGTGTGAAAGAGGTGTAGCTACATGAGTTGTGTGATAATCGGGGCGCTGTATTTATTGCTCTTAAGTAGCATATCAAGCTCAATGCTGTACCCAGTACAGTCCCACTGCTGCTTCCAGCATTTTATTCTGGAAATGAACTGTGGAAAAACATTACTGGTAGAGTGACAAGAACTTTTGGGGCGTAATGGAGCTGAATAACTGGGATTGTCTGGCAATGACAGGTTTGAAGAGTGATTGCAAAATGCCTTCAAGGCGTGAACAAAAAGTGAAATGAAAAAGAAAGTTGAATTGAAGCAGGAGCAACGGAGGATGGGTGTTTAGGATGTTTCTTTAGGAATTGTGAGGCTCAGTCAGGGCTTGTGCTTGGCAGGTAAAGCCCAGGTTAGACAAACCTCTCTGGGAAATGCTGTAGGTAGGGATGACCTCCCGTTGGAGCTGTGCTGGGGACAGGATGATCTTTGGCTGTATCAGTGTTTGGCACGTGTTTGGGGTTCAGGTTAACTAACTCCTGGCGTGATGCCTCCCGGGAAGCACTGGGGCAGACCCTCAGCAAGCGGGTGGCTTGGTCCCGGGGGAGACGCAGCGAAGGGGAAGGGCAAGGAAGAAGCCGAAGTACGAGGGCGCAAGGCGGGGGGGATGAACCGCAGCCCAGTGTCCCGTCCCCAGGCCCTTTCTCCCCCAGCCCCGGGGCTGCCGAGCCCCGGTCGATCGTCCGCCCGCTGACACCGACACGTGGGTACCCGCACCCCCTGGCGCCATGGCCGCGCGCCTCCGCCAGCCACTCAGAGGGCGATATGCAAATCAATTCTCGGTGGCAGCCAATGAGAGGGGGAGGGGCGGGGCCTTGCTCCCCGCGGTTCCCACGGCGAGCTTCATTGAGGGGGGGAGCTCGGCGGGCGGCATGATGCTGGGAACCATAGGGAAACAGGTACTGGGGTACCGGGAGGCAATGGGAGCACTGGGCATGGCTGCCTGCATGCCTGCATGCATGCCAGAGACCCTGGGGATCACAGCATTATCCTGGCAGTAAGCCATATGGGATGTGGGGTGCAATGATTTGCCCATCAGGCAGTGGGGTGCCATGGGCTCCAGCTATGGGTGGTACTCAGTGGGCAGGGGTGGGCAGCGATATTGGTGTGTTTCATGCTGCATCCCCAGCAGGTGAGTGCTTAGGCTCTTGTCTGGCTTTTGGTGCGAATGAGTCAAGGAAACCTGCCCCAGTGCGAGGATGGAGCCTGCGAGGTTGGCACTAGTGCAACTTGCTGTATTGCACATGAGTACAATGAAAACTTATAGCTTGGTTTTGTCATTGACAGTTGGCCCTGATTGTTCTGGGAAGCAGCCATAGCCTTGATCAGCTGCTCTGACTCAAATATCCATGTTTAGGGGAGCCACTGCATATTCACATCAGGGATGCTGGAGTCATCCCGTACCGATTTCCTGTCCTCCTGTTCGTATGTCCTCCAGACAAATTAAACAGAGCCCTCCCAGCACAGATCACATCCTCAAATCCAAGGACTCTCTCCCAAACTCCACTGTACAGAGGTGGTGATAGTGGACAGGATGCTTGTGAAAAGCCAGGCCAGAAGTGTAGAGCCCAGCTGCTGTGCTAGCAGTGCTTGTTGCCCTTCACAGTTTTGCAATCAACTGTCCTACAGATCTCAGAAATTTTAGTGAGATCAACAAGTTTAGGAAAATTCTCAGTGGGTTTCCAAATTTCCTAAGCTGCTCATAGGTATTCCTTTATAAGCAACATAGTCATGAAGAAAGGTTTCCTGATTTGTACCTTTTAAGGGAGCTTGAAGGAAGAAAACTTCTGTGAAACAAAATAGCAGGATATGAGCATCATTCCCTCTGTTCACAGGGTCTCCCAAGTTGGGGGGTGTCAGTAGTCATCTGAGGGTGCAGTGTCCCCTTATAAAAGACATCCCTGACAGAGCATATCCTTTTATTATCTATAATTGTATGGATCATACTGATGTCCTTGCACCTGGACACTCTTTGATTCCAGTATTGCCAGCTGAGTGCAGCAAACTTCCATCTGGGAATAACATTCGTGATGCCATAGGAGCCTGAGGCTGTGGAATCAAAAGCTCTGGTCTTCTGCTGCTGTTCCTTCCTCCTTTTTTTCCTGGCTGCCCCCTGCCAGCAGGCCATCTGCCAAAGATCTTCGCCTCTGCTATGGACAATGTCTGGTTCGGTAGATAATGTGCCCTGCATGAACTTTGAAGCCAACATATTTGCAAAGGGCCTGTGCCAGCACTGCTTCCGAGCCGCAGGGGCTCACCAGCAGCATGCTCTCCAGGTGAGCTTATCCATCCCACCTGGAGGCTATGAATACTTTATTAAGGGGCCCTTTGTTCCAGGTGGGGACTCCGTGTGCCTTGTAGAAATGGAAATCACTAACACAAAGGCTCAGCCGGGTTTTCTAGATGTTTTTGGGGAAGGTGTGGGGAGTGGTTCTTTTCAGGCACAGGAATCCATCATTTAGCTGTGCCCAGACCCAAGCTGGGAGCCACCTTCATGGGGAAGGGCTGGACAGTGGGTACAAGGGGTTCAATAGATCCTGGAAGAGAAAGCAGGGAAAGGGGGGAAGAATGGAAGGGGGCACTGGCAGAGCAGGGATCCACACTGGATTAATCTCTGCTTGATGCCTCCTGCCATTTACAGTCTGCCTCACCTAATACATGGTCCTAATGGATGTCCCTGTGGACACCAGCTGTCGGCTTAGGACTGGGGCTGAGTCCTGTCCTAGCTGCAGCAGGCTGTTCCCAAAGGGTAAGGCAGAAGGGGGATAAATCTCACAGTACTTTGGGCTCTGGATACCTCGATCCGACCCGTTCTTCAGTGCAGGGCTGGATGCACAAACTGCTCAGCTGCCTCTGACCGGGCAACAACCGGTTTCATGTTCACGGAGGGTTTCATGTTGTTTGCCGTCCTCCAGGAGCGACTGGCCTGGGATGATGAAATAGTAATGAGCCTCCCTCTCTCTTTCTTGCCCTCTCCCTCTCTCCCCCTGGCCCTCTAAGGTTACCTCAGCCCTTCGCCCATGATCTGCTCAGAGCTGTCACCTCTGAGTGAATCCCGGTGCGGGCGAGATGCTGGAGGGAAGGCGGTGCGGACAGCTGGCTCCCCCGAGCCTCCCCCACTGCTGCTCATAAGCCCTGCAGGTAACGGGGATGCGGATGATGCTGAGAAGCCTGCAAGCTCTGACAGAGAGAGGCAGGGGCCGTGGCTACAGCCTTCTCTGCAAAAATCTCCCTCCTTCTTGGCTCCGTTGCCTCTCCCTGGGCTATCCGGCTCATGAGGGAGAGCGGCTGCCAGCAGCATCAATGCCGACTTGGGGGGGCAGTTTCCCTGAGCCCTCATCCATACGTGCTGTCTCTGGGATGCCTGCAGCATTCAGCATCAAATAGGAGCATGCTGGGCTTCTCTGGCCTCCTGAAGTAGGACAAAAATCTCAACAGTGGGTTACGGGAGGCATCAAGAGCCCCAGAACCCAGGCTGCTCTCACAGGAGGTAGAAGAAGCAGGCGTTTCCAGAGGGTAGCCTTCATCCTCATCCTCAACATGCTGATGGCACCACTGCATGCCCTTCTTCCTCACAGGAGCATGCCGTGGAGGTCGCAGGATGTGATACCGGCAGCAATTCAGACCCAGACGGGCCCTGGGATGCCCTCCATATTTTAGCCCCCCAGTGCGAGGTGTACGTGTGCGTGGGCCCAGCGGAGGGGACAGAGCGGTGAGTACCAGCCGGGAGCCGTGCTGCTCCAACAAGCCCCCTCGGTGGGAACAATGGAGGAGGGGGAGCGGGAAGCCAAGCAAGGGGAAATCAGATGCCTTCTCCCTGATGCTCTGCACACCAGTGCCTGGGAAAAAGGGCTGAGCAACCCTCATGCTGTGCCCTCCGAGTTCTTCTTGACTGTCCCAGGAGAGGTCGAGGGGCACCAAAAATGTCTCTGTCCTCCACACTGCCTCTAGAGCAAGGCTGGTGGCCCCAGGATGGGCTCTGCCAGCCTCTGTGCCCATTCAGCGGAGAGAAAGCGAGCACACCTTGGGCTGCTGGTGCTGCTGCCTAACCCTAAGCTCTGGGGGCTGTGCTGACCACCAGCTGTCCTCTCTCACTGCCCCACAGCTGGCACGAGAGCAGGGGATATCCCCCGCTCAGCCCCGGAGCTGAGAGTGAACACAGAGAAACCGGCACCGACCCCAGCACCCGTGCCGAAGCCAGCTCCACGCTCGCCAGGGTGAGATGAGGATCTCTTGTGGTTTGGGTTATTTTGATCTCCTCAGCCCTGTTGGCCTTTCAATGCTGCTTCTGCTGGGCACATTCAGAAGGTCCTGAGAGGCAAGGGGGGATCAGCTGAGACACATAGTCCTCACAAAGGAGGCGCTCTCACTGAAGAGCACATGAGATTCGCCCCGGATTCCCCTGCAGGCTTTCCTATGTTGTTTCTTGCCATGCCCGTTGGTGCTGGGCTGGGGTCACCTTTGCTCACACAGCTCCTCTCCTGGTCCCTTTTTACTAGCAGCTTTGGGCTGAAGGGGCTGTAACTCCTCATATATGCTCTTACCTCCTTCCAGCCCACAGAAGCTACTGATCCCCATTGCAAGGACTTGCCCTGTCTTGTCTCCCAGGATGGGGAAATGGCCCGGTTGTGGGACAACACTTTGGAATCAGGCAAAAGGGACATGATGAGCTATGCGGGCTACAAGGAGCAGGTGCAGTCACGAGTCCCACAAGCAGACAAACTTGGGTGGGTTCAGCCTGTTCCCTCTGGATCCTGGGTGAGAACCGAGGCCCAGGGCTTTGGGAAAGAAATCTGCCCACTGAAAGCAGGTACACTTGGTTCGCTCCCACGTGAGATCCTTGTTTTGGTTTGCTTTCTGTCCAGGGGGCTCTGAAGTTCATGCTGGATCTCTATTCAGATTTAGCATCTCTTTACTCAGTTTTGGTCCCAGGAGGCATTCAACACCTCCGTGGGCACCATGCCAAGGGACGAGGCCCAGAGCCCGTGAGATGGCATCTCTGTGTGTGCTGACCAGGAACTGTGGGTCTCCCGAGTGTTCTCTGTCTGCATGATTTGGTGTGCCCTCGGCTTGCAGTGTTGTGTCCCAGTGCTCCCACTCTGCTTGGAGAGAGTCTGGGTTTTATCTCTGCCCTCCTGGACCATTTCTAGCTCTCCTCCGAAGACCTGCTTTGCCGTGGACGTGGTGGCATCCCGCGTTGCTCGTGCGTCCCCCAGTAACGGCCTTCTCCCCGTCCCAGAGCGCCGTCCTGCCAGCCAGAAGCCCGAGGAGCGCTGGCCGAAGCACCGCATAGAAAGTGGCTATTTCTCCCTGGAGCGCCGGAAAACCGACCCTCCGTGGGCATCCACCCCGCCGCGTGCCGCCACCGGCTCCTCGCCGGCCCGCAGTGACTCAGCGGGCAGCGGCGGGCGCCTGGCTGGCTCCCGGCTTCGGGAGCCCCGCGGGCAGTCCGGCAGTCCGGGCACGGAGGGGCGGCACGGGCTGGAGAAGCAGGAGTACACGGTGCTGGCAGACCTGCCCAAGCCAAAGCGCCTCAGCCAGCGGGATGCCGTGGACCGCTGTGGCTCCCGCACACTCAGCCCCGGCCGGGTGGAGGTGGAGAGGATATTTGGCTGCGAGCGCAGGTGAGAAGCGAGGGGTCTCTGCAGTGGTCAGAGGTGGGGGATTGTCCCCTTATGCTGTCAGGGGGCCTCCACCTCCAAATTGCTGCGCGTCAGGGAGAGAGGAGAGCTAGATGGCAAAGCTCAGCTTTCAGCTGTGCTTAAATTTCCTTTAAAGCAAGGGTTTGGTTTAGGCTCGGCGTCTCCCAGCCTCGGGAGCTCCCCCACCACAGCACACAGGCAGTGGAGGCCATCGTGAAGTTGGAGGAAAGATGCATGGCTGGAAGTGGAGGCAGTAGCCCACCCTACTCATCTTTCCAGCCACCTCATGGAAGTCACAGGGTGTGCTGTGGAGCGGGGAAGGACAGAGGTGGTCCCTGCTGCCAGAGTCAGTACTCCCCAGGGATCCAGGGTCTGCTGTACGAACTGCTAATGAAAAGATCAGGGATGACAAGAAGTCTGCAGTGCTGCTTGGGTCTTGGCTGGGGAAGCATGAGTGGCTCCAGTGTTGGTGGCACAGGGCAGGAGGGGACATTAATGGGGACTAGGGAAGTATTCTGGGGCAGGTGGGTGGGATGTGAAGGAGCAGATGGAGGAAAGCTTAAGGAATAGTGTGAATAAGACACGGGTGAGGCAGCAGAACATGAAAGCTGGGGGGGGTTGAAACAATGGGAACAGGGTAAGGGAGAGGCTATGGTGTGCACAGTGTCCAGGGGTGGTGGAGATCTGCAGGGACAGGCTCAGAGGGAGCAGGGTCCGTAGGGGCTCTGCCTGCGAGCTGAGCCTGGCAGCAGCTGCACAGGCTGTGTGTGCCCGCAGGAAATCAGAGACCCTGGAGGCCTTCCAGGCCCTGGAGGAAGGCCGCGTGGAGCGGCTCGATGGCAAGACCCCAGTGCCACCCAGCAAAGGCCGCCTAGCTCGGAGGCAGTCCAGCCCCAGCCTGCCCAGGGAGGTGAGGTTGCCTGCGTGGCGGGACCACATCCCAACTCCCCAAGGTGGCTTGCTTTTCCCTGCCATATTCTCCTCTGTTTCTGCTTCTCTCTTCCCCTGCTCCCACTTCCAGACATTCCCAGCCCTCCCTCTGTGACGCACCAGGACTCTCTGCTCTTAAATGGCAGTAGCCCCTTCACCCTTTGGGTATAAGAGGCTTCTCTTCAGTACGGATTCCGTGCACGGGGGTGCAATTGTTGTCTGGCAAATTATTTAACCAAACTGTCTCCCAGCCCTGGTCCCATCTCGTCCCTGCTCGCTGGCTTTTTTTTTTTTTTTTTTTAAGAGGACTCCTTGCTCTCTTTCGCCCGTGTCCCTAGGGCCAGCGGGTCTCCTGGCACCTTGAGCAGCGCAGCAGAGGCCCCAAGGAGCCCCTGCGCTCCCCCAGCCCAGCTCGGCACCCTGAGAGAGCCAAGAGGAACCAGGGGGACCCCCCGCGCCCCACCAGCCCCGGTTGCCTGCTGGAAAGAGGCAGCCGGAGCCCACGCTCTGCAAGCCCAGCCCGCCAGTCAGAGAGGAGGGCAGGGGAGCCTGTGAGCCCTCCCTGGCGCCCAGAGAAAAGCTGGAAGAGCCAAGGGGAGCCCAGCCGCCCCCCGAACTTGGAGAAGAGCCGGTCTGTCTGGCAGGCCAGGGGTACGGAGCAAGCCCCGGAGAGGAAGAGCCGAGGGGACTCCCTGCACCCTTCAGGCCTTGGGAAGGGTTCAGAGAACAGCGGGCTGAGCTGGGCAAGGCCACCGCCACGGTCCCTCAGTCCTGGGAGACATGCGGAGAGCACAAGGAGAAGCCAAAAGATGTCCCCTCCCAGCCCAGTGCGGGGCACAGAGAGGCAACAGGTGAAGCCAGGGGAGCTGCTGCACCTCGGGGGGCCCAGGAAGCCATCTGAATGCGGCTGGCAGAGCCTCCGGGAAAAACTGCCACCCTCCCACCCTGGGAAGGGTGGCAGCAGTGACTGGAAAGGCCGAGGCAAGCCCCTGCGCCCCATGAGCCCGACACGGCCACTGGAGCAGGACTGGAGGGGCCGGGGGGATGCCCACCGTGTGCAGGTGTGGGACAAGGACTGGAAGCGCCAAGAGAAGCCTGTGTGCCATGTGGACTTGATGCGCCAGCTGGAAAGGGAGTGGAAAAGCCCCACTAAATGTCTGGATGTAGGACTACGGCCAGATGACAGCTGGAAAAGGCCTGAGAGTCCAGCACAGCGGCTGGAGGATGAGTGGAAGGGTCCCGAGCACACTCGAGACACAAACAACCCAGAAAAGCCATTGGAAAGCGACTGGGGGAACAAGAGGCTTCTCATTTACCATGTGAGTAGGACAGGATCCAGAGTTGATGGGGATCCCACCATGCATAAACCTGGCAAGCACAGAGTGGGTGGGTCCCCTGGGTTGCAATTCTGCTAACCCTGGCTCCCCCAGATCCCCTGCTTTTCCAGGGGATCCATGCTGCCTGCCTGGCACTGGGAGGAGCGGGGATGCTTCCCTCCCCTGACCAATGCTGGGAGCCCAGTGATCAAACCTGGAAAACCGTGGCAAGGACTAAATCCCTGCGGCTTCAGCTCCTGCTTTGTGTCTTTGCAGCCTCAGTTGGCTGGAAGTGCCTTCCCACCGCAAAGCAGTGCCAGCTCCTCAGGAAGCCCAAAGCCACACTTGAATGCCAGTGAAAAGCGCAACAAGGTAGGGGCCAGGCCCTGGGAATGGTGAGGAAGGGCAGCTGCCCCGCTCTGGAGGTCACTGCGGGCAGCACCTGCATCTCCAGTGCGTCATCTGAGCGGGCTCAGGGTGATGCTGCCTTCCCATGACCTCCTGGGTACCACAGTTACTAACACCTCTCTTCCCTTTGTCCTTTGCCCATTTCTCAAGTGAAGAAACTGAGGCACAGAGCTTACAGAGCTTTTTTTTTTTTTTAAAACCAGAGGGGGGAGCAGTAGACATGTGGTTAAAATCTCAGCGTAACTGCTTTCTTCCCTTTATTGTTGCCTAGTGCTATGATGGCACCAAGGGTTTTACAGGGATGAAGTGAGATTTAGTGGCATGAAAGAAGGTAAGGCCAATTGTGTTGGCATTTCTGGGATGCCAAAAATGGCGTGAGAGTAGCTTTGGAGGGCTGCAGAAGGTGTCCTGGGAGCCCGTGTAGCTGGCAGCAGTGCCCGAGTCCCTGCCTCTGACCCCTTTGCATGTGTCAGTCATCTTGGCCAGGTTGTCCCTTGCTAGGGCCTGGCTTTGAGCTTTATATAGAGACAAACTGCAGCTGGGCAGGAGACTCCCAAGGGTCTCTGAAACTTGAAATAGGTGACAGATGTCCCTTCCTTCACTTCCCTGCCCCAGGCCAGCGAGGAGCCCAAAGCCCTGAGTTCCCCCTGCACAACTGGGGCTGGTTCACTCCACCTTTTCTAGGTTTCTTGTAGCAAGAAGCGTTGCTTCGGTGTAATTGTGAAGCAGAGCCTGGCATTTTGTGATGTGCAACCCCCTGCCCCTTTTTCCTTTAGGGCCCTCTTTAGCAATTCCCCTTCCCAATGCTGGCAGGCTGGCTTTCAGGGGGCACGGGAGGCCCACCCGAATCTGCTGCCACCTCTGTCAAGATTGCAAATCTTTGCTTTGGAGAGGGAGGATAAAACTGAGCAGCTTCAGGAATGAAGATGAAGACCCTGCTGTTTGCACACACATGGCGGGACTGCTTAAAATCCCTGCCCGACCGAAAAAAAAAAAATCACTACCTGCCAGAAACCCCTGCCTAGATAAGGGCTGAGCTCCCGGCGGTCCCTTCCCGGGGCAGGACGGGCTCAGCCCGTTCTTGCCCGGGCCAGCGGGCAGGCAGGGGCTCTCGCCCCGGCCGCCCCCCTTTCCGTGCGGCCCGGCGGCCCCGCCCGCCCC